>CM069171.1:11158162-11160662 GCA_035221665.1 Okamejei kenojei | reverse complement strand
ATCATGTATTGTCTTTCTGTTGACTGGATAGCAAGCAACAAAAGCTTTTCGCTGTACCTCGGTACACGTTACTAAACCCCACTTTCTCATCTACTCCCCACACACTAGAGGCAATTAATCCACAAACCTGCATGTCTTTGGGAAGCGGGAGGAGGCCGGGGCACCTGGAGGAGACCCACGCGGTCCCAGGGAGAACGTGCAAACTCCACCTGCCTCTTTATTGGAGGTTTCTCCCGCTGCAAGTACCGCATCTTTGGCTATAAGAACCGGGCGGGCTGTGGGCGGCACGGTAGCGCAGCAGTAGAGTTGCTGCCGGAAATCCCAGGTTCGATCCCGGCTACGGGTGCTGTCTCTACGGAGTTTGCACGTTCTCCACGTGACCTGCGTGGGTTTTCTCCGAGATCTTCGGTTTCCTCCCACACTCCAAAGACGTGCAGGTGTGTCGGTTAATTAGCTTTAGTAAATATTGCACTATTAAACTATTAAACAGTATAACCTCAAATAACCTCTGAACTACATGGACTATCATTGTTATTATTGCACTATCATGGGGGGAGGGGGGGGTTGTGTGCATACAGTGGCTTGCAAAAGTATTCATAACCCTTGAACTTTTCCACATTTTGTCACGTTACAACCACAAACGTAAATGTATTTTATTGGGATTTTATGTGATAGACCAACACAAAGTGGTGCATAATTGTGAAGTGGAAGGAAAATGATACATGGTTTCCAAATTTTTTTACAAATAAAAAACTGAAAGGTGTGGCGTGCAAAAGTATTCAGCCCCCTTTACTCTGATACCCCTAAATAAAATCCAGTGCAACCAATTGCCTTCGAAGAGTCACTTAATTAGTAAATAGAGTCCACTTGTGTGTAATCTAATCTCAGCATACAAAATGCAGCAGTTCTGTGAAGGCCTCAGAGGTTTTGTTAGAGAACATTAGTGAACAAACAGCATCATGAAGCCCAAGGAAACACACCAGAACAGGTCAGGGATAAAAGTTGTGGGAGAAGTTTAAAAAGCAGGGGTTAGGTTATAAAAAAAATATCCCAAGCTTTGAACATCTCACGGAGCCACTGTTCAATCCATCATCCGAAAATGGAAGAGTATGGCACAACTGACAAACCTACCAAGACATGGCCGTCCACCTAAACTGACAGCCGGGCAAGGAGGCATTGATCAGAGAAGCAGCCAAGAGGCCCCATGGTTAACTCTGGAGGAGCTGCAGAGATCCACATGCTCAGGTGGGAGATATCTCCTCCTTTCCTCCACAGGACAACTATTAGTCGTTGCACTCCACAAATCAGGGCCTTTATGGAAGAGTGGCAAGAAGAAAGCCATTGTTGAAACAAAACCATAAGAAGTCCCGTATTGCAGTTTGCCACAAGCCATGTGGGGGGACACAGCAAACATGTGGAGGAAGGTGCTCTGGTCTGATGAGACCAAAATTGAAGTTTTTGGCCTAAATGCAAACGCTATGTGTGGCGGAAAACTAACACTGCACATCACCCTGAACACACCATCCCACTGTGAAACATTGGTGGTGGCAGCATCATGTTGTGGGGATGCTTTTCTTCAGCAGGGACAGGGAAGCTGGTCAGAGTTGATGGGAAGATGGATGGAGCCAAATACAGGGCAATCTTGGAAGAAAAAAAAACCTGTTAGAGTCTGCAAAAGACTTGAGAGGGGCGGAGTTCACCTTCCAGCAGGACAAACGACCCTAAACATTTACAGCCAGAGCTACAATGGAATGGTTTAGAATAAAAGCATATTCATGTGTTAGGAATGGCCCAGTCAAAGTCCAGACCTAAATCCAATGAGAATCTCTGGCAAGACTTGAAAATTGCTGTTCACAGACGCTCTCCATCCAATCTGACTGAGCTTGAGTATTTTGCAAAGAAGAAGGCAGCAATTTCAGTCTCTAGATGTGCAAAGCTGGTAGAGACATACCCCAAAAGACTTGCAGCTGTAATTGCAGCGAAAGGTGGTTCTACAAAGTATTGACTCAGGGGGGCTGAATACTTTTGCACGCCACACTTTTCAGTTTTTTATTTGTAATAAAATTTGAAAACCATGTATAATTTTCCTTCCACTTCACAATTATGCACCACTTTGTGTTGGTCGATCACATAAAATCCCAATAAAATACATTTACATTTGTGGTTGTAACGTGACAAAATGTGGAAAAGTTCAAGGGATATGAATACTTTTGCAAGCCACTGTATGTGTGCATGTGTGTGTGTATATATATATATATATAAAATCTATATAATCTAAATTATATATACACACATACTGTATATATACATACTGTATATATAGACACTAACTCACAAATACACACATATTTATATGTGTAGAGAGATTTTGAGATATATATAATTTAAATTATATAGATTATATACACATTTTATATACATTACATATATATGTGTGTGTGTCTGTCTGTCTGTGTGTGTGTGTGTGTGTGTGTGTGTTGTGTGTGTAAGTGTGGTATGT
>CM069171.1:11128162-11153162 GCA_035221665.1 Okamejei kenojei | reverse complement strand
TGGTTAATATTCAATGCAATTATGTAATTCTCAAGATAAGGCTGCCAACCATTTTGTCTCCCCCTCCCATTCCCACACTGACCATTCTGTCCTGGGCCTCCTCCACTATCAGAGTGAGTCCACACGCAAACTGGAGGAAGAGCACCTCATATTTCACTTGGGCAGCTCACACCCCAAGTCAGAGGGCGGTGAATCTGTGGAATTCTTTGCCACAGAAGGCTGTGGAGGCCAAGTCAATGGATATTTTCAAGGCAGAGATACATACAATCTTGATTAGTGAGGGTGTCAGGGGTTATGGGGAGAAGGCAGGAGAATGGGGTTAGGAGGGAGGGATAGATCAGCCATAATTGAATGGCGGAGTAGACTTGATGGGCTGAATGCCCTAATTCAGCTCCTATCACTTATGAAGCCAGCGGTAAGAACGTTGCATTCTCTCATTTTAAGTAACTTCATCGCATACACTTTGGTGACAAGAACAGGAGGGCAGATTATTATCTGAATGGTGTCAGATTAGGAGAAGGGGAGGTGTAACGAGACCTGGGTGTGCTTGTACAGTCACTGAAAGTAAACACGCAGGTACAGCAGGCAGTGAAGAAAGCTAATGGCCTGTTGGCCTTCACTACGAGAGGATTTGAGTTTAGGAGCAAGGAGGTCTTACTGCAGTTGTACAGGGCCCTGGTGAGACCACACCTGGAGTATTGTGTGCAGATTTGGTCCCCTAATGTGAGGAAGGATATTATTGCTATTGAGGGAGTTTACAAGATTAATTCCCGGGATGGCGGGACTGATATATGATGAAAGAATGAGTCAACTGGGCTTGTATTCGCTGGAATTTAGAAGGATGGGATCTTTTAGAAATATATAAATTTCTTAGAAGATTGGACAGGCTAGATGCAGGAAAAATGTTCCCCATGTTCGGGGTGTCTAGAACCAGGGGTCACACAGTTTAAGAACAAGGGCTAGGCCACTTAGGAATGAGATGAGGAAAAACGTTTTCACCCAGAGAGTTGTGAATCTGTGGAATTCTCTGCTGTAGAAGTCAGTGGAGGCCAATTCAGTGGATGTTTTCAAAAGAGAGTTAGATAGAGCTCTTAGGGTTAGCAGAATCAAGGGATATGGGGAAAAAGCCGGAATGGGGTACTGATTTTGGATGATCAGCAATCAACTTGGCGGTGCTGGCCCGAAGGGCTGAATGGCCTACTCCTGCACCTATTTTCCATGTTTCTATGTGAGGCAGCAACTCACCGCTGCGTCACCGTGCGACCCTGCCTGCACATGCTCCATATCCGCCCATACCCGGCATATCCTCGTGATCTATGCATTTATAACCAGAGAACAAGAGCGACCATTTTAGGTCAAAGACTTTTCATCAGAAGGCTATGAACATGTGGAATTAATTGCCACAGACGGCTGTGGAGGCCGTTCATGGATATTTTTAAGACAGAGATGGATACATTCTTGATCATAAAGTCAAGAATTATGACTTTATGATCAAAGTCATAAGTGGTCATGTGATAGGAGCAGAATTAGGCCATTCGGCCAAAAGGATGTCCTTTAATTCTGAGGCTGTGGCCTCTGATCCTAGACTCTCCCACTAGTGGAAACATCCTCTCCACATCCAGTCCATCCAGGACTTTCACTATTCTGTACGCTTAAACGAGGATCCCCCTCACCCTTCTACACTCCGGCCCAGCGCCGTCAAATGCTCATCATGGGTTAACCCACTCATTCTCGTAAACCTCCTCTGGACCCTCTCCAGAGCCAGCACATCCTTCATCAGATACGGGGCCCAAAATGGTGGTGGAGGCCAAGTCAGTGGATGTTTATAAGGCAGAGATAGATAGATGCTTGATTAGTACGGGTGTCAGCTATATTTAAGAGGGAGTTAGATGTGGCCCTTGTGGCTAAAGGGATCAGGGGGTATGGAGAGAAGGCAGGTACAGGATACTGAGTTGGATGATCAGCCACGATCATATTGAATGGCGGTGCAGGCTCGAAGGGCCGAATGGCCTGCTCCTGCACCTATTGTCTATTTCTATGTCAGGGGTTATGGGGAGAAGGCAGGAGAATGATGTCAGGAGAAAGAGATAGATCAGCCATGATTGAATGGCGGAGTAGACTTGATGGGCCGAATGGTCTAACTCTGCTCCTATCACGTATGAGCTTGTGTTTCTTTGTCCGATTCCTCCATTTTCCGTCATCTCACAGCTTTAACAAGCAAAAGATCGTGATTTGTCTTCCCAGCTGCCGCGCCCACACCACACTTTACCGCTAATCCCCACGACAACCCGGCCGCGCCCTGTCTCAGACATTCCCTGTATCTTATCCGTCTCCCGCCCGCAGAAAAATACAAACTTACTCTCTCTCCTTCCCCGTTCAGATGAAGTCTATATATATTTATAACAAGAGGAGTCGAGTATAGGAGCAAAGAGGTCCTTCTGCAGTTGTACAGGGCCCTAGTGAGACCACACCTGGAGTATTGTGCGCAGTTTTGGTCCCCTAATTTGAGGAAGGACATTCTTGCTATCGAGGGAGTGCAGAGTAGGTTTACAAGGTTAATTCCCGGGATGGCGGGACTGTCATATGCTGAGAGAATGGAGCGGCTGGGCTTGTACACTCTGGAGTTTAGAACGATGAGAGGAAATCTCATTGAAACATATAAGATTGTTAAGGGCTTGGACGCGCTAGAGGCAGGAAACATGTTCCCGATGTTGGGGGAGTCCAGAACCAGGGGCCACACAGTTTAAGAATAAGGAGTAAGCCATTTGGAACGGAGACGAGGAAACACTTTTTCTCTCAGAGAGTGGTGAGCCTGTGGAATTCTCTGCCTCAGAGGGCGGTGGAGGCTGGTAACAGTAACAGTGACAGGCCCTTTGGCCCAGGATGTCTGTGACAAGATAAGCACGTGATCCATATCCCTCCATTCCCCGCATATCCATGTGTCTGTCTAAAAGCCACTTAAACACCACTATCATATCAGCCTCCACCCCCGCCCCTGGCAGTGCGTTCCAGGCACCCACCACCCTCTGTGTAAAAACACTTGCCCCGCACATCTCCATCATCAAGTTCGCCGATGATACCACAGTTGTGGGACGTATCACTGATGGGGACAAGTCAGAGTATAGAAGTGAGATCGACCGACTGACCAAATGGTGCCAGCACAATAACCTGGCCCTCAGCACCAGCAAAACCAAGGAACTGATTGTGGACTTTGGAAGGGGTAGGATGGGGACCCACAGTCCTGTTCATATCAACGGGACGATGGTGGAAAGGGTCGAGAACCTCAAATTCCTGGGTGTGCACATTTCCGAAGATTTTTCCTGGTCCCGTAAAGAAGGCACATCAGCGCCTCTACTTCCTGAGAAGATTACGGATTAAGGAGGACTCTCTCAAACCTCTACAGGTGCACAGTAGAGAGCTTGCTGACCGGTTGCAGCGTGGCTTGGTTCGTCAACTTGAGCGCCCAGGAGTGGAAAAGACTACAAAAAGTCGTAACCACTGCCCAGTCCATCATCGGCTCTGACCTCCCCACCATCGAGGGGATCTATCGCAGTCGCTGCCTCAAAAAGGCTGGCAGCATCATCAAGGACCCACACCATCCTGGCCACACACTCATCTCCCCGCTGCCTTCAGGTAGAAGGTACAGGAGCCTGAAGACTGCAACATCCAGGTTCAGGAATAGCTACTTCCCCACAGCCATCAGGCTATTAAACACTACATCAAACAAACTCTGAACAAAAGCACCCGATTGAACTTTATCTGTTTATTTATTGTGTGCATATATGGTCTATGGATTTTCCAGCATCTGCAGTTCCTTCTTTAATTTTTATCTCCTGTCCTGTATTATGTTTACATATTGTGTTATAACCATATAACCATATAACAATTACAGCACGGAAACAGGCCCTCTCGGCCCTTCCAGTCCGTGCCGACCATTTGTTTTCCCCTAGTCCCATCTACCTGCACTCAGACCATACCCCTCCATTCCCTTCACGTCCATATACCTATCCACTTTACTCTTAAATGTTAAAATCGATCCTGCCTCCACCACTTCTGCTGGAAGCTGATTCCACACAGCCACCACCCTCTGAGTAAAGAAGTTCCCCCTCACGTTACCCCGAAACCTCTGTCCCTTAATTCTCATGTCATGCCCTCTTGTTTGAATCTTCCCTACCCTCAATGGGAAAAACGTATCCACGTCAACTCTGTCTATCCCTTTCATCATTTTAAAGACCTCAATCAAGTCCCCCCTTAACCTTCTGCGCTCCAAAGAATAAAGAAATGTTCTGACTCTTGACTCTGAACTTTGCCCCTCTCACCTTAAAGCTGTGCCCTCTAGCCTTCGACAGTTCCACCCTAGAGGAAAGGTTCTGTCCACCCTCTCTATCCCTCTGACAATGACAGTTCCACACTGTCATTCCACCAGCTCTCCCCTCAGCCTCCGGCGCTCCAGGGAAAACAATCCAAGATTGAAACATCTTTCACTCGGTTTCAGGATGAGTTTCGGAAACTGTCCCGTTGGCCGTCTGGTTACCCCGCGCACTGGGCGCATGCTACACACTGTGGGCAATTCACAGAGAGGTCAATTAACCTACAAACCCGCACGTCTTTGGAGTGTGGGAGGAAACCGGAGCACCCGGAGGAAACCCACGCAGGTCACGGGGAGAACGTGCAAACTCCGTACAGGCATCACCCGTAGTTAGGATCGAACGTGTGTCTCTGGCGCTGTGAGGCGGAAACTCTACCCCTGCGCCACCGTGCTCCGCAGATGCTGCCTGACCTGCCGAGTGTTTGCTGGGTTCCGTGTGCGTGTGTCACTGGGTGACGGGGTCTTCCCCCACAGTGGGGGGCCGGGGAACCTACGATGGTCGCCACTTGCCAGCCCACCCCCACCCCACCGTGCTCCCAACCTCCACCCACGTCTTCAACCCCCCCCCCCCCCCACCCACCCTCCGCTCCTGTTGCCCCCGGGAAACCTCCCTCAACCCTCCTGCCTTCCTGTCCCTGGTGGGATGCTGTTCCTCGCTCTCCCCACCCCTCAACCCCCCCCCCCCCCACCCTCAGGACTTCTCTGGAACCCTGCCCCCCCACCCCTTAGTGTGTACATTCCCGTACCCCAACCTCTCTCTCCTCGCCCCCACTCCAGCTCGCACCCAAGGTTTCCTTTGCAAACCTCCGTCCTCAGAGACCCCTCGGCCCATCTGAGACCACTGGGCAGCACGGTGGCGCAGCGGTAGAGTTGCTGCCTCACAGCGCCAGGGTCCCAGGTTCCATCCTGACCACGGGTGCTGTCTGTGCGGAGTTTGCACGTTCTCCCTGTGACCACTCTGGGCTCCCCGTTTTCCTGCCTCTCTCCGAAGACGTACAGGTTTGTAATCATGGAGTGATACAGCGTGGAAACAGGCCCCTCGCTCCAACGCCCACACCGGCCAACTTGTCCCACCTGCACTAGCCCCACCTGCCTGCGTTTGGCCCATATCCCTCTAAACCCGAACTATCCATGTAGCTGTCTAAATGTTTCTTAAATGTTACGATAGTCCCTGCCTCAACTAGCTCCTCCGGCAGCTCGTTCCATGCACCCACCACCCTTTGTGTAAAGATGTTGCCTCTCAGGTTCCTATTAAATCTTTCCCCCCTCACCTTAAACCCCTACTCTGGGCAAAAGACTGTGTGTGTCTACCCGATCTATTCCTCTTTTGATTTTATACACCTCTATAAGCTGTAGGCCCAGCTGGTATATCTGGGTGAGTACTTACATCTTGTGCTACGCAGCTATCTCCGGTGCTCACCACAATATTCAACCTCTCCCTGGCCAGGTCCGTGGTCCCTGCCTGCTTCAAAAGACCCATCATTGTTCCTGTACCAAAGACTGCCTCCCCACCCTGTCTGAATGACTGTCTGAGGACCGGTGGCCCTCACCTCGGTCGTCATGAAATGCTTCGAGAGGCTGGTGAAGAACTACACCTGCGCCTTCCTCCCTCGCAACATGGACCCGTTGCAGTTCGCATACCGTCCGAACAGATCCACGGACGATGCGGACCCCCAGCTCCTGCACACCGCTCTCTCTCACCTCGACAGCCAGAAGGGTGGGCTACGTGAGGATGCTGTTCATAGACTTCAGTTCAGCCTTCAACACGATAGTCCCCACCAGACTGGCCGAGAAGCTGCTGGAATTAGGGCTCAACACCCCCCATGTGTGCCTGGGTCCTGGACTTTCTCACCGCCAGGCCCCAGGTGGTCAAGATGGGAAGACATACATCACCCTGAGCACAGGATCCCCCCAGGGTTGCGTCCTCAGCCCCCTACTGTACTCCCTGTCCACACACGACTGTCCAACTCGATAATCAAGTGGTGGTGGGCCTGATCTCAGACAACGATGAGAAGGCCTACCGGGAGGAGGTGGCTGACCTGGCACTCTGGTGTCAGGACAACAGCCTCCTCTTGAATGTCAAAAAAACTAAGGAGCTGACTGGAGACTTTAGGAGGGCACATCATCCGAGTGTCTCTGAGGATCCTCCAGTGCTTCTACTCAGCGGCTGTAGAAAGCATCTTGTCCGGAAACATCACAATCTGGTTTGGGAACCGCTCTGCCCAGGACAGGAAGGCTCTGCAGAGAGTAGTGCCTTCGGCCGAACGCACTATGGGAACTACACTCACCCCCCCTGCAGGACCTATACACCAGGAGGTGCAGATCCAGAGACAGCAACATTATGGGGGACCCCTTCCCCCCCAGCAACGGACTGTGCCAGCTGCTACGGTCCGGCAAACGCCTCCGCTGTCACGCTGTGAAAACAGAGAGGATGAGACGGAGTTTTGTCTTTTTTTTCCTAAAATGTAAATACTGGTTCTGTTCTGTTCTGGTGTGTTCTGTTGTTTTTGCACAGTCCGCAGGCATTGCCAGTATCATTTCACTGCACATCCTGTACGTGTATGTGACAAATAAACTTGACGACTTGAAGATCTCCCCTCATCCTCCTGCGCTCCAAGGAATCGAGTCCCAGCCTGCTCAACCTCTCGCTGTAGCTCACACCCTCAAGTCCCGGCAACACCCTTCTCTGCACCCTTTCCAGCTTGGTTCATTGATAATTGGTTATTTGGCTCCCTAACGTGAGGGATAGTGCTAGTGTATGGGGCGATCGCTGGTCAGCATGGACTGGCTGGGCTATTTCCACATTCTATCTCTAGTTTAGTTTAGAGATACAGCGCGGAAACAGGCCCTTCGGCCCACCGGGTCCGCACTGACCAGCGATCCCCGCACACTGACACTATCCAACAGGAGTGCGGGAGGAAACCAGAGCACCCGGAGAAAAACCCACGCAGGTCACGGGGAGAACGTGCAAACTCCGTACAGACAGCGCCCGTAGTCAGGATCGAACCCGGGTCTCCGGCGCTGTGAGGCAGCAACACCGCTGCCTGAAGTAATCTTCCACACGCACTGGCACCCATTTAGAAGCTGCTGTGACATCCACACAAACAAGAGGGACAAGTCGAACAAGTGCAAAACGTGTTTTATTATTTAAAAAAACCTTTGTTTTGTTTTAAATACATTTTTTTTAATTTCATTTGCCGAAAATCGGTCAACGTCATCGCTCACATTTTTAAATAACACTTTTGTTTTTCCTCTTTTTAAAATAAAAAAAAACCCATTGCAGGGTGAGGCAGGGGGCGTATCTGTGAGTGGGCAGAGACTGGTGGAGTTGCCCCCATTATCCCCCCCCCACCCCCCCCACATCACCAGAGAGGCTTCACCATATGGGTGTGTACAAAGCAGCTGATATGGAACAATATTATATATTACAACACACACACACACACACACACACACACACAAGGCCCGTCGGATCTCTGTACCAACACCGGCGCACTGCCCCCCGTACATGAGACGTGTTCAGGCCGGTGGAAGTGCCGGCCTGACAATAGTGCAAGGGTGGTGTGTCTGTACAATTATTTGCACATCTTCACTTACACGCCAACCACAAAGACAAGGGCCAGATAACACTTTGTCCCCAGACCCGTCAATGTAGCATTAGGCCATTCGGCCCAACAGGTCTCTGCTGTTCTATCTCTCCAAACCCCATTCTCCTGCCTTCTCCCCTTAACCCCTGACACCCGGATATTTCCCGCAGGGACAACATCGCGGATATTCCCCGCACACTGTGAGCCACAGCTGCCTGCACTGGCCGGCTTTCGCTCAGCCTGTTGCTCCCTCTCTCTCTCCCTATCCCTCTCCCTCCCTCTCTATCTCTCTCTCTCTCTCTCTCTCCCCTCCCTCTCCCTCTCCCTCCCCTCTCTCTCTCCCTCACTCTCTCTCTCTATCTCTCTCTCCCTCACTCTCCCTCCCCCCTCTCTCTCTCTCTCCCTCCTCCTCTCCTCCTCTCCCTCCCCCTCTCTCTCGGCTGAGAGACGAAGTCGTGTGTATGCCTCCTCTGGGCGATGGAGCACATTGGTGTGTGACCCCAGGATCAGTCCTACCACCTCCCCCCCCCCCCCCCACCAGCACTGGCACTGCCAACAGGGAGTTGGTGAAAGGTGCCAGGTAACGAGGTGTGCAAATGTGGTCTTGTCATTTCTCGCTCAATGTAGTGTATGTGCACCTGAGAGGTCTCCTACTGATAAAAGTCGTCATCTTCTAGTTCTTGCACTAATGTGTAGGAAGGAACTGGTTTACACCGAAGACAGACACAAAGTGCTGGAGTAACTCAGCGGGTCAGGCAGCATCTCTGGAGAGAAGGAATGGGTGACGTTTCGGGTCGAGACCCTTCTTCAGAATCAAGGGTCTTCAGTCTGAAGAAGGGTCTCGATCTGAAGAGTCGCCCATTCCCTCTCTCCAGAGTTCTTGCAGTAGATTGGGTTCTTTACACGTTGGAGATGGCCAGACTGAAAAATTTCTTTAACAAATAGCAACGGAGGCTGAAAATACAGTAATTTGACCTGCACGCCCTGCGTTTCAGATCACATCATACTTAGCATATCCAATGACATCATCAAGACTTTTATGACATCATATAGGACATCCTGTAACATCAGAGATGATATCTTGTGACATCATAGATGATATCTTGTGACATCATAGATTATACCCTGTGACATCATAGATGATATCTTGTGACATCATAGAGGACACCCTGTGACATCATAGGGGATACCCTGTGACATCATAGAGGACACCCTGTGACATCATAGTGGATATCCTGTGACGTAATTGATGAAACCCTGTGACATCATTGATTATATCTTGTGACATCATAGGGGATACCCTGTGACATCATAGGGGATACCCTGTGACATCATAGAGAGTATCCAATAGCATCATCAAGAATATCCCGCGGTGCGTGAATGTCCCAGGGTGCCAGTCTGCAAACATCCATTGCCGTTGGATTGTAGACACTGTGATATCATGCTGCAATGTAACATCGTCAAACGTGACAGGAGGAAGGCGGGAGAATGGGGTTGAGAGGGGAAAATAGACCAGACATGATTGAATGATGGAGAAGACTTGATGGGTCGAATGGCCTAATTTTGCTCCTCTGCTTTATGGAATTAGACATCTTTGTTTTATAAAAAAACCTTTACAGAGGATAGGGTTAAGTCAGGCAGATGGACAACAAAGATGATAAGCTCAAAGGGGGGGTGGACAGAGAGAGACAGACAGAGAGAGAGACACAGAGAGACACAGAGAGACACACAGAAAGACACACAGAGACAGAGAGACACAGAGAGACACAGAGAGAGACACAGAGAGAGACACAGAGAGAGACACAGAGAGGGACACAGAGACACAGAGAGAGACACATAGAGACACAGAGAGAGACACAGAGAGACAGAGAGACACAGAGAGAGACAGAGAGACAGAGAGACACAGAGAGACACACAGAGAGACAGAGGCAGAGAGATACAGCGACAGAGAGGCAGACAGAGAGAGAGAGAGAGAGAGAGAGAGAGGGAGAGAGAGAGAAAGACAGACAGACAGACAGACAGACAGAGAGAGAGAGAGAGAGGGAGAGAGAGAGAAAGACAGACAGACAGACAGACAGACAGACAGACAGACAGACAGACAGACAGACAGACAGACAGACAGACAGACAGACAGACAGACAGACAGACAGAGAGGGGTGGGAAATGTGAGGTTATCCACTTTGGTGGCAAGAACAGGAAGGCAGATTATTATCTGAATGGTGTCAGATTAGGAGAAGGGGAGGTGTAACGAGACCTGGGTGTCCTTGTGTATACTTACTTCCTCACTGAAAGTAAGCATGCAGGTACTGCAGGCAGTGAAGAAAGCTAATGGCATGTTGGCCTTCATAGCGAGAATGATTTGAGTTTAGGAGCAAGGAGGTCCTACTGCAGTTGTACAGGGCCCTAGTGAGACCGCATCTGGAGTATTGTGTGCAGTTTTGGTCCCCTAATTTGTGGAAAGACATTCTTGCTATTGAGGGAGTGCAGCGTAGGTTTACAAGGTTAATTCCCGGGATGGCAGGACTGTCATATGCTGCGAGAATGGATCGACTGGGCTTGTATTCACTGGCATTTAGAAGGATGAGAGGAGATATTATAGAAACATATAAAATTCTTAAAGGATTGGACAGGCTAAATGCAGGAAAAGTGTTCCCCATGTTGGGGGAGTCCGGAACTAAAGGTCACAGTTTAAGAATAAGGGGTCGGCCATTTAGGACGGAGTTGAGGAGAAACATTTTCACCCAGAGAGTTGTGAATCTGTGGAATTCTCTGCCACAGAGGGCAGTGGAGGCCGATTCACTGGATGTTTTCAAGAGAGAGTTAGATTTAGCTCTTAGGGCTAACGGAATCAAGGGATATGGGGAGAAGGCAGGAACGAGGTACTGATTCTGGATGATCAGCCATGATCATATTAGACAATAGACAATAGGTGCAGGAGTAGGCCATTCGGCCCTTCAAGCCAGCACCGCCATTCAATGTGATCATGGCTGATCATCCCCAATCAGTACCCCGTTCCTGCCTTCTCCCCATATCCCCTGACTCTGCTATTTCACATTGAATGATGGGGCTGGCTCGAAGGGCTGAATGGCCTACTCCTGCACCTGTTTATCTATGTTTCTATGGAGGGGAGGAGACAGAAGGGAGGGAGGAAAGAAGGGAAGGCAGGAAGCAGAGGGTGATGTACACGTTGTACAAGGAGTGACCAACATGGTGACAGGAGCTCGTTGGAGGAGACAGCTACAGAGTAGAGAAGCCACCTTCTCTCCAAGGACGTTCCAGACATCACAACCCACAGAGCTAATGGATCTCTACCCAACAGACGATAACACGACAAGGTCAGAGAGGCCACGGGACCAAGGGAAAGGTTCAGCTACCTGCTGGAGCAGACTAACTGCAACGTGTCCCCATACTGGGAGTTGGAGCAATGGGGAAGCAATCTGATCCTGGCAACTGCCTCACCCGTCCACTGGGCATAACGTTAGGCCTGGATGTGGAGCGGATGTGGAGAGGATGTTTCCACCAGTGGGAGAGTCTAGGACTAGAGGCCACAGCCTCAGAATTAAAGGACGTACCTTTAGAATGGAGATGAGGAGGAATTTCCTTCGGGTGGTGAATCTGTGGAATCCATTAAACACAGATGGCTGTGGAGGCCAAGTCATTGGGTATTTTTAAAGCGGAGATTAACATATTCTGGATTAGTACGGGTGTCAAAGGTTATGAGGAGATTGGGGTTGAGAGGGAAAAACAGATCAGCCATGATTGAATGTGTAGGAAGGAACTGCAGATGCTGGTTTACACTGAAGATAGACACAAAGTGCCGGAGTAACTCAGCGGGACAGGCAGCATCTCTGGTGAGAAGGAATGGGTGACGTTGCCGATCTCAGTCTGAAGAAGGGTTCCAACCTGAAACGTCACCTAATTATAGATGATGCCTGACCCGCTGAGTTACTCCAGCACTCTGCGCCTAGCCACGATTGAATGGTGGAGTAGACTCGATGGGCCGAACGGCCAAATTCTGCTGCTGGGACTTGTGGATGGCTGGTGGACAAGCCAGTGTCCAGCCCGCACTGTCAGAGGGACCACTGCCAGAACGCGAGACCGACCTGCAAAAAGACCCTACAGCGAGCAAGATAGACCACTCGACGAAACAGACGTGGTCCGGTCACGGGCAGATTCACGGGTCATTTCCGGCCCCATTTCCGTAACCGGCTTCCGTCTCCGCACCAAAGATCCCCGTAGCGGAGCAAAGATATTAGCACGGAGACGGAAGCCGGTTACGGGAACATCCTCGTAAAAATAAACGTTATTTGGTAAAAATCTTCTCCTCATTTTCAGAATTTTAATTCATTAACACAAACTGTTCCCCCGCAACGTTGATTACACTGCGAGTCGGGTCGGGTCGGGTCGGGTCGGGTCGGGTCGGGTCGGGTCGGGTCCGGTTACTGAAATGGATGAAAAAAAGGCCCACGTTCCGCTCCGTTGCGTACTACACGTCAGCCCGTTGCATTTAGCAGGAGTGGTCTATCTTGGTCCTATAGGATCTTTGGACCTGCCCACGCTGATCATGGTCTCTTTGTGGTCCACTCGCCCTCTGAAGCTCCATCTCCAAAACCACTGCCACTGGTGGGCCGGAGACTGGTGGTGCAGGATCCGATGATACACACACACACTCTCACAACAACACTCCCAAATGGAACGCACACGCGGAGAGATCTGCCATCCATTAAAGACAAGTCACGGCCTGACTGAAAAACACACCGGGTTGATAAGCGATAGGAGCAGAATTAGGCCATTCGGCCCATCAAGTCTGGTCCACCGTTCAATCATGGCTGATCTATCTCTCCCTCCTAACCCCATTCTCCTGCCTTCTCCCCATAACCCCTGACACCCGCACTAATCAAGAATCTATGTATCTCTGCCTTAAACATGTCCGTTGGCCTCCACAGCCTTCTGTGGCAAAGAATTCCACAGATTCACGAAACAAATCCCTCCTCATCTCCTTCCTAAAGGAACGTCCTTTAATTCTGAGGCTGTGCCCTCTGGTCCTAGACTCTCCCACTAGTGGAAACATCCTCTCCACATCCACTCTATCCAGCTTACACTGCGAAACACAAAGTGCTGGAGGAACTCAGCAGGTCAGGCAGCATCTGAGGAGGGAAGAGACAGGTGACGTTTCTAGCCACCTGACCCGTCGTGTTCCTCCAGCACTTTTTTTGGCTCAAGATTCCATCTACTGCAGTTCCTGGTGTCTCCAGATTACACAGCGGCTTTAGTTTCAGAGATACAGCACGGAAACAGACCCTTCGGCCCATCGAGTCCGTGCCGACCAGCGATCCCCGCACACACTAACACTGTCCTACACACACTAGGGACAAGTTACAATTTTATGCCAAGCCAATGAACCTACAAACCTGCACGTCTTTGGAGCGTGGGAGGAAACCGGCGCTCCCGGAGAAAACCCACGCAGGTCACGGGGAGAACGTGCAAACTCCGTACAGGCAGCGCCCGTAGTCACGGCCTCTGGCATTGAGATGTGCAAAGAAAAATTAAAGTGTGCAAGATGAAGCTAAAACAAGATGTGAAGGGGTGCCGGGAACAAGGAACTGCAGATGCTGGTTTACAAAAAAAAAAAAAAAACACAAAGTGCTGGAGTAACTCAGAGGGTCAGGCAGCATCTCGGGAGAGAAGGAATGGGTGACGTTTCGGGTTAGGTTCCTTCTTCAGACGGATTACTTGTGAGAGGGGAGTAGCAATTGTACAGTTACTGCACAGAGCTGCCACAGAGATATAGTGTGGGAAGGAACTGCAGATGCTGGTTTAAACCGAAGAGAGACACATAAAGCTGGAGTAACTCAGAGGGTCAGGCAGCGTCTCGGGAGAGAAGGTATGGGTGACCTTTCGGGTCGAGACCCTTCTTCAGAGAGATAGTGCCTCCTCTAACACTATGTGTGTGTCTCCTGGCTCAAAGGTGGTGTGAAAGTGCACAACCACAGCTGGAAATGTCATACACTTGAATAAAGGTGAATGTATCTCATGAGTTGGTAAGACAACATGGTTATTGGATGGCGCATCAGTAGAGCGCCAGAGACCCAGGTTCGATCCCGACTACGGGTGTTGCCTGTACGCTCTCCCCGTGACCTGCGTGGGTTTTCTCCGAGATCTTTGGTTTCCTCCCACACTCCAAAGACGTGCAGGTTTGTGGGTTAATTGGCTTGGTGTAAAATGTAAATTGTCCCTAGTGCGTGTGTAGGGTAGTGTTAGTGTGCGAGGATGGCTGGTGGGCGCGGACTGGGTGGGCCGAAGGGCCTGTTTCCGCGCTGTATCTCCAATGTGCGGCACGGCACGGACTGGGTGGGCCGCAGGAGTTGCCCGGTTGCTGACCTGGATGATTGGTGACAGGCTGGTGATGATCACTCGTCAACGAGAGCCGGTGAACCGGGCTCCATGACAACTGGTCCTTGGCGGTGGGATGTCGGCAACTGGACTTGGTCCCAACCGCTGAGTGCCAGCCGAGTTGCCAATTAGCCGGTGATGTTGGTGTGGGGTGATGCCCAATGGAATGGCCAAACCTGTCAACGGGGAGGGGGCTAGTTTAGTATAATTTAGTTTAGTTTATTGCCACGTGTACCGAGGTACAGTGAAAAGCTTTTGTTGCGTGCTAACCAGTCAGCGGGAAGACAATACATGATTACAATCGAGCCGTCCACACTGTACAGATACAGGATAAGGGAATAACGTTTAGTGCAAGGTAAAGCCAGCAAAGTCCGATCAAGGATAGTCCGAGGGTCACCAATGAGGTAGATAGTAGTTCAGCACCGCTCTCTGGTTGTGGTAGGATGGTTCAGTTGCCTGATAACAGCTGGGAAGAAACTGTCCCTGAATCTGGAGGTGTGCGTTTTCACACTTCTGTACCTTCTGCCCGATGGGAGAGGGGAGAAGAGGGAGTGGCCGGGGTGGAGACTGGTCCTTGATGATGCTGCTGGCCTTGCCGAGGCAGCGTGAGGTGTAGATGGAGTCGATGGAAGGGAGGTTGGTTTGTGTGACGGTCTGGGCTGCGTCCACAATTCGCTGCGATTTCCTGCGGCCTTGGACGGAGCTGTTCCCAAACCGTGCTGTGATGCTTCCCGATAAGATGCCTTCGAAGGTGCATCTGTAGGAGTTGGTGAGAGTTGCAGGGGACATGCCAGACTTCCTACGCCTCCTTAGGACAGTTGAGGTGTTGGTGAGCTTTCAGTGTGTGGGACAGTCACTTGTTGTCTGCCAGGGCTGGTGGTGGAGGCAGATACCATAGTGGTGTTTAAGGGGCACATGGATATGCAGGGAATGGAGGGATGTGCATCAAGTGCAGGCAGTGGAGATCGGTTAACGTTGGCATCATATTCAGCATGGACATTGTTGTACCATTCTCCCTTCTACATCCTATCTACCATAAAACCTCCACTAAATATTGTGTAAATTCCAAGTAATATTATTCTAGTTTAGAAGTGAGAAGTGATCCCGGCCGTCTGTTCGTTTTTTCACCTTTATGTTATTTTTAGCGTTTGTTAAGAGTTTGTTTTAATTTTCTTCGGTTTGTTTTATGTGGGGGGAGAGGGGAGGGGATCGGGGGAAACTTTTTTTCAAGCTCTTACCTTCCCGGAGATGTGATCAATTTTCGGGTCACATTCTCCGGGCTCTGCGGCCTACCATCGATGGAGCTGGAAGCCTCCTCGGACTGTCGTGAGCCCCACCACGGGGCGCGGACTTAACATCAGAGCTGATCCCTTGCCTGGGATCGCTCCCACTGCGCAGAATCACCACCAAGGCTCGCAGTCCTCGGGGTGAAGCCTAGTCGGGAGCCAACGCCGGAAGGTTCGACCAGCCCCGACGCGAGGTTCGATCGCCCGGCACGGGGGAGCTGACATCCCCCTGATGCGGGAGCTTGATCGCCTCGACGCGGAGGGCCCAAACGCCACCGGCTACGGGAGTCAAGATCATCCCGTCAACGGGGGATCGAGGCCCCCGACCGAGGAAGAACTAAGGGAAGGACTTGAACTTTATTTCACCTTCCATCACTAATGAGGAATGTGTAGGAGTCACTGTGGCGGATGTTCATGTTAAAATGTGTTTTTGAGTGATCTGTTGCTTTTAATTGTATGACTGATCTCGCCAATGAAATTCCTCGTATGTTGCAAAACATACTTGCCGAATAAAGTGGATTCCTATTCTGATTCTGATTCCAACATATTAATGATAGCTTGCCTCCAGAGTTTTAATTGCAAGCACTAATACCAATCCTGTTATTGCTGAATTGCTATTTGATATTAAGAAGCTTATTATTATTGTTATTATGAGCATTAGTGGTGTTGCTATCAAACATTGGTGTTAACTCACGATAACGATACAAATAAGATATTCGTATAGAATATTACTTATTAACACAATATCAGCCGTGAAAATATGAAGGATGGAACAGCAGATGTTGGTTTAAACCGAAGATAGACACAAAAAGCTGGAGTAACTCAGCGGGTCAGGCAGCATCTGTGTAGAAAAGGAATAGTCGACACTTTGGGTGGAGACCAGAGTCTGACCCAATGTGTTCCTCCAGCATCTTGTACACCTCGCTGAGATCACCCCTCATCCTCCTGAGCTCCAAGGAATAGAAACGTAGAATATAGGTGCAGGAGGAGGCCATTTGGCCCTTCGAGCCTGCATCACCATTCATTGACAATCAGTTACCCGTGCCTGCCTTCTCCCCATATCCTCTTGACTCCGCTAGCCCCTGGAGCTCTATCTAACTCTTTTAAATTCATCCAGTCATTTGGCCTCCACTGCCAGAGAATTCCACAAATTCACAACTCTCTGGGTGAAAAAGTTTTTTTCTCATCTCAGCTTTAACTAGCCTCCCCTTTATTCTTAGACTGTGACCCCTGGTACTGGATTCCCCCAACATTGGGAACATTTTTCCTGCATCTGGCTTGTCCAGTCCTTTTATAATTTTATATGTTTCTATAAGATCCCCTCCCATCCTTCTAAACTCCAGTGAATACAAGCCTAGTCTTTCCAACCTTTCCCGATACGTCACTCCCGCCATCCCGGGGATTAACCTGGTGAACCTACGCTGCATTGCCTCAATAGCAAGGATGTCCTTCCTCAAATTTGGAGACCAAAACCGCACACAATACTCCAGATGTGGTCTCACCAGGGCCCTGTGCAACTGCAGAAGGACCATTTAGTACACATCTATAGCTCAGCTTATAGATGTGTACTAAATGGGGTGAATGTACTGACGATAGGGCACAACGTACTAGAGTAACTCAGTGGGTCAGGGTCTGAAGAAGCGTCTCGGCCTGAAACATCACCTATTCTTTTTCTCCAGAGACCCTTTTTGTGTCTATCTTCAGCTGTGATCACGTTCAGCCAACTGTGAGTTACCAGGATAGAGTTATGAAGGGAAACAGCTAGAAAGAGTCAAAAGTTTGAGTTATGGTTGGGCTGGGACGGGGTACCCGGGACGAGAAGTCAAAGCCAAATAGCCGAATGGAAACACCAAATAACCAAAAGCATACGAAGCCAAAACGCCACCTACCCGAAAGGGCGGGACGCCTAAAAGCCAACTAACAGAAAGGCTGCGACGCCTAAAAGCAATCTCACCGAATGGCCGCTCTGCCGGAAACGCCGCCTACCCTGAAATGCTGGGTCGCTGACGAGCCGACGGACCGAATGCCGCTCTGCTGGAAAGTCAAATAACGGGCATGACGTCGCCGGGGGGGGGGGGGGGTGGGACTTGTCAGCGATTGTTCCAGACCCCCGCGTCCATCACATCACTGGCCGGTGGAGACGGGAGGGTGCGGGTCATTTCCCCACACAAGCGGGGCAGAGCGGCGTTCGGTCCGTCGGCTTGTAGGCGACGCAGACTTTCGGGTAGGCGGCATTCTGCGAGTTTGCTTTTTGGGCGTCCCGCCTTTCGGGTGGCGTTTTCGCTTCCGTCTTCGTCTTCGTTCCACTCGACTTCTTTGCTTCAGCCTCTCGTCCTTCGACGCCACGCCCACACACGGGGATGGGAGAGGGTGAATACGGAAGGGGGTTGGTACAAATCCAGACATCTACTGTGGGTATCAATTCATTACAGGTGCAAAAGCAACTGGAAGAATTTTAAAAAATCAGTCATGGCCACCAAGAATGTACAAACTGTCCTAAGTAACTGCACGCCACTTGGACTCCCTACAATCGACATGCAGGAAGGTGGTTTACACCGAAGATAGACACAGAATGCTGGAATAACTCGGCGGGACAGGCAGCATCTCTGGAGAAAAATGAATGTGTGACGTTTGGTGTCGGGGGCCTTCCCCAGACAGTCTGCGGAAGGGTCTCGACCCGAAACGTCTCCCGTCATATTTCTGCGGCCTGTCGCGCTGAGTTACGCCAGCTTTTTGTGTCCATCTTCGGTGTAAAGCAGCATCTGCAGTTCCTTTTTATGGGGACATGTTTCTTCCCAGCTGTTATCAGGCAACTGAACCGTCCTCTGACTGACTACAGAGCGGTCCTGACCTCCCAACTGCCTCATTGGACACCTTCCAACGATGTTTAATCGGACTTTACTGGACTTTATATTGTTCTAAACGTCATTCCCTTTATCCTGTATCTGGACGGCTCGATTGTAATCATGTGTTGTCTCTCCGCTGACTGGAGAGCACGCAACAAAAGCTTTTCACTGTACCTCGATACACCTGACAATAAACTAACTATAGTTTCCTCTGGCTTCACAATTTACACCTCCTTTTATCTTCTTCACATCTCTGGCATTTGTCCACCTGTTTTCCAATCACCCCCCCCTGGTCTCCTGTACCCACCTATCACTCATCATGCTTTCCCCTCCCTTCCAGATCCCCCCCCTCACCCACAATCGGTCCAAAGAGGGGTTCCGATCTGAAGCATCCCCCATCGATGTTCTCCAGAGAAGCTGCCAGAGCCGCTGGGTTACTCCAGCGCTTTGCTGTGTCTCGTTTTGTAAGCCAGCATCTGCAGTTCCTTGCGCCCGCCAGGACTCTCCTATCTGGGACCCTGACTCACACCACATTCCCGATCAGTTGATGTACAGGAGCAGACAGGAGCAAACAGGTTCAATGCACGTCCTCGGGATGTGGGAGGAAACCGGAGCATCTGGAGAAAAACCCACGCAGGTCACGGGGAGAACGTGCAAAAACTGCGTACAGACAGCGCCCAAGGCGGGGATTGAACCCGGGTCTCTGGCGCCGTCAGGCAGTCGCTTTACCCACCGTGCCACCCTTCGGTTAGTCTCCAGTGCTCGACAGACCACCGCAGGGTCACGGACCAACACCCGCCACCAACCCAACCATGACCAACCCGCGGCTCGGCACTCTGCAAAGTTTAGGTAAGTTTACTGGAATTTAGAAGGATGAGAGGGGATCTGATAGAAACATAAAATTCATAAAGGATTGCACAGGCTCAATGCAGGAAAAATGTTCCCAATTTGGGGAACTCGGTAGTCAAGTTTAACAATCGGGGCTCGGCATTTATGACTTGAGATTGAGGAAAAACCTCTTCACCCAGAGAGTTGTGAATCTGTGGGATTCTCTGCCACAGAAGGCAGTGGAGGCCGGTTCACTGGATGTTTTCAAGAGAGAGTTCGATTTAGCTCTTAGGGCTAAACGGAATCAAGGGTATGGGGAGAAAGCAGGAACGGGTGGGGGGGGTGCGGAGGTACTGAATTGGATGATCGGCCGGGATCGTTGTGAATGGCGGTGCTGGCTGGCGGGACCGATATGCTCCTCCTGCACTATTGCCTATGTTTCTTCAGCCCCTGCCGACCAGCGATACCATTCACAGGCCATTTACATTCTCCACTTGTTCTCCACTCCACAAATTTACGGAGGTGGGCCAATTAGTCACAAACCATATCCTCTAGACCTCCTGTTATGTACTGGCTTTGATAGCTTGGCTTCATTAAAAATATATTATCTCAGAGATATAATTCACTCTCAATTTCCAAGGTACTGCCCTAGTCTGTGCACAGGGGCAACACGGGGGGAAGGAAACGGAGCACCCGGAAGGACCCACGCGGGTCACATGGAGAGTTGCAAACTCCACACAGCACAGGACAGCTGTGAGGCGGGATTGAACCCCGAGTCTCTGGCGCAGTGTGGCAGCGGAAACTATTGACTTCACTTGGTGCTCCGGTGAGACTGGTTGAGGTTCACTAGCGGAGTGGACTGGAATGGGAGCTGTAGGAAATTGAGAATGGAGTCTGGAAATTGGAAGATGGGAATTTGGAGCTGGAAATTGGGAATGGGACGCTGGACATTGGGAATGGGGAGCTGGAAATTGGGAAGGGAGTTGTGAATTGGGAAGGGAGATGGGATTGGGAATGGAGTGGGAATTGGGAATGGAGTATGGGAATGGGAGTGGGAATTTGAGGAATGGGAGCTGGGAATTGAGAATGGAGTGGGAATTGGGAAGGGAGTGGGAATTAGGAATGGGCAGGGAATGGGGAATGGAGTTGTGAATTGTGAATGGGAGATGGGAATTGGGAATGAGAGCTGGGAATTAGAATGGAGTTGGGAAGGGAGCTGGGATTGGGAATGGCGTGGGGTGGGGATTGGGAAATGGAGTTGGGAAGGGACGCTCGGAACTGGAGATGGGAGTGGGAATTGGGAATGGGATATGGAATGGGAATGGGAGTTGGGAACAGGAGCTGGAATGGGGAATGGGATCTGGGATTGGGACTGGGATGTTGCGGAACGGAGAGCGGGGAATTGGGATGGAGCTGGAATTTGGGATATGGGAGCTCGGAATTGGAATGGAGTTGGGAAACGGGAGCTGGGAATTGTTGAAAGTGCAGGGAATTGAGATGGGGGGCAGGGAATTGGGATTGGGATTGGGAAAGGGGGGTTGCCCCGGAATGGTGCAGGAGCTTGATCCGCGAGCCCTAGACTCCATTATCCCTTTACTCCGCTCGCCCCTAGAGCTTATCTAACTCTTTTAAATTCATCAGTCATTTGGCCTCACTACCAGAGAATTCCACAAATAACAACTCTTGGAGTGAAAGTTTTTTTTCATCTAGCTTAAACTAGCCTTCCCCTTTATTCTTAGACTGTGACCCCTGGTACTGGATTCCCCCAACATTGGGAGCATGTTTCCTGCATCTAGGCATGTCAGTTCCTTTTATAATTTTATAGGTTTCTATAGATCCCCTCCCATCCTTCCTAAACTTCAGTTGAATTCAAGCTAGTCTTTCCATCTTTCCTATATGACCGTCCCGCCATCCGGGGATTTACCTGGTGAACCTACGCTGCATTGCCTCAATAGAAGATGTCCTTTCCTCAATTTGGAGACCAAAACCGCACACAAATACTAGATGTGGTCTCACCAGGGCCCTTTGCAACTGCAGAAGGGACCGTTAGTACACATATATAGAACAGCTTAAGATGTGTACTAAAATGGGGTGAATGTATGACGCTAGGGCAACAAACGTACTAGAGTAACTCCGTGGCCAGGTTGAGAGCGCCCTCGACCTGAAACATCACCTATTATTTTTCTCAGAGATGTTGTTTGACCTTTTTGTGTCTATCTTCGCTGTGATCACGTTCAGCCAACTGTGGAGTTACAGGAATAGAGTTATGAAGGGAACAGCTAGAAAGATGTCAAAAGTTTGAGTTATGGTTGGGCTGGGAGGGTGTACACGGGACGAGAAGTCAAAGCCAAATAGCCGAATGGAAACACCAAATAACCAAAAGCATAACGAAGCCAAAACGCCAACGAACGCAAGGGCGGACGCCTAAAAAGCCAATAACCGAAGGCTGCGACGCCTAAAAGCAAACTCACCGAATGGCGCTATGCCGGATAAAAACGCCGCCTACCTGAAATGCGGTCGCTGACGAGCCGACGGACCGAATGCGCTCTGCTGCGAAAGTCAAATAACGGCATGCGTCGCGGGGGGGGGGGGGGGAGGACTTGTCAGCGTTGTTCCAGACCCCCTCGTCCTTCCACATATGGCCGGTGGAGACGGGAGGGTGCGGGTCTTTCCCTCACAAGGCGGGGCAGAGCGGCGTTCGGTCCGTCGGCTTGTAGGCGACGCAGACTTTCGGTTCGGTGGCGTTCCGGCTTCTACGCTTCTGGTTAATTTGGCGTTTCGCCTTCGTTTTCCTCGACTTCTTTGCTTCAGCTCTCGCTTCGACGCTTACGCCCACACACGGGGATGGGAGAGGGAGCTAGGAGGGGGTTGGTACAAATCAGAATCTACTGTGGGTATCAATTCATTAAGGTGCAAAAAACAAAACTGGAACGAATTTTTAAAAAGTCAGTCTTGGCTCCAGGAATGTACAAAACTGTCCTAGTAACTGCGCCACTTGGACTCCCTTACAAGCGACATGCCGGAAGGTGGTTTTACACCGAAGATAGAACAGAATTACTGGCTAACTAGCGGGACAGGCAGCATCTTGGAGGAAAAATGATTGGTGTGGACGTTTGGTGTCGGGGCCTTCCCGACAGTTGCGGAAAGGGTCTCGACCGAAACGTCTCCCGCTTCTCTTTCTGCGGTCCTGTCGCGCTGAGTTCGCAGCTTTTTGGTCCATCTTTTCGGTTGTAAAAGCAGACATCCTGCAGTTCCTTTTTATGGGGACATGTTTTTCCCAGCTGTTATCAGGCAATGAAACGCCTCTGATGACTACAGCGCGGTCCTGATCCAATCTTGCCTCATTGGACCCTTCAACGAGTTTAATCGACTTTACTGGACTTTATATTGTTCTAACCGTCATTCCCTTTATCCTGTATCTGGACAGGCTACGATTGTAATCATGTATTGTCTCTGTGACTGGAGAGCACGCAACAAGCTTTGACTGTACCTCGATTACACTGACAATGACCTACTATATAGTTTCCTCTGCTTCACAATTTACACCTCCTTTTTATCTTTCACATTTCTGGCATTTTGTCACTGTTTTCCAATCTCCCCCCCTCCTGTACCAACCTATCACTCATCATGCTTTCCCTCCTTCCGATCCCCCCCCTCACCTACAATCGTCCAAAGAGGGGAGGTCCCGTTTGAAACATCCCCCTCGATGTTCTCCAGAGAAGCTTTGCCAGAGCTGCTGGGTTACTGCAGCGCTCTTGCTGTTCCTTTAGTAAGCCAGCATATGCCGTTCCTTGCGCCGCCAGGACTTTCCTATCTGGGGACCCTGATCACACCACATTCCCGATAGTTGATGTACAGGGAGCAGACAGGAGCAAACAGGTTCAATGCACGTACCTCGGGATGATGGAGGAAACCGGAGATCTGGAGAAAAACCACGCGCAGGTCACGGGGAGAACGTTGCAAAAACTGCGTTCCAGACAGCGCCCAAGGCGGGAGAATGAACCCGGGTCTCTGGCGCCGTCAGGCAGTCGCTTTACCCACCGTGCCACCCTTCGGTTAGTCTCCAGTGCTCGACAGACCACCCTCAGGGCTCACGGGACAAACCCGCCAACAACTTGACCCACCGCGGTCGGCATCTGCAAAGTTTAGGTAGGTTATTTTACTGGAATTTAGAAGGATGAGAGGGATTGGATAGAAAATAAAATTTAATAAAGGATTGCACAGGGCTCATTGCAGAAAAATGTTCCCAATTGTTGGAAGGGAGGTCACAGGTTTATCATAGGGGGTCTGGCCAGTTAGGACTAGAGATGAGAAAAACCTCATCACCCCAGAGAGTTGTGCAATCTGTGGAAATTCTCTGCACAGAAGGCAGTGGAGGCGGTTCACTGGATGTTTTCAGGAGAGAGTTTCGAATTTAGTCTTAGGGCTAACGAATCACGGGATATGGGGGAGAAAGCAGGAAACGGGTGGGGGGGGGTACTTGATATTGGATGATCGGCCGTGATCGTGTTGAATGGCTGGTGCTGGTGGAAGGCGAATGGCTCCTCCTGCACCTATTGCCTATGTTTCTTCAGCCTGCCGACCAATGCGTGATAACATTCACAGGCATTCTAACATTATTCCCACTTTTTCCTCCACTCCCCACACAATTTACAGAGCCGGACGATGCCTAGCCCCACAGCGCCCCCCCAACACCATCCACTCAATTAGCTACAAAACCCATATCCTCTAGACTTCTTGTCTATGTACCTGGCTTTGAATATCTTGGCTTATGAAAAATATATTATCTCAGATATTAACATTCACTATCAATACCCAAGGTGCTGCCACTTGTCTGTGCACCAGGGGCAACACAGGGCGGGAGGAAACGGGAGAACACCGGAGGTAAACCACGGGGTCACATGGAGAACGTGAAATCCACACAGCACAGACAGCTCGTGGAGGTCTGGATGAACCCCGAGTCTCTGCGCTGTGAGGCAGCGGAAACTATTGACTTCACTTGGAGCTCCGGTTGAGATGGTAGAGGTTCACTAGCGGACGTGATGGGAAATGGGAGCTGGAAATGCAGAATGGGGAGCGGAAATTGGGAATGGGCGCTGGAAATTGGGAATGGGAGCTGGAAATTGGACTGTGTGTGGACATTGGGAAGGAGTATGTTGACAATGAATGGGAGATGGAAAGGGACTTGGAGCGGGCCTGGAATGAGCGATGGGCATGGGGAGCTGGAATTTAGAATGGGAGCTGTGCATGCGGCATTGGAGCAGGTGCTTGGGGAATGGGAGCATGTGCCTTCTTCAATTGTCCCTTTCCCAATTAAAGGGATATGTGCAATGTGAATGGGGGCTGGGAATTGGGAAGAGAGATGGAATTCGGAAGGGCGTTGGGAACGGAGTAGGGAATTGGAATGGGAGAGGGGATTGTGCCCTGGGAGATGGGCACGGGACTCACGGGCATGTAGACCTGTGCTAGGTACTTGATATTGTCTATGGCAACTATGGGCAATGTGCGTTGGACCCTCGCTGGGACAAGGAAAAGGGATCTGGGGATTGGGAATCGGGAGGGGCAGGGCGCTGGGCATAGAGGACTGGTTCTGGTAAATGGGAATGGTAGCTGGGAATTGGGATGGGGAGCTCGGAATTGGGAATGGGAGTTGAGGAACCGGGAGGCTGGGAATTGTGAAGAGCCAGGGAA
>CM069171.1:10799683-11127662 GCA_035221665.1 Okamejei kenojei | reverse complement strand
ATGCCACAGCCACCATTTTGTGACTAGTTTATCTTTTAGTATTGGGAGGCCCACCGTGTCCGCACCGGCCCGCAGGGGGACCCCGGTTTCGATCCGACCTCGGTTGCTGACGGCGTGGAGCTTTGCACGCTCTCCTGTTGACGCGCGGGTTTCCTCGGTTTGCTCTGGTGTCTCCCGCATCCCAAAGACGTGCGGTTGCTGAAAAGGCTGAGTCACTAACGGGACAGGCAGCATCTCTGGGGAGAAGGGTTCATGGGCGAGTTTCGGGTCGAACCTCCTTTAGACTCTGAAAGAATTTCTGAGGAAAGTCTGAAGGGCCCCGACCTGAAAAACGTCACCATTGCATTCTCCCAGGGATGCTGGCCTGGCCCGGTTGGTTCCTCAAGCTTTTTGTGTCCATCTTCGGTGTAAGCCAGCATCTGCAGTTCCTTAGTTCCACAGGTTCGTAGGTTTAGTTCTGTACGTTGCCAGGTGAGTTGGGAATGGGTGGGAAGATCGGTGGTGATAAATTAGGACGGGTGATCGTAGGTCAGTAGACACAAAAAACGCTGGAGTAAACCAGCGGTGGCACGGCAGACCTGTGGAGTGAAGGAAGTGTCCTCTCTACCGATGATCGCCTGGTCAGTGTGGACTCGGTGGGCCGGACCGAGGGTTGTTTCCATACTACACCTCTCAGCTTGCCCACCGGAATCAAGGGAGTTGTGGCCTGGGATTGGGATGCTAACTCATTTTGAGATTACTATACGGGGAGGAGATAGTGAAGGAGAGAGAAGAGAAGAAGAGAGATAGAGGAGAGAGAGAGATAGTGATGAGAAGTGAGGAGAGAAAAGAAGAGAGAGAAGCGAAGCGTAAAAAGAGAGTCAGAGAAAGAGAGAAGAGTAAGTGAAGAGTAGAGTTATGAAAGAGAAGAAGAGAAAGAGAAGAGCAGAGAGGAGAAAGAGAGAGATAGAGAGAGAGGAGAGAGAGAGAGAGAAGAGAGAGAGTTGAGAAGATAGAGAGAGAGAGTAAGAATAGAGATGATGAGAGAGTAGAGATAGAGAGAGTAGAGAGAGGGAGAGAGAGAGAGTGAGTAGAGAAGACAGAGAGAAGAGATAGAAGAGAGAGAGAGAGAGAAAAGACGAGAAGAGCGAGAGAGAGAGAGTGATGTGAGTGAGATAGAGTTGAGAGAGAAGAACTAGGAGAGAGAGAGAACTGAGATGAGAGAAGAGAGAGAGATGAGGGAGAGGGAGAGAGATGGAGTGAGTGAGTGAGGAGAGATGAGATGAGTAAGAGAGATTGGAGGAGTGTGAGAGAGTGGATGAGAGAGAGAGATAGAGAAGTAGTGGAGAGTGTGAAGAGAGTGAAGAGTTGGAGTGAGATTAGAGATTAGTGGAGAGAAGAGAGAAGCAGAGAGAGAGAAAGGAGAGTAGAGTGAGAAAGAGATCAGAAGGAGAGAAGTGACTGAGATGAATAGAGGTGAGTAGAGTGTGAGTAGTAGAGAAGAGAGATGTTGAGATAGAGGAAAGAATGAGGTTGAGAGAGATGAAGAGGAGAGATAGAGGAAGAGAGAGGAGAAGTGAAGAGATGTGAAGGGGTGAAGGATGAGAGAGAGGAAGAGAGAAGAGAGAGAGAGCAGTGTTAGTCGATTGAGAGTGGTGAGAGGAATTGAGTTGAGGATAGTGAGAGATAGAGAGAGAGATAGAGAGAGAGAGAGAAGAGGAGATTAAGAGGAGAGATGAACGGGACTGGCCGAGAGATGACGGCGAGACGTGCGGCTGAACCCCTGCACAACACGTTGACCGGGTTCCATCCGGACTACGGGCGCTGTCTGTGCGGGAGTTTGACGCTCTCCCGTGACCTGCGCGTGGGTTCTCCCGGAGATCTCCGCGCTTTCCCCACATCCAGAGACGGACTTATTGGCTCGGTAGAAACGTAACACTGTCCCTAGTGTGCGTAGGTCAGAGTTGGCGTGCGGGGATCGCTGGTCGGCGTGACTCGGGGCCTGTTTCCGCGCTGTATTCTCCAAACTAAACTAAACAAGATATCCTGGCGTAATATTGTGGAATTCTGGATCGAGGGATCATTGCTACAGTTAGGGGCACCACCTTGCCAAGGGATGAATGAGTGGGTGCAAGATCTCATTCAAACCCCACATGTCTTCCTCCCCGCATTACATTGAGGCTCAATGTTGTCATGTGCAGTGAAAAGCTTTGTTCTGCATGCTATCTAACCAGATATGATCTACCTTACCTGAACACTATCAAGCCCTTTGATCCCGGGAATGAGCGGGTTAACATATCGATGTGCGTTTGTCGGCGTGGGCATGTACTCGCTGGAGTTTAGAAGAATGAGGGGGGGGGGGGGGACTCATTGAAACGTACAGAATAGTGAAAGGCCTGGATAGAGTGGATGTGGAGAGGATGTTTCCACTAGTGGGAGAGTCTAGGACTAGAGGTCACAGCCTCGAATTAAGGATGCACCTTTAAAGAGGTGAGGAGGAATATCTTCAGTCAACGAGGGTTGGTGAACTCTGTGGAATTCTTTGCCACAAGACGGCTGTGGAGGCCAAGTCAGTGGATATTTTTAGGGCAGAGATGGATCGATTCTTGATTAGTGCGGGTGTCAGGGGTTTACGGGGAGAAGGCAGGAGAATGGCGTTAGGAGGGAGAGATAGATCAGCCGTGATTGAATGTTGGAGTAGACTTGATGGGCCGAATGGCCTAGTCTGGCCACTAATCACTCAGGGCGTATGAGCTATTCAAGATGAAATCGCGTGTCCAGCAGGTCGACAGAAATGCTGGAGAAACTCAGCACGGAAGCTGCCTCGCCCGCTTTGTGTCGGCCTTCGATTTTTCCAGCATCTGCAGTTCCTTCTAAAAAAAGGTCTCAAAGATAGGGTGGGAGAGGGGGCAGGGGGGAAGGGTGGCCGACAGGCCCAACTGGGACACCCCTTCCCACCCGCCTCCCTCCACGTCTCGATCCTCTGCGAGAGGCACACACAGGGTAGACAGTCAGAACCTTCTGCACCAGAGGGGAAATGTCACAGACTAGAGGGCGTAGCTTTGAGGTGAGGGGACAAGTTTTTAAAGGAGGAGTTGTACGGGGCAAGTTCTTTTGGTGGGTATCCTGGAAACCCGGGCCAAGGGTAGTGGTTCAGACCCGTTGGGGCACCACAGGGGCCGGGATATATCTGATCAAGGATTGTAGTAGGTTGTTTAGGAAAGGAACTGGCAGAAGTTGGTTTTACACGAGTAAAGCATATACTAGTGTAATCTCAGCGGGACCGGCAGCATCTCGGAGAGAAGGAATGGGTGAGTTCCGGGTTGGCCACCTTTATTCAGTGTTCGACCCGAAAGTCACCCTTCCTTCTTCAGAGATGCTGCTGTCCGCCTGAGATACTCAGTATATTGTAAGTAGACAAAAATGCTGGAGAAATCTGCGGGTGAGGCAGCATCTATGGAGCGAGGAAATCGGCAACGTATGGGTCGAGACCTTTTCAATATAGTTATTTAATATTCGGCACGGACTGGAAGGGCCAAGAGGGCCTGTTTCCGTGCTGTAATTGTTATATGGTTATTCGGATATAGGTATTTTAAAAATGCCATTCGCTCATCTCACTCTCTTTTCGTTTAGTTTGAGGTTACAAGCGCGGAAACAGCGATCCCCGCACACTAACACTGTCCTACACACACCAGGGAAGATTTATACTTATACCGAAGCTGATTAAGCTACAAACCTGCACGTCTTTGGAGTGTGGGAGGAAACCGGAGCACCCGGAGAAAACCCACGCAGGTCACGGGGAGAACGTGCAAACTCCGTACAGACAGCGCCCGTGGTCCGGATGGAGGCAGCAACTCTACCGCTGTGATGATCTAGCCTTGGTTAACGTTGTGTTGTGGTGCTGGGGTTTGCTGTGTTGTACATATTACTATAGCAAATAATGATGGGTTTGACTGCGGTTATTTGTAAACGTTTGAAGTAGTGGATTATAATGGGCTTACGCCTGGACGCGGAGGCTGCTCGACGCGGATTGAGTAGCGAGGAGGGAGCCGGGGCGGTGGGCAGCGAGCAGGACACGTGGCTCAGGTCGGAGCCCCCAGCGGCACCCAGCCCCCACTAGAGTCAGGGGTATCCTCCAGCCGCTCGCACTCGCACTCGCACGCGGGCTGCAGGGGGCAAACAACACACACAGCTCTGTGAGAGAGGGGAGAGTGTGGGGGGGATAGGGGAGAGCGGGGGAGAGGAGAGTTGGGGGAGAGAGGAAGAAAGGGGTATGAGGGGTGCGGGTGAGGAGAGGGGGGAGAGAGGGGGGAGAAGGGGGAGGAGAGGTGGGAAGAGAGAGAGGGGGAGGAGAGAGTGGGGGAGAGTGGGGGATGAGGAGAGAGGGGAGAGGGGAGAGAGGGGGGGAGAGGGGGGGGGTATGGGGGGAGAGGGGGAATGAGGGGGGAAGAGAGGGAGAGAGGGGAGGAGGAGAGAGGGGGGGTTAATAGGTTATTAGAGGGGGGGGAAGAGGGGGAGAGGGGGAAGAATGAAGAGGGGAGAGAGGGGAGTGAGAGAGGGGGGATAGAGAGGAGAAGTGGGGGAGTATGAGAGAGAAGAGAGAGGGGGAGAGAGAGGGGAGGAGAGAAAGAGAGAGAGAGGGGAGAGTGAGATTGAGGGGGGGAGAGAGGGGGAGAGAGTGAGGGGAGAGAGAGGAGGGGAGAAGAGGGTGAGAGGGGATGAGAGGGGGGGGAGAGGGGGTGAGGGGTGGGCGGGAGAGGAGAGAGGGTGAGGTGAAGAGGGGGGGAGAGAGGGAGAGAGAGGGGAGAGAGAGGGAGAGAGGGGAGAGAGAGGGGGAGGGGGGGAGGAAGTGAAGGGGGGGAGAGAGGGGGGAGAGAGGGAGGAGAGAGGGGGGAGAGGAGGGGGGGAGAGGGAGAGTGGGGGTAGGGGAGAGAGGGGAGGGAGAGGGGAGAAAGAAAGGGGGGGGGTAGAGGGGGGAGAGGGGCGGGAGAGAGGGGGAGGAGGGGAGTGAAGAGAGGGGGGGGGGGCGGAGGGGGGAGTGAGGGGAGAAGAGAGGGGGGAGAGTTGAGGGAGGAGGGGCGGGAGCGTGGAGGATGAGAGAGGGTGGGGGGAAGAGAGTGGCGGATGAGAGAGGGGGGAAGAGGGGGAGGGAGGGGGTGGAGAGAGAGGGGAAGAGAGATGGAGGGAGTGAGAGGGGTGAGCGGGGAGGGAGGGGAGAGAGAGGGGAGAGAGAGGGGGGAGAGAGAGGGGGAGAGGGGGAGGGAGGGGGGGAGGAGGGGAGGGGGGGGGGTGGGGAAGAGACGGGGGGGTGAGGGGAGAGTGGGGGGGTGAGAGAAGGGGGGGAGAGAGGAGAGGGGAGAGAGGGGAGAGAGGGGGGGAGAGAGGGGGGAGCGAGGAGGGAGGGGGGAGGGGAGAAAGAGGGGGGTTGAGGGAGAGAGAGTGGGGGAGAGGGGGGAGAGAGGGGTGGAGAGGGAGGAGAGGGGAGAGAGGGGGGGAACGAGAGAGAGAGGGGAGAGAGAGGGGGGAAGAGTGGAGGGAGGGGGGAGAGAGCTTGCAGGGGGGGGAGGGGGGGGGTTGGGGGGAGAGAGGGGGGGGTGAGGGGAGAGAGGGGGGTGAGGAGAGGAGGGGGAGAGAGAGGAGAGGGGGAGAGAAGGGGGAGAGTGAGGGGGAGAGAGGGAGACGGAGGGGGGGAGAGAGAGGGGAAGAGAGGGGGGTGGGGAGAGGGGGTGGGAGTTAGGGGGGAGGGGGGAGAGGGGGGAGAGGAGAGGAGAGGGGAGAAGTGAGCGGGGAGAGAGGGGTTAGAGGGGTGGAGAGGGGGGGAGAGAGGGGGGGTGAAGGGAGAGAGAGTGGGGGAGAGGGTGAGAGAGGGGGGAGTGAGAGGGTGAGGGGGGAGCGAGGAAGTTGGGGGAGAGGAGAGAGAGGGGGGAGAGGAAGAGAGGGGGAGAGAGAGAGAGAGGGGGGAGCGAGAGGGGTAGAGGGGGGGGAGAGAGCGGGGGAGAGCGGGGGTGAGGGAGGGGGAGGAGACTGGGGGAGGGGGAGCGGGGGGGAGCGGGGCAGCATTGAATGGGCAGGGAGGGTAAAAAAGAGGGAATGGAGTGGGGGAGAGGGAGGAGAAGAGGATTGAGGGCCGAGATGAGGAGATGGAGAGAGAGATGGAAATGGGGTGCCGGAGGAGACTGTGTGAGGAGAGAAGGGACTGCAGTGAGAGGAGGGGGAGAGATGTGGATTTGGTGAAAGAGCGGGATGGGGGGCCAAGGGAAGGGTGGGCTTCTCGGTTGTGGAAGAGACCACAGGTTGGAAGTGTGGCTGGAGAGTGAGAGGTGGGGAGGGAGGGGCGCGGGGGGGAGGTGAATGAGGGGGAGGGGGAGTGGGGCGAATTGGAGAGAGAGAGATAGGGAAGGAAGAGGGGGAGGGAGGGGGAGGGGTGTTCTTGAAGAACACAATGGGGGCAGGACTGGGTGCAACCTCAGCCGACCTAACCTTCAATATGATCACTGCGGATCGACACTGGATTCATCTCTGCTCTATACATGGGGCCCAGAGCCATCAATTCCTTGATCTTTCAAATAGGTTGTTCCCATCCCCCTCCCTCCCCCCCCCCTCCCCGCATCCTCCCTTCCTCCCCCCCTCCCTACCACTTCCTTCCCTCCCCTCCCCTCCACCTCTCGCCCCCCGCCCCCTACCATCTCATCCCACCCTCCCTCCCCTCTATCCCCTCCCTCCCTCCCCCTCCCATCTCTCCCATCCCCCTCCCCTTCCTCCTCCCCCCTCCCATCCTCAACCCCATCCCCCTCCCCCTCCTCATCCCCCTCATCCCTCCCCTCCCCCTCGCCTCGTCTGAATCCTCATCCCCATCCCCATCCCCTCCCCTCCCTCCTCCCCATCCCCCTCCGTCCCATTCTCCAACCACTGTTGTATTGGGGGTAGGATGACCAATGGCTGTGGCCAGCGTCCAACATTACCGCGCGCCCGATGACAAAACAGCCTTGAATTACAGTCCAAAACGCCCTGGCACGGGTGTAGATCGAGTTTTAGTTTAGTTAGAGTTACAGGTGGATGGAAACAGGCCTTGCGGCCCACCAGTCCGTGCGGCCTACTAACACTTACCCTACCACACACGGGGACAGTTTTTACACTCGCACCAAAACCCAAGTTACTTCAAACCGCCCGTATGTGGAGTGTGGGAGGAGGAAACGGGGAAACCCACCCAACGGGGTCACGGGGAGAATGTGCAAATCGTACAGGTCAGCACCCGTAGCCGGGATGGAACGGGTCTTCCGGCGAAAGTTGAGGCAGCGACTCTGCCGCTGTCCTCCGTGACCGCCCTTTGGTCCTCTCTCTGAGATGCACCCAAAACACACGGCTCCAGTCTGAGTGCGGGCAATGGCCCAGGCTGGTGCTGTCACTGCCCCCGTACCACCGCCTGGTCACCCCCCCCCCCCCCCCCCCCGCCGCTCCCCGCCGTGCTCGGCCAGGTGGTGCGGGCCCTGGGGACGATGCCCAGGTGCTGGGGTCACGTTCAGTGCCAAGTTTCACCAAACACGTCAACACGGGTATGTGGGCACCAGCATTCGTACACAGCTGTGGCTGCCCCCCCCCCCCTGCCCTGCACCCCTTGGCCCGCACCACGCAACTGCCAGAGGGATCCATGTGGTTCCTTGAGGGAGAAAGGCAGACGTCGGCCCCCTACCACTGGTGCCGGGTAACACGGAGCTGCCAGAGTTGAAGGTACACAAAAAGCTGTGGAGGAAATCAGGGGTGCAGCAGCTTCTAAGGCGCGACAGGAGACGGCGGAGGTGTCGGGGTCGAGACCCGTCTTCAGACTGCCATGGTGAAGATGCTGATCTTCACTGGGGACACCAACCAGTAGATTAAAGATTGCAGCATCGGGCAGGGCAGGTGTGCAGTGTTGATGATGTCCTGGCCTCTCCACTTGCAGGTTTGCCAGTGGTATCCGGAAGGACCTGCAACTGGTGCGGCTTAGACACAAAGTGCTGCTGGAGTAACTCAACGGGTCGCTGCCTCTTGGAGAAATGGATCGGTGACATTTCAGATCGGGGATTCTGGGGGTGGGAGGTTTGCAACTACACACGGTCCGCCTGTTTCGACTAATGCAAGCAACTCGACTGTGCCACAAGCGGAAGATCAAATAGAACAGTTGTCCGACAACTTCAGGTGTGCAGCCACGAGAGTAGAAGGTACCTTCTTTCAGACCAGAGTGTATGCCTGGATCAGGAGTTTTATCAAATGTGAGGGCTGGACAGACTCGGGATTGTTTTCTCTGAGCGTTCAGAGGTCGAGGGGGGACAGATGGAAGTTGTGTAAAGTCCGAGGTGTAGAGAGAAGAGTTGGACAGTCACAACCTTTTTCCCAGGGACGATATGCTGAGGAGGGCAGGTTTAAGGTGAGAGGGGCAAAGTTGAAAAGGGACATATGCAGGGCTAGTATATTATACAGAGAGTGGTGTGTGCTGGGAAATACACTGCCAGGGGCAGGGGGTGGTGGTGGAGGCAGATACCAGAGTGGTGTTGAAGAGGCTTTTAGACAGCACGTGGAATATATTAGGAGAGGGTTATGGGCACGTGCGGCAGGAGGAGGATGGGGGTAGCTTAGCGTCGTGTTCGGCACGGACAAGTGGGCTGAAGGGCCTGTTCCTTTAGTTTAGTATTAGTTTGGAGATGCGCGTATCTCTGCGTCGCGCCGGCAGCGAGCCTGCACAGTACACTAGCGCAATCTACATAGTGAACGCGACAATTTACCCAACCCAGTTAACGACAAATCCACAGTCTTTGGACTGTGGGAGGACGGAGCAGCAGCACCAGAGAAAACCCAGCGGGTCACGGGGGAGAAGTACGAACTTCTTGTCAGTATATGTGTGTGTGTATTGCGTGTGTGCGTGTGCTGTGTGCGTTGTGCGTGTGTGTATTGTGTGGGTCCATTGTGTGTTATGTGTGTGTGTGTTATTTGTGTGCTCGTGTTGTTATGTGTGTGTGTGTGTGTGGAGTGAGTGTGTGTGTTGTGTGTTATTTGTTGTCGTGCAGCTGTGTAGTTGCGCGTTGTGTGTGTGCGTGTGTGTGCGTGCGTGCGTGCGCGTGCGTGTGTGTGTGTGTGTTATTTGTGTCAAGTGCGTTGCGGTGTGCGTGGTGCATGTGGTGTGTGGTGTGCGTGCGGTTGCTTGCGTTATTGTGTCGTTGTTTGTGTGTGTGTGTTATATGTGTTGTGTGTGTGTGTGTGTTTTATCTGTGTGTGTGAGTGTGTGTGTGGGTGTGTGTGTGTGTGTGTGTGTAGTGTGTGTGTGTGTGTGTGTGAGTGTGTGTGTGTGTGGATAGCGTTCGTGTACAGGGGCAGACTCGGTGGGCCGAAGGGCCTAGTTGCTGCCTCTACAGCGCCGGAGGACCCGGGGTTCGATCCTGACCACGGGTTTTGTTCTGTACGGAGTGTGTACGGTTCTCCCCGTGACTGCGTGGCTTTCCTCGAGTTCTGGCGATCTCGGTTTCCTCCGCACTCCAAAGGTTAATGAACTTGGTATAAGTATAAAATTGTCCCTAGTGTGTGAGGGGTGTGTTAATGTGCGAGTGGTCGCTTGGTCGGCCGTGGACCAAAGGGCTGTTTCCGCGCTGAATCTTACCTAAACTAAATATTCTAAATGAAAACTGGTTGTGAAGTGGGACAGTGAAGGCGCCTCTTTATTGCCCTGTCTACTTAGAAACCGGAACGGAAAACTCTGGAGACTTTGTGCCCCACCCAAGGTTTCCGGAGGTTTTTGTCAGTTTCGACCATTAGGGAGACAGACAAAAACCTCCGGGAACCTCCAGGAACCGCACGGAAACCTTGGGTGGGGAGCAAAGTCTCCAGAGGTTTCCGTTCAGGTTTCCTAAGTGGGACAGGGGCATTAGGCTGCTGAGCGATATTGATCAGTTGGTAAATAGTGCACGGTAATGTGAGATTGGGTTTCGAAATGTTGCCCAAATGTCGCCCAAGTGGGACAGGCCCTTTAGTCCTGATAAGTTTGATGATTTTGGGAGGTCACTAAGGGTAGATAGATATCATGTGATAAAAAGGAACTGCAGACGCTGGTTTATACCAAAGAAAGACACAAAGTGCTGGAGTAACTCAGTCTGAAGAAGGGTCCCGACCCGAAACGTCACCTATCCATTTTATTCAGAGATGCTGCCTGACCCGCTGAGTAAGTCTAGTTTTGAGATACAGCGCGGAAAACAGGCCCTTCCGCTCACAGAATCCATTTTGGCCAGCGATCCCCTCACACTAACACTAACCTACAATTTACATTTGTACCAAGCCAATTAACCCTCACACCTGTACGTCTTTGGAATGTGGGAGGAAAGAGAAGATCTTGGAGAAAACCCCACGCAGGTCACGGGGAGAACGTGCAAACTCCGTACAGACGGCGCCCGGGTCTCTGGCGCTGTGAGGCAGCAACTCTACCACTGCGCCACCGTGCCACCATTTGTGCTTATCTTAGAGATGTATAATCAATGATAAAGTCATAAAGTTATGAATCGTGGAAAGGCCCTTCAGCCCAACCTGTCTGTGCCGAGCAGGGTAGCCCATCTAAGCAACAACCGTTCATCCACAGAAAAACACACAAAGTGCTGAGGTAAATTCGCGGGTCGACAGCTCGTGGAAGGACACTTGCTTTGGCCACATCCCTCTGAACCTTGTTCCCCATGTTGGGGGAGTCCAGAACCAGGGGTCACAGTTTAAGAATAAGGGGGAGGCCATTTTGGACTGAGATGAGGTTACAACTTTTTCACCCAGAGGGTTGTGAATCTGTGGAAATTATTCTGCCACAGAAGGCAGTGGAGCAATTCAGGGATGAATTCAAGAGAGTTAGGAATTTAGCTCTTCGGTTAAAGGATCAAGGGAATAAGACTTAGAAAAAGGGGAGGTCATTTAAGGACTGAGATGAGAGAAGAATCTTTTTACCAGAGAGTTGTGAATTTATGGAATTCGCTGCCACAGAGGGGGCAGTGGAGGCCAAATCACTGGATGGAATTTTCGGGCAGCGGTGGATAGAGCTCTAGGGGCTACGTGGAGTAAGGTATATGGGCAAAGGCAGATCAGGGTTTTGTTATTGAGGACGGATCAGCCATGGTCATATTGAATGGCCGGTGCTGGCTGAAAGGGGCCGAATGGGGATCCAATTCCTCCTGCACCTATTTTCTTGTCTTTGTTTCTACGTGGGAAAAGCAGGAATGGGGTATGGGGTACAGATTGATCATGGGGAACAAAGGGTCATGGCAGACCAATTGAATAACTACTTTGGTTCTGTCTTCATAAGGAGGTCATAAATAATCTGACGGAAATAGCAGGGACCTGGGGGCAACTGAGCTGGAAGAACTGAGTGAAATTCCAGGTTATCCGGGGGAAGTGGGATTATTAGGTAATTGATGGATTAAAGGCCGATGATCCGAGGGCCAGATAGGCTGCATCCCAGAGTTACGTAAGGAAGTAGCCCTAGAAAATAGTGGATGCATAGTGTTAATTTTTCAAAACGTTAGATTTGGAATTAGTTCCTAGAGGATAGGAGGGTAGCTAATGTAAACCCTTTTTATTAAAAAGGGAGGGAGAGAGAAAAAGGGGAATTACAGACCTGTTAGTCTACATCGGTAGAGGGGAAATGCTCCAGTCGTTATTAAAGATGGGATAGCAGCACATTTGGCAAAAGTGGTGATATATTGGACTAAGTCAGCATGGATTTTACGAAAGGGTAAATCAGTCTGACAATCATATGAATTTTTTTGAGGATGTAACTAGTAGAGTGGATAAGGGAGAAACTGTGGTTGTGTGATATCTGGACTTTCAGGAGGGCTTTCGACAAGGTCCAATAAGATGATTGGTATACAAACATAAGCACACAGTATAGGGGGTTCAGTTTTGATGTGGAAAGTAGACACTGGTGCAGGGGGGGACCCCCCCAGGAAGCAAAGAGTAGGAGTAACGGGTCCTTTTCACAAGGCAGGCAGTGAACTATAGTGGGGGGAACGCAAGGACTCAGTGTGGGCCCAGTAATTACCATATTATATTAATGATCTGGAGGAGGAATTAAATGCAACATCTCGAACGTTTGCGGATGACCTAAGCTGGGGGGCAGTGTTAGCTGTGGAGGAGGATGCTAGTGAGGCGGCAAGGTGACTTGATAGGCTGGGTGAGTTGTGTGTGCAAATGTTTGGCAGATGCTGTATAATGTGGATTAAATGTGCGTTATCCACTTTGGTGGCAAAAACAGGAAGGTTGACTATTAATTGAATGGTGACGAATTAGGAGAAAAGCGGAGATGCAGCAGACCTGGGTTGTCATGTAAACAAGTCATTGAAGTAGCATGCAGGTGCTAGCGGACAGTGAAGAAAGCGAATGTATGTTGGCATTCATAGACAAAAGGATTTGAGTACATGAGAAGCAGGGAGGATTCTACTGCAGTTGTAACAGGGTCTTGGTGAGGCACACCTGGAGTATTGCGTACAGTTTTGGTCTCCTAATCTGGAGAAAGACATTCTTGCCATAGAGGGGGGGACTACAGAGAAGGTTCACAGACTGATTCCGGGATGGCACGACTTCCATATGAAGAAAGACTGGAAGACACGGCTTGTACTCGCTGGAATTTAGGAGATTGAGAGGGGATCTTATAGAAACTTACAAAATTCTTAAGGGGTTGGACAGGCTAGATGCAGGAAGATTGTTCCCGATGTTGGGGAAGTCCAGGACAAGGGGTCACAGTTTAAGGATAAGGGGGAAGTCTTTTAGGACCGAGATGAGAAAAACATTTTTCCCAGAGTGGTGAATCTTTGGAATTCTCTGCCACAGAAGGTAGATGAGGCCAGTTCATTGGCCGTATTTAAGAGGGAGTTGGATGTGGCCCTTGTGGCTGAAGGGATCAGGGGGTATGGAGAGAAGGCAGGTACGGGATACTGAGTTGGATGATCAGCCATGATCATATTGAATGGCGGTGCAGGCTCGAAGGGCCGAAAGGCCTACTCCTGCACCTATTTTCTATGTTTCCATGTTTAATCGAGAATTGCAGGCTATTTCCTTTACACAGAGGGTGGTGGGCGCCTGGAACGCGCTGCCTGGGGTGGTGGTGGAGGCAGATACGATCGTGGTGTTTAAGAGGCTTTTACATGGATATGCAGGGAATTGCGGCTATGTGGATCATGTACAGGCAGACGAGGTCAGTGTAACTCAGCAATATTTGGGACATACATTGTGCGTAAAATTCTGAGAGGAATAGATCGGGCTGATGCACTGAGTCTCTTGTCCAGGATGGGGAATTCGAGAACCAGGTTTAAGGTGAAGGGGGTAAAACATTTTACAGGAGTTTGAACATCAGCCTGAAGAGAAGGGGGCGCGGGGGAGGAGGGAGGGGGAGGGGGAGTGGAGGGGGGGAAAGGGACATCGACAAACGAAACTATTCCTTCGCTCCATAGATGCTGCCTGGCCACACCGCTGAGTTTCTCCACTGCTATATTTTGTCTACCTTCGATTTGTCCAGCATCTGCAGTTCGTTCTTAAGTGTACTGCAGATTGAGGGGTAACTTTTCATGTATTGGGTGGTGGATGGGGGTTGAGGCAGAGACTATCGCCATGTTTACGAAGCAATTAGATTGGCTCATGGATAGGACTGGTTGAGAGGAATATGGGCCAAATGCAGGTCAGTGGGACGAGTGTCGATGGGACTTGTTGGTCGGGGTGGGTTCGATCGTTCACTCGCGTGTCGGACGATGGCGCTCGCTGTTGGCTTCTGTCGTCCAGCATGTTGACAGAAGTGTCGCCCGACTGTGTGGCTCCACTGTGGTCTGAAGACCCTGTTGCCATGCCATATGTTATAGAGTCACAGCCATACAACCTGGAATCAGGCCCTTCGGCCCATCTTTCCCATGTCGACAATGTGATCTGTGTTCTGTGTATTGGGCATGGAAACAGGCCCTTCGCCCCACCGAGTTTATGCCACCCCATGATTGTGTCGAAACCATGGTCCGTCTAAGCCTGAGCAATCTTGTGACTTTAAATGAACCTCGCAAGGGGAAAGGAGGCACTGAGGCAGAACAAACTCACTGTGTCAACTTAAGTAGTTGAGTCCTTTGATCTCCCAGTTGCCAAACACTAACTGCCCCCTCCCATTACCCACACTGACCTCTCTGTCCTGGGCCTCTCACTGTCGAGTGAGGGCCAGCGCAAATTGGAGGAACCAGCATCTTCATAATTCGCTTGGGCCGCTTTACACCCCAGTGGTACGAACATTGACTTCCCCAACTTAAGTTACCCCGGCTTTCTCTTCTCCATCCCTCCCCCCACCTACTCATTGTGTTTCATAGAAATAGGTTGCAGGAGTAGGCATTCGGCCTTCGAGCAGCAAGCACGCCATTCAATATGATCATGGCTGACCATCCAACTCAGTAGCCCGTACCTCTTCTCTCCATACCCTGATCCCTATAGCCACACGGGCCACATCTAACTCCATTTAAATAGCCACCTGAACGGCACGACCCATACATATCCTGTCGCAGAGATTCCACATCTCGAAAGACCCACTCCACTGGAGATGAAAAAACTGATTTCCCTCATGAAGAGCGGTCCTAACTCGCGCTCATTCCCTCGCTTATCCTCTTAAACTGTGCAGATTCACACCAGTTGTCCTGGATTTCCCTCCTCCAAATATTTTAAGTTGCATCCAGGAATAGGGTCTGCGAGAGAGCCTTTTCTGTACATCCCCAGCTCTGCTCCCCCCTTGTTTCAGTGTCGCCCTGGTGAGGTCGCATTGTACTGCAAACCCTGTTATTCAACCTCTCCACAGCCAACAATGGACCTTGTGGTGCTCGCCTTTACGTGATCATCGTTTTCGTTTGTCGCGTGATTTCCATTCGCTTGCTCTATATCTCTCCACATCACCGTCTATACCTCTCGTCTCCCTCTCCGCTTACTCTCAGTCTGAAGATGGGCCTGGACCCGAAACCTCGCCCATTCCTTTCCTCCAGAGGTGCTGCCTGTCCCGTTGAGCTACTCCAGCAGTTTGTGCCTGTCCCTGGACGACCCCTACTTAACATTTATCCAGCTGAGTGCCTTGGCCAAGATTACCCAGCTAGAGAGGAAGTGAGGACAATCTAGTTGCTAAGGAGAGCGAGATGGTTACCGCATGCGTGAAGGGGACCTGTTTATCCTGTTGCTATAACTAAAGTGGAGACAAGAGTATACACAGTGTCGTGGAATTATTAATTAACAGGTATCGTGGCGTTGTCATGACAACGGTATAAGTCCGTGATTCCCCCAGCTTCCCGACCAGGCACTGACAAAACAAAGTTTTTAAAAAGGGTTCAGCAATTAATAAATCGTATTTCAAATTCAGACGGTTTACTAATCCTGCTTCGATGTTATGGCAACTTTCAAAGAGTTCTCCATTTTGTTTAGGAAGGAACTGCAGATGCTGGTTTAAACTGAAGAGAAGACGCAGGAGTAACTCAGCGGGACAGGCAGCATCTCTGGAGAGAAGGAATGGGTGACGTTTCGGGTCGAGACCCTTCTTCAGGTCTACATCCATTTTGTTTCGAGATAGTAGGGCGCAGAAACCCGGCCTCCGGCCCACCAGTGACCAGCACACTAACACTTATCCTACACACACAAGGGATCAATTTACATTTATACCAAGCCAATTATCCTACAAGTCTGTAAGTCTTTGGAGGGTGGGAAGATCTCAGAGAAAACTCACGCATGTCACGGGGAGAACGTACAAACTCCACACAGACAGCATCCGTAGTTATCAAATCCGTGTCTCTGGCGCTACACGGCAGCAAGTCTACCGCTGGGCAACCTTAAGGCCCAGACCGTGACACTCGTGTAATCAAAATGTTGTTGACCAAATTAAAACTGGTCCTCTCTGCTGAGATGATCCCCTTTTTAAGAAGAAGCCTAACGTGTACAGGAAAAGAGGCAATGTATTTAAAAAGGGAGGGAAGGACGACAAGGGAATATATAGGCCTGTAAGTGGTGGGGAAAAAAGACACAAAGTAATGCAGCGAGTCAGGCAGCATCTCTGGAGAACATGGACAGGGTGACGTTTTGGGTCGAGACTCTTCCTCAGATATTCAGGGCTTGAGGAAGGGAACTGACCTGAAACATCGCCTACCCACCATGGGCTCCAGAGACGCCGCCTGACCCGCGGTGTTACTCCAGCACTTTGTGTCTTTTTTTTTTTGTTAACCACCATCTGCAGTTCCTTGTGGTGGGAATCTTCCTGGAGGGGATTCTGGATTCTGATGGACGGGATTCAGGCGCATTTGGAAAGGCAAGGCCTGATTGGAGATAGTCCGCATAGCTTTGTGCGTGTGGGGGAAATTTTGCCTGACGAATTTGATTGAGTTTTTGAAGAGGGAAAGCTTTGGAAGCTATGGAGCAGGGAGCCCGAATAGTTGTGCAACTCCACCGCCAGTTTTCCGGCACTCTTGGTTCCAGAGGCTTTCTGGAATATCCATTTTGCCGGACCAACAGAGGTCACGACGTTTGGGGGGGGGGGGGCGGTGTGATACCAGCCCACAAAGTCGGCCAAGGAGATCGGCTTTGAGGACAGATCTTCCGGAGTTACAGAGCCCCGGCCACAGGGGGAAAATCTGACCCATCGATCGGCGGTGGAAGTGGGCTATGGGAATGGGTAAGCTGCTGCCAGAGGAGGTAGTTGAGGCAGGTACTGTAACAACATCTTAAAGACACTTGGACTGGTACATGGATAGGAAAGGTTTAGGGAAAATGGGCCAAATGCAGGCAAATGGGACTGGCTTAGATGGACATTCTTGTTGGCATGAGCAAATTGGGCCGAAGGGCCTGATTTCCATGCTATATCTGGGGAAGTGGGTCAAAGAATGACATGGAATGGGAGGCAGCGGAACCATCCTACCACGACCAGAGAGCAGTCCCGGACTACTATCTACCTCATCGGAGACCCTTGGACTATCTTTGGAGGAGCAGCACCTCATATTTCGCTCGGGTGGTTTGCACCCCAGCGGTATGAACGTGGACTTCTCCAATTTCAGGTAGTCCCTGCTTCCTCCCTCCTTCCCCTCCCCTTCCCAGCTCTCCCACAGCCCACTGTCTCCACCTCTTCCCGCCCCCCCCCTCCCCCACCCCCACATCAGTCTGAAGAAGGATCTCGACCCAAAACGTCACCTATTCCTTCGCTCCATAGATGCTGCCTCACCTGCTGAATTTCTCCAGCATTTTTATCTACCTTAAACTTGGACTAGCGTTGATCGGACTTTGCTGGCTTTACCTTACACTAAATGTTATTCCCTTATCTTGTATCTGCACACTGTGAATGGCTTGATTGTGATCCTGTATTGTCTTTCCGCTGACTGGTTAGCACACTGGTTAGTACCTCGGGCCACGTGACAATAAACTAGACTGAACTGAACGGAACTCAAACAAGGGTGAGGTCTGGCACTTTGACAAGTTAAACCAGGGCCAGACGTACACAGTAAATGGTAGGGCCTTGGAGAATGTTCTGGAACAGAGAGATCGCAGGGTACAGTCACATAGATCTTCAAGAGCAGAGACACAGGTAATCAGAGCAGTAGAAAAGGCAGATATTACACTTGCCTCATGGGTCACCTCACTGAGAACTGAATTTGATATGTCATGTTACAACTGTACATGTTGTTAGAGAGATCACACTTGCAGTATTGTGCGCAGCTCAGAAGCGATAGGATCAAAATGAGCCCATTCGGCCCATCAAGTCTACTCCGCCATTCAATCATGGCTGATCTATCTCTCCCTCCTAACCCCGTTCTCCTGCCTTCTCCCCATAACCTCTGACACCCGTACTAATCAAGAATCTATCTATCTCTGCCTTAAATATATCCGCTGACTTGGCCTCCACAGCCTTCTGTGGCAAAGAATCCCACAGATTCACCACCCTCTGACTAAAGAAATTCCTCCTAACCTTCCTAAAAGAACGTCCTTTAATTCTGAGGCTGTGCCCTCTGGTCCTAGACTCTCCCACTAGTGGAAACATCCTCTCCACATCCACTCTATCCAGGCCTTTCACTATTCTGTAAGTTTCAATGAGGTCCCCCCTCCAGCGAGTGCAGGCCCCAGCGCCGTCAAACGCTTATCATATGTTAACCCACTCATTCTCGTAAACCTCCTCTGGACCCTCTCCAGAGCCGGCACATCCTTCCTCAGACATGGGGCCCAACATTGCTCACAGCGCCTTATAGAGCCTCAGCATTACATCCCGTTTTTGTACACATACCCTCTCAAAATAAATGCCAGCATTGCGTTTGCTTTCTTCACTGCTGATTCAACTTGCAGATTAAGTTTTGGGGAATCCTGCACCGGCATTCCCAAGTCCGTTTGCACCTCCGATTTCTGGATTCTCTCCCCATTTAGAAAATAGTCTACGCTTTTATTCCTACTACCAAAAATGCACGACTCCACTCTTTGCTGCCCTATATTCCATCTGCTCTTCTCTGCCCGCTCTCCCAAGCTGTCCAGGTCCTTCCACAGAGTCCCTGCTGTCTCCACACTACACTGCCCATCCACCTATTTTCTTTTCATCCACAAGCCTGGCCACAAAGCCTTCAATCCCCCCGTCCAAATCACCCCTCGGCCCCAGCACCGGGCCCAGCGGAACTCCGCTCGTCACTGGCAGCCAACCAGAAAAAGCCCCCTTCATTGCCACTCTTTGCCTTCTGCCATCCAGCCCCCCTGATATCCATGCTAGTATCTGCCCTTTGATACCCCGGGCTCTCATCTCATGTGCAGCATCTTACAAGCCTGCACATAATCTGCATTCTTCCATTCCCCGCATATCCATGTACCTCTCCAAACGTCTCTTAAACACCACCATCGTATCTGCCTCCACCCCCCCCCCCCCCCCCCCACCCCCCCCCCCCCCCCCCCCGGCAGCAGGTTCCAGGCGCCCACCACCCTCTGTGTAAAAAACCTGCCCCACACATCTCCTTTAAACTTTGCCCCCTCACCTATGCTTCACATCCATATAGCCCCTTGTTATGTGGAGGAAGGAACTGCAGGTGCTGGTTTAAACCGAGATGGACACAAAAAGCTGGAGTAACTCAGCGGGACAGGCAGCGTCTCTGGAGAGAAGGAATGGGTGATGTTTCGGGTCGAGACCCTTCTTCAGGCTATCCACTCGTTATCACTGTTTCCATAGACAACAATGGACCATTGTGGGCTCCACCGTTCCGTAGTCAATAGACAATAGGTGCAGGAGTAGGCCATTTGGCCCTTCGAGCCAGCACCGCCATTCAATGTGATCATGGCTGGTCATCCCCAATCAGTACCCCCGTTCCTGCCTTCTCCCCATATCCCCTCTATTTCATATTGAATGGCGGTGCTGGCTCGAAGGGCTGAATGGCCTACTCCTGCACCTGTTTTCTATGGAGGGGAGGAGACAGAAGGGAGGGAGCCCCATCTAGTTCTCTCTTGAAAGTATCCAGAGAACCGGCCTCCACCGCCCTCCACAGACTCGCCACTCTGTGAGAAAAAGTGTTTCTCTGTCCCATTCTAAAATGGCTTACCCCTTATTCTTAAACTGTGTGTGGCCCCTGGTTCTGGACTCCCCCAACATCAGGAACATGTTTCCTGCCTCTAGCGTGCCCAAACCCTTAATAATCTTATATGTTTCAATAAGATCCCCTCTCATCCTTCTAAACTCCAGAGTGTACAAGCCCAGCCGCTCCATTCTCTCAGCATATGACAGCCCCGCCATCCCGGGAATTAACCTTGTAAACCTACGCTGCACTCCCTGTCATTGGTGCCGGCTCTGATTTGTCCTTTATGTTTTCATATCTCTAGTTTTCCTCTTGCCTGAATCTCAGTCAGAATGAGGGTCTCGACCCCAAACCTCACCTATTCCTTCTCCCTCGAGCTGCTGCCTGATCTGGGTCAGCAACATCTCTGAGTAATGAGTTCCTCCAGAATTTTGGGTCTATCTTCAATGTAAACCTGCACTTGCAGTTCCTTCCTGCACTCTCAAAATCCAGAATTTTTTGTGTCACTCTGCAAGTCCCTAGAGCGCATTCCCATGCACGGCTCTGCCTTGTGGCCCCAGTGCAGTTACTGCGACAGGGATGCATGCGTGCATGTCCTTCCTCCTGCAGTGTTCCTCATGGAAGATATTCCAGTGAGGGCAACGAGACCGTCCCAACATACTGCAGGATTGGGACTCCATCAACCCATGCGGCTGCTGCCTCGCAGCGCCAGTGACCCGGGTTCGATCCTGACTCCTGGTGCTGTCCGTACGGAGTTTGCACGTTCTCCCCGTGACCTGCTTGGGTCTTCTCCGGATACTCCAGTTCCTCCCACACTCCAAAGACGTACAGGTTTGTAGGTTGATTGGCTTGGTAAAATTTTAAATTGTCCCTAGTGTGTGCAGGATAATGTAAGTGTGCGGGGATCGCTGATCGGTGCGTACCTGGTGGGCCAAAGGGCCTGTATCTCTAAACTAAGCCTTCTAATTTCATCCCACTCACATATCTAGGTACTATCTTTCAGTTTAGTTTAGTGAAACAGAGCAGAAACAGGCCCTTCGGCCCACCGAGTCCGTGCCGACCAGCGATTCCTGTACACTATCCTACACACACTAGGGACAATTTCCAATTTTACCAAGCCAATTAACCTACAAACCTGTACGTCTTTGGGGTGTGTGAGGAAACCGGAGCACCCGGAGAAAACCCACACAGGTCACAGGGAGAACGTTCAAACTCCGTACAGACAGCACCTGTAGTCAGGATCGAACCGGGTATGTGTGGGAAGGGGTGCGTTGTCATGCATACAGCATACGTCAAAATACAACAGCTGTCGCATGCAGCATATAATCCTCCAACATTTTCGCCACCTCCAACGGGATCCCACCACTGGCCACCTCTTCCCATCTCCACCCCTCTCTGGTTTCCGCAGAGACCGCTCCCTCCGCAACTCCCTGGTCAACTCGTCCCTTCCCACCCAAACCACCCCCTCCCCAGGTACCTCCCCCTGCAACCGCAGGAGATGCAACACCTGTCCCTTTACCTCCCCCGTCCAAGGACCCTGACAGTCTTTCCAGCTGAGGCGGAGGTTCACGTGCACCTCCTCCAACCTCATCTACTGTATCTGCTGCTCCAGGTGTCAACTCCTGTACATCCGCGAGACCAGGCGCAGGCTCGGCGACCGTTTTGCTGAACACCTCCGTTCAGTCCGCCTTAACCTACCTGATCTCCCTGTTGCCAAACACTGTTGTATGTTGATGTATGTTAACTCCCCCCTCCTCCCATTCCCACTCTGACCCGTTCTGTCCTGGGCCTCCTCCACTGTCAGAGTGAGGCCCAGCGCAAATTGGAGGAACAGCACCTCATATTTCACGTGTGCAGCTCACACCCCAGCGGTAAGAAGATTGACTTCTCTAACTTCAAGTAGCCCTTGCTTTCCCTCTCTCTCCATCCCCTCCCCAGTTCTCCCACCAGTCCGACTACATTCTATCTGTGTCCCGCCCACTCCCCTGACATCAGTCTGAAGAAGGGTGTCGACCCGAAACGTCGCCCATTCCTTCTCTCCAGAGATGCTGCCTGTCCCGCTGAGCTTCTCACTGCACCTCGATACACGTGACAATAAACTAAACTGTCTTTGTATTGAGTGTGCCAGTGAGGTGAAGATGGGTGAATGAATGCGTGGCTGAGGGGTTGGTGCAGGGGACAAGGATTTGGATTTTTGGACCATTGGGATCTCTCAGTTTAGTTTTGTTAAGTCTACTTTAGCTTGGAGATGCAGCGCAGAACAAGGCCCTTCGGCCCACCAAGTCCACACCGGCCATCGATCACCCCTTCACACTAGTTCTATGTTATCCCACTTTCTCATCCACTCCCTACCCACTAGGGGAAACCTACAGAGGGCCGATTGACCTGCAAACCCGCACGTCCTTGGAATGTGGTGGGAGGAAACATGGTCACAGGGAGGACGTGCAAACTCCACGCAGACAGAACCCAAGGTTAGGATCAAACCCGGGTGCCTGGTGCTGTGAGGCAGCAGCTCTACCCGCTGCGCCACTGTGCCAGGCTCATCTTTGTATTGATATGTGTAGGAAGGAACTGCTGATGCTGGTTTACACTGAAGATAGACACAAAATGCTGGAGTAACTCAGCGGGACGGGCAGCATCTGTGGAGAGAAGGAATGGGTGACCTTTTTGGGGGACCCACACTTGAGGGGAGGACAATTAACCTACAAACCCGCACGTCTTTGGAGTGTGGGAGGAAACCGGAGCACCCGGAGAAAACCCACGTGGTCACGGGGAGAAGGTGTAACTAAGGAGTTGCCCCATTGTCTGCAGACACTGTAGGAAGGCACTGACGGATTAGACTGAGACAAGCCTCTCTGTCGAGTGTCTGGACTGCACACTCCCAGCACTGACTGCATCGCAAACGCACCCTGCTGGCTTACGCCCCCGTCCCACTTAGGAAGCCTGAACGGAAACCTCTGGAGACTTTGAGCCCCACCCAAGGTTTCCGTGCGGTTCCCGGAGGTTTTCGTCAGTCTCCCTAATGGGTCGAAAGTGGTTTCCTCTTCTTCTATGTTCCGGTGATTATTTCAAAAAATAAAAAAACAGCCATGACTAAAAATAGGTTGCCATTTTAAAAATCAGTAATTTTTTAGTTGAAGCCGGTTGCGATGCTAGTTGAAGGTGGTTGCCGGAGGTTGCAGGTAGTGGAAGGCAAGACCGTTTTTTCACCCAGTTTTAGTCCAACAGGGAGGTCTTACCTTCCACTACAGCAGGTGGGACAAGTGTAGATGGGACAGGTTGGTCGGTGTGGGCAAGTATGACCAAAGGGCCTGTTTCCACGCTGTATGACATACAGGCCAACAGCGGGTAAATGGGACTAACTTAGATGGGGCATCTTGGCCGGCATGGATGGGTTGGCCAAAGGGCCTGTGTCCATACTGCATGACTATGCTCCTCCAAACTCATTCTTCTCCTCACTCTGTCGGTTCCATTTTACATTCCATTGTGGTGCAGACGGCCATTCAACCCATCGAGTCTATGCCAGCTCTGAGAGCAAACCCAGCTGTTCCACATCCCCCTGGCACAGTGGCAGTGTGGGTAGAGCTGCTGCCAGGGGGATGTGGAACGCCAGAGACCCAGGTTCCATCCTGACCTCAGGTGCTGTCTGTGTGGAGTTTGCATGTTCTTCCTTCTCATGTATCTACACACTGTAAATGGGTCGATTGTAATCATGTGTTGTCTTCCCGCTGACTGGTTAGCACGCAACAAAAGCTTTTCACTGTACCTCGGGACACGTGACAATAAACTAAGCTGCAATCTGCATGGATTTCCTCCCACATCCCAAAGACGTGCGGGTTTGTAGGTTAATTGGCCCTCTGTAAATTGCCACTTCCGCGTCGGGAGTGAATGAGAAAGCGGGATAACATTGAACAAGTGTTGATGGTCAGCATGGACTTGAAGGGCCAAAGGGCCAGTGTCCATGCTGTATCTTTAGAGATACGGAGCGGAAACAGGCCCTTCGGCCCACCGAGTCCGTACCGACCAGCGACCCCCGCACACTAACACTATCCTACACACACTAGGGACAAGTTACAATCTTACCCAAGCCAATTAACCTACAAACCTGTAGACATAGAACATTGAAACATAGAAAATAGGTGCAGGAGTAGGCCATTCGGCCCTTCGAGCCTGCACCGCCATTCAATATGATCATGGCTGATCATCCAACTCAGTATCCCGTACCTGCCTTCTCTCCATACCCCCTGATCCCTTTAGCCACAAGGGCCACATCTAACTCCCTCTTAAATATGGCCAATGAACTGGCCTCAACTACCTTCTGTGGCAGAGAATTCCACAGATTCACCACTCTCTGTGTGAAAAATGATTTTCTCATCTCAGTCCTAAAAGACTTCCCCCTTATCCTTAAACTGTGACCCCTTGTTCTGGACTTCCCCAACATCGGGAACAATCTTCCTGCATCTAGCCTGTCCAACCCCTTAAGAATTTTGTAAGTCTCTATGAGATCACCCCTCAATCTTCTAAATTCCAGCGAGTACAAGCCGAGTCTATCCAGTCTTTCTTCATATGAAAGTCCTGCCATCCCAGGAATTAGTCTGTCTTTGGAGTGTGGGAGGAATCCGGAACACCCGGAGAAAACCCACGCAGGTCACGGGGAGAACGTACAAACTCCGTACAGACAGCACCCGTAGTCGGGATCGAACCCGGGTCTCTGGCGCTGCATTCGCTGTAAGGCAGCACCTCTACCGCTGCGCCACCGTGACCACCATATCTACCTCTTTGGTGACCCTCAGACCAGCTTTGATCGAACTTTGCTGGCTTTACCTTGCACTAAACATTATTCCCTTATCACGTACATTATAAATGGTTCGATAGTGATCATGTATTGTTTTTCTGCTGACTGGATAGCATGCGATAAAAGTTTTTCACAGTGACAGGAAACTAAACTGAAATGGTTTTGATATTTGCTTAGTAAGAGCTCAAGCCCAGGACTCGAGGCCTGAGCTCTAGGGACAGGTTGAGTAAGCTGGGTCTCTATTCCTTGAAGTGCAGGAGGATGAGGGGTGGTCTTATAGAGGTAGACAAATCATGAGAGGAAGAGATTGGACAGTTCACTTGCCCAGAGTAGGAGAATTGAGGACCAGGGGACATAGGTTTAAGGTGAGGGGGAAAATATAAAATAGGAATCAGAGGGGTAACTTTTTCACAAAAAGGGTGGTGGGTGCATGGAACCAGTTGCCGGAGGCAGGGGTTATTGCGATGTTTAAGAAACAGTTAGCAAGGTACATGGATAGGACAGGTTTGGAGGGGTATGGGCCATATGCAGGCAGGTGGGACTTAGTGTAGCTGGGACATTTTGGCCAGCGTGGGCAAGTTGGGCCGAAGGGCCTGTTTCCACGCTGTATCACTCCATGACTCTATATGGAGAGAATGGGCACGATAGGACTTTATTTCTTAGATCTCAGGAGGCTGAGAGGATAATCTCATAGATGTGTATAAAATTAAGAGGGTTAATTGACAGGGTGAATGCATCTTTTTTCCAGAGTTGGGGAATCAAGAACCAAAGGACATGGGTTTAAGGTGAGAGGGGAAAGATTTAACGGGAATGTGAGGGGTAACCTTTTGGGTGTATGGAACGAGCTGCCGGAGGAGGTAGTTGAGGCAGGAACAATATCAATTAAAATGCACTTGGACAGGTCCATGGATAGGAATATGAGCCAAGCACGAGAAAATAGGGCTCCCTGAGATGGAATCGTGAAAGGCCTTGATAGAGTGGATGTGGAGAGGATGCTTCCACTAGTGGGACAGTCTAGGACTAGAGGGCACAGCCTCAGAATTAAAGGACATACCTTCAGAGGAGGATTTTGTTTAGCCAGAGGGTGGTGTATCTGTGGAATTCATTGCCATGGTAGGCCTTGGAGGCCAGGACAACACAAATTATTTACAGATTCTAGATTAATACGGGTGTCAGGGCTTATGGGGAGAAGGCAGAGGATGGGGTTGAGAGGGAGAGATAGATCAGCCGTGATTGAATGGCGGAGGGCCGAAGGGCCTGTTTTGGATGCTGTTGTTCCAGAAAACAGCCCAGCCGCTCCGAAATCCGAAATTACACCAGTAAACCTTTCCAACGAAAGTACACCTGACCTGGGAGGATCCAACTCCACTGAGAACGGGGTGCTTTATAAATCCCACACCCCTGTTAAAGGGGGAACATAACCTCACATTTCACACATTAACCATCACACACTCGTGTGAACGACAGAAACATTAGTCCTTTTTTGCCCCTCACCCCCCAAAAAACCCCACATCAGCCAGAAATACATCTTTTAAACACACAACACAAATCGACAATCCTTTGTTCAAATTGAAATTCTGCGTGTGATTATTGGCGAGGATTTGAATGAAGCTTAAGCGATGAGTGGGACTTGTGGGCCTGAAATGGTGAATGGCCGGCGTCGGATACATAGATGTATCAATTTTTTTTTTGTGAATGGGGGGGGATTCACGTGAGGCGGCCCACAAGCTCTTTGTCCTCCGCCTTCAAAAAAAAAACAACAGGTGAAGGGCAACGAGCGCAGTGTAACACAAATGTGACACAGCCCAGTGTAACACAAATGTGACACAGCCCAATGTAACACAAATGTGACACAGCCCAATGTAGCAATAATGTAACACAGCCCAATGTAACACAAATGTGACACAGCCCAATGTAACACAAATGTGACACAGCCCAATGTAGCAATAATGTAACACAGCCCAATGTAGCAATAATGTAACACAGCCCAATGTAGCAATAATGTATCGCAGCGACTAACAACAACAAGAGAGAATCGCCACAAATCGCACCCAAACAAGGCATTGATTTTTCAAACAAAACCCCGCACTCAGCTCGATATAAATGGATATTTTTTTATGAATGGAGTCTCAATGCAAATGAGACCGATTCAGAAAAAAAAGGCTATTCGCTTCCCTCCCTCTCAGACAATGAGCGATTTCATTCACAAAAAAAAAGAAATAACATTCTTGTCCATTGCGGCCAGGCTGAGCACAAGGGCTTTTGAAAAATGGGTTTTTCCAGTCGAGCTCATAATACACATCCACATTCGTGCAGTAGGGCCCTGTGGCGGGTTGCTGCATGTTTGTGAACGGTTATTTAGTAAGGCCTGCTCGTTATGTTGAGAAAGAGAACTCACTCCTCATCCATGACCGGCGATTGCTATTTAGATCATCATCTTCTCCCAATCCAACGCCGTGTATCTCCATCAATCTGCGGCCATTTTCCTCCAGGGGTGTGTGTGTGTGTGTGTCTGTGCTTTTTCACCCACCTCCCACCAAAAAAAATAATATTCAAATGAAATTTCACCCCCCCGCCCCTGCTCCGCCCGCCGCCGGGACCAGGCAGCTTCTCGCCCCGGGAGCAGAGCGCCCAAAGCCGGCTGCGATCCGCGCCTCAGCCCGCTGGAGCTCGGCGCCGCCGCCGGGTCCTAGCGCCCGGCCCGCTCCATTCACACTTTCTGCTCTGCCCCAGCGGGTCGGCGCGGTCCTAAAGCCCACCCCGTGGCTCACAGCCGTCAGGTAGAAACCATCCAAACACACACACCGTCAAACTGCCCCTGTCCCACTTTGGAAACCTGGACATAGAAACATAGAAACATAGAAACATAGACAACAGGTGCAGGAGCAGGCCATTCGGCCCTTCGAGCCTGCACTGCCATTCAATGTGATCATGGCTGATCATCCAACTCAGTATCCTAGATGGGGCGAATGGCCTAATTCTACTCCGACAGCTTATGAACTTGAAGGCGAGAAATTCAAGAAATATTGTGTGTTTGTCTTAATCGAGAGGCAGATGACAATAGACAATAGACAATAGGTGCAGGAGCAGGCCATTCGGCCCTTCGAGCCTGCACCGCCATTCAATATGATCATGGCTGATCATCCAACTCAGTATCCTGTACCTGCCTTCTCTCCATACCCCCTGATCCCTTTAGCCACAAGGGCCACATCTAACTCCCTCTTAAATATAGCCAATGAACTGGCCTCAACTACCCTCTGTGTCGCACTTGCGCTGTTGAAGTTCTTTAAGTTCCGGCGTTGGTCTGGCATTTTTAATTATTTTGGTCTTTTCCTCCTTAATGCCCCTGTCCCACTTAGGAAACCTGAACGGAAACCTCTGGGGACTTTGCGCCCCACCCAAGGTTTCCGTGCGGTTCCCGGAGGTTTTTGTCCTCCGGCAACCACCTTCAACTAGCATCACAACCGGCTTCGACTGAAAAATGAACTATTTTTAAAACGGAAACCACTTTCGACCATTAGGGAGACTGACACAAACCTCCGGGAACCGCACGGAAACCTTGGGTGGGGCGCAAAGTCTCCAGAGGTTTCCGTTCATGTTTCCTAAGTGGGACAGGGGCATTATTATGGAGATGAACACAAAATGCTGGAGTGTCACTCGAGACTTTCTTTAGACTGAGAGTCAGGAGATAGGGAAACTAGAGATAGACTTTGGTTTAAGAAGGAACTGCAGATGCTGGAAAATCGAAGGTAGACAAAAATGCTGGAGAAACTCAGCGGGTGAGGCAGCATCTGGGGAGCGAAGGAGATGCTGCCTCATCCCCTGTGTTACTCCAGCATTTTTGTCTCCCATAGACTTTGGTTTAGTTTAGTTTAGTTTAAAGATACAGCATAGAATCAGGCCCTTCGGCCCACCGAGTCCACACCGACCAGCGATCCCCGTACACTAGCTCTATCCTACACCCACTAGGGACAATTTACATTTATACCAAGCCAATTAACCTACTAAATATACGCTTGTACTGTATCTGAGATGCTTATCTAAGATGCATCTTAGTGCTTATGCATAGAGACACCACAAAAAACTGGAGTAACTCAGCGGGTCAGGCAGCATCTCTGGAGAAAAGGAATATGTGACTTTTGGGGTCGAGACCCCACTTCAAACTCAGAGTCAGGGGAGAGGGACATGAGAGACACGAGAAGGAACATTGAACAGATTAATGAAAGATATGCAAAATGACAGGTCAAAGCCAGCAACGATGATCAAGGAAAGATAGAGCCCACAATGGTCCGTTGTTGGTTGTGGGGAAGGTGATAACGAGGGGATACAAACAGTGACGCTGACAAGTGTGGGGGAGGGATGGAGAGAGGGGGGTGCAAGGGTTACTTGACATTTGGGCAAAAGATTCACACCGCTGGGTTGGAAGCTGCCCAAGCGAAATATGAGGTGCTGTTCCATAATTCAAGGCAGTGTGAATACAGCTGAAATACTGCCTGATGAACTTTGGTATGACCCACAATTAGTTTAGTTTAGAGATCCAGCGTGGAAACAGGCCCTTCGGCCCACCGAGTCCGCACCGACCAGCGATCCCCACACACTAACACTATCCCACACGCACTAGGGACAATTTACATTTACACCAAGCCAAATAACCTACAAACCTGTATGGCTTTGGAGTGTGGGAGGAAACCGAAGATCTTGGAGGAAACCCAAGCAGGTCACACGGAGAACGTGCAAACTCCATACCCACAGCACCCGTAGTAGTGATCTAACCCGGGTCTCTGGCGCTGTGAGGCGGCAAGTCTACCGCTGCGACACCATGAGTCCTGTTCTCGCAGTGTTATGGGCAATAGAAAGAAAAAGATGCAATATGAAACACACTTTCGGAGTGCAATTTCTGTTATGATATATATTAAAAAAAACATGAAAGTAAACTGACCTTGAGTGTTGTCTGTGTGGAGTTTGCATGTTCTCCCATTTCCCCCCTTATATCCTTGTCACGTTGGCGCAACTACCTCACAGCGCCAGAGACCCGGGTTCGATCCTCTGAGCGTTCTCTCCGTGACCGCTCCGGATTCCTCCCTCATCCCAAAGAGGTTGATCGGCCCCCTTTACATAGCCCCTGGTGCGTAGGGAGTGGATGAGAAAGTGGGATAACATGGAACGAGTGTGAATGGGAGATCGATGGTCGGCATGGACTGGGTGGGCCGAAGGGCCTGTTTCAAAGCTGGATCTTGTTGGCACAGCAAGACAGGGTTCTTGATGAAATCCTCCTGCTCTTCACATCAGCATCACCAGAGCTTTTGCAGACACCTGAGAGAGCAGATACACGATGACTTGCCCTGTAATCTGTCAGGCAGTGCCTTCATGTGGCACTGTAGAGTCGCTCCCTCACAGCACCAGAGACCCGGGTTCGATCCCGACTACGGGTGCTGTCTGTACGGAGTTTGTACGTTCTCCCCGTGGCCTGCGTGGGTTTTCTCCAAGATCTCCGGTTTCCTCCCTCACTCCAAAGACGGACAGGTTTGCCGGTTAAATGGCTTGGTATAAATGTAAATTGTCCCTAGTGTGTGTAGGATAGCATTAGTGTGCAAACTCAGTGGGCTGAAGGGCCTGTTTCCACGCTGTATCTCCAAAACTAAAACTAACAAGGAATTGGACAGGCTAGATGCTGGCAAAATATTCCCAATGTTGGGGGAGTCCAGAACCAGGGGTCACAGTTTACAAATAAGGGGGAGGCCATTTAGGACTGAGATGAGGAAAAACCTTTTCACCCAGAGAGTCGTGAATCTGTGGAATTCTCTGCCACAGAAGGCAGTAGAGGCCAATTCACTGGATGCTTTCAAGAGAGAATTAGATTTAGCTCTTAGGGCTAAAGGATCAAGGGATATGGGGAGAAAGCAGGAATGGGGTACTGATTCTGGATGATCAGCCATGGTCATATTGAATGGCGGTGCTGGCTCGAAGGGCCAAATGGCCGACTCCTGCACCTATTTTCTATGTTTCGATGTTTCTATGTTTCTAGATTGTCAATATTGGGCAACAATGTTCCCAACGTTGGGCGAGTCCAGAACCAGGGGCCACAGTCTTAGAATAAAGGGGAGGCCATTTAAGACTGAAGTGAGAAAAAACTTTTTCACCCAGAGAGTTGTGAATTTATGGAATTCCCTGCCACGGAGGGCAGTCGAGGCCAAATCACTGGATGGATTTAAGAGAGAGTTAGATAGAGCTCTAGGGGCTAGTGGAATCAAAGGATATGGGGAGAAGGCAGGCACGGGTTATTGATAGGGGACGATCAGCCATGACCACAATGAATGGCGGTGCTGGCTCGAAGGGCCTCCTCCTGCACCTATTTTCTATGTTTCTATGTAACAACACTTTAGAAGAAGGGTTCACAAGACGGCCAGAAGTCCTGCATTTAAGTCAACGGGAGGCTGGACTATGGGAGCTTATTGAATAACTGCGATACTGGTGGATCTTTGGCACTGCAGTAACATTCAAGCAGCGTTGTGAGGAATCACTTCACTGAGATTCAAGAGCTATCCTTCTAGATACCAAGAGACCAAAGTTAAAGAAAAAAGATAAAAAGAAAAAAAAGAGAAAAAAAAGAAAAAAGAGAAAAAGAAAGAGAGGAAAGAAAAAAAGGGAAAAAATTAAAAAAGAAGAAAGGTAAAAGAAAAAAAAGGAGGGAAAAAAAGCAAAAAGAAAAAAAGGAAAAAATAAAAAAAAATTAAAAAAAGAAAGAAAAAGAAAAAGAAAAAAGTAAAAGAAGAAAAAGAACAAAAAAAAAGAAGAAAGATAAAAGAAAAAAAGGGAGGGAAAAAAAGCAAAAAGAAAAAAGGAAAAAAAAAGAAAAAAAAAGAAAAAGAACAAAAGAAGAAAAGTAAAAGAAAAAAGTAAGGGAAAAAAAGCAAAAAGAAAGATGGAAAAAAGGAAAAAAAGAAAAAGAAGAAAAAAGAAAAAGAAAAAAAAAGATAAAAAGAAAAAAGGAAGGAGAAAAAGAAAAAGAGGAAAAGAAGAAAAAAAAGGAAAAAGGTAAAAAAGAAAGGAAAATAAAGTTAATATGCAACATAGAAGAGTGCAGCTCAGGAACGGCCCTTCGGCCCACAATGTCCGTACTGTACATGATGCCAAGTCAAATTTATTCCAACTAAGGTGCAGTGATACAGTTGAAAAACGAACACACAATACACAATAGTATTTAACACAAACATCCGCCACAGCATTCTTCACTGTGGCGGAAGACAACAAACTGATTGCAATAAACTGGGACAGGTTTCAACTTATACCAACTGTTGGGGATGCCTGGAACTATTTATACACTGAAGTCACAAGAGTTATCGATAAGCATGCCCACTGGAGAGAAATAAAAGTCAAGGGAAAACATTTACCATGGATTAGTGCTGATTTGATCAACCTTTTTAATGAGCGGTATAAAGACTGGAAGACTTTCAGGGAAACAAAGGACCCTGCTGATTGGGAAAAATATAGATCCTTAAGGAATCAGTGTACGAGAGGAACACGTAATGCTAAATCAAGTCATTTTAAGAAACATCTTTCTGAAGACATGCATAATCCAAAAAAATTCTGGAAAAGACTAAATAATGTTCTTAATAAATCAAATCAAAATATCAGCACTCAGATTCAGGTCAACAATGACATCATTCAGGACCCTGCTGTTATATCCAATGCTTTCAACCTTCACTTCTCCACTGTATGTAGCTCTACTGTATTTGACTCATTTATTATATGTGACTTTCCAGCTACCTCTACAGGTAGAAGCTCTTTTTCTTTTCAAAAAATAAAACCTGTTGATGTTCAACATGCTATTAATGAATTAAAGGATGATTGTGGACCAGCTGGTATTGAGACTAAATTCATCAAGTTAGGAGCTAATATTCTAATGTACCCACTATGCAACCTGTTTAATTTGTCCTTCTCAACATGTACCCTCCCTTCCGCATGGAAGTGTGCCAATGTTACTCCACTGCATAAGGGAGGCGACCCACACGATATTAACAATTACCGCCCCACCTCAATTATCAACTTGGTGGCTAAAATCCTCGAGAACCTAGTGTTCAACCAGCTTTCACATTATGTCTCAACTTTCAACATTCTATCTCCATGCCAGTCTGGGTTCAGACCTAATCACTCCACAACCACAGCTCTGTTAAAACTCACCAGCGATGTGTTCACTGCTTCTGAGGATGGTAAACTCACCGGTGCCATCTTTCTTGATTTAACCAAGGCCTTTGATGTTGTTGACCACTACCTACTGCTTGATAAACTTTACTCAATTGGTCTTTCTCAAAACAATCTACTGTGGTTTAACTCATACCTTCATAACAGATGCCAATGTGTTATCTTTAATGGAAGTCAATCCAATTCCTTAATTGTTGAGAAGGGGGTCCCGCGAGGTTCGTCTTTGGGACCACTCCTTTTCTCTATTTTCATAAACGACCTCCCTAATAATTTGTTCTGACTGTCAAACACAACTATATGCAGTTCTATATACATCTAGTACTAACAAGTCTGAAATTGAAAGATCCCTTCAATCAGATCTTACTTCTGTTCAGAAATGGCTATTATTTAACAAATTAATTTTAAATAAAAATAAATCATGCAGTATGTTATTTGGTACCAGACAAGGCTTTGGAAATTCTGTAGATCTGACTATATCATTTAATGAAGGATCACCATTAGAACAAGTATTTAACTTCAAATATCTTGGTGTTTGGCTCGACCCAACGCTTTCATTTACACAGCATAGTGAGACGATTACTAAAAAACTTAGCTGTAATCTAGCTATTCTTTACTGCCATATAAACTGTTTCACCTTTCAGATGAGAAAAAAGAATTGTCTCTCAACTACTATTACCAACACTGGATTATGCTGATATTGTCTATCAGAATACATTTGATATACATCTTCAACCCCTCAATGTAGTTTATAATAGTCTCTGCAGATTTATTTTAAGGTGTCCATATCTAACTCACCACTGTTCTATGTACGAAACTCTAAACTGGTTATCCCCCCACGCTCGAAGATGCTACCACTGGTTCCAGTTCATCTTTAAATGCATCCATCTCAATTACCCTTCTTATTTAAAACAAGACCTATTACCATACACACCCTCATATTCACTAAGACATATTCAGCAACCCTTCTTTTTCATTCCAAGAACTAACAAAGAAATTGGGAGGGAGACGTGCATTTAAATTCAAAGCTCCTTCTGACTGGAACACTCTGCCTAGTACCATAAGAACTATTAGCTCATTTCGTCTAATTAAAAATACACTTTTACCCTTCCTTATAAAACCATGTACCTGTTTCTAGTATTAGAGTCTTCGAGCTCCTTTATCTAGCTTGCTCTGTGTGTGATCATTTGGCATAACTATTGTATATGCATGGCCATTACACTTACGTATTATTGTATTGCATAGTGTAACAATATTATGTCACAATACTATGAAATAATATATCATGTAATAATGTTGGACCCCCTAACGTACGATGTATGATAGGTGGTATATGGTATTATGCATCAACATTATTCTGTAACACATAACTTATTATTATTGGATATGTAAAGTCAATTAACAATTGTCATAAACTATAACAAGTGGGGATGGAGGGGTTTTGGGATTGGTGTGTGGGTAGGTGGGTCAATGAGAGCCTCTATGTATGTTATGTCTTGTGCTGTATGTTCTATGTTGGACCCCCTCGAAAATGAGATGACTGTTCATCTCAAGGGGTTATCCATGAATAAACTTGTTTCAAACTTTCAGCCAGTTCAGCCTCCTTTGTTCACCAGTGGTCGGGGCCATGAACCCTCCGTAGTCGCCACTACGGACATCCCGTTGTACAGGCCCTCTCGTTGGGATGATCGAACCGCAGATGTTGGGACGGTCAAACACACTTGGAGCGCCCGAATCGGTCACTTTCCTACCGGATGATACCGCAGGCCGTCAGTCGGAACTCTTCTCCGGCGATCCCCGGCAAGGGATCCCAGACTCCGGATGGTAAGTCCACGCCACGCCCGTGGCTAAAATATCCACAGACCACAGCCCCAGGCCAGCGATCGGAGCACTGCTCTCTGGCAACCCCCAGCAAGGGTTCGCCCCCGCTCCACGATGGAAAAGTCCACGCTGGCCCGACTCTGGGAAAGGCCGCTCCAAACCAAGCTGTTAGGCTGCGGAGAAGCGATGTGGAAAAATACACCTCTCCGTCGAGGAAGTGACTGAGAACCGTTTTCCCCCCCCCCCCCCCCCCCAACCCCCCCCCCCTCCACCACCCCCCACATTACACATACTGAGAGACACCAAAACAAACATTTGGTCACACCAAAAAAAAAGGTTGAAATAACGAACATGTTGCTGGCAGGGCAGCCGACTCGCAGCTCCCCCAACCGACCGATTAAACTAATCTCATCTACCTGCATGTGATCTGTATCCCTCCATTCCCTGCATATCCATGTGCCTACCCAAAGCCTGTTAAATGCCACTATTGTATCTGCCTCCACCACCACCCTTGGCAGTACATTCACCAACATTATACTTCTATCAGGTCTCCCCTCAACCTCTGACTTTCCAGAGAAAACAATCCAAGTTTGTGGAACATCTCCCTGTAACTAATACCACCCCAAACACTTTAACACCCCCACCCCCCCATTCCCTCACTGGCCTTTCTATCCTGGGACTCCTCCACTGTCAGAGTGAGGCCCAGCGCAAATTGGAGGAGCAGCACCTCATATTCCGCTTGGGCAGTTTACACCCCAGTGGTAAGAACATTGACTTTTCTAACTTCAAGTAACTCTTGCTTTCCCTCTCTCTCCGTCCCTCCTCTACCCTAGTTCTCTGGCTCGTTTCACTCTCCTAATTAAATTTTATCTACCTATTAGACTTGATGGGCGACTGGCCTAATTCTGCTCCTATTCCTTACGATCTTTTGACCTCCTGTCCCATTCCATGGCTTAGTCTGAAGAAGGGCATCGACCCGAATTGTCACCCATTCCTTCTCTCCAGAGATGCTGCCTGACCCGCTGAGTTATCTGCAGTTCTGTCCCATACAAACTCATTTGTGACACGATACTGACATCCTGTGGCTACATTGTGAATTCTATTTATATTCGATGTGAAATCTATTTATATTCGACACCAGATAGACCTGGATCATCCGGTTGCTAACTATTTTAACTCCCGTTCCCACTTCCACTGAGGCCTCTCTATGTCCTCAGCCTTATTCAATGCCAGAGTGAGGCCACGCGCAAAATTGAGGAACAGCACCTCATATTACGAGCTGTTGCCAGGACTCGTGGGTCTGAGCTATAGGGAGAGGATGAGCAGGCTGGGACTCTATTCCTTAGAGCACAAGAGGGTGAGGGATGATCATATGGAGGGGTATAAAATCATGAGAGGAATAGATCAGGTAGATGCACCGATCTCTTGCCCAGAGTAGGGGAATCGAAAACCAGTGGACACAGGTTGAATGTGAGCGGGGAAAGATTTAATAGGAATCTGGGAGGCTAACTTTTTTACACAAAGGGTAGTGCGTGTATGGAATGAGCTGCCAGAGGAGGTAGTTGAGGCTGGGACTATCGCAATGTTTAAGAAACAGTTAGACAGGTGCATGGATAGGACAGGTTTAGAGGGATATGGGCCAAATGCAGGCAGATGGGACTAGTGTAGCTGGGACATGTTGGCCAGTGTGGGCAAGTTGGGTGGAAGAGCCTGTTTCCACACTGTGTGACTATATTCCATTGGGGAAGAGAGCCCAGTTGGTCAGGAACATCATGAATAATGGGCCAGATCAGGTTTCATTTAACCCACTCCTAACACTAATCCATTGAACCATTCCTGAGACCGCCGTACTATTTTACACCCCACATGGCCAAATGGTCTCCAGACCTTGCCATTGCAGGCATCTCACCATACAGAGCAGACATCATGAGGTGACCCAGATCTTAGGCGATGAATGTTAAGGCTCCAGCAACCCCCTCCTCCATTCGCCTTCATAACCTTTTGACATCTTACCTTGGTAACTGCTTCTGAATGTTTCTTTAATTAAAAACTCACCTAAACCAGAAGAAATAGATTTAGATAATTGCCAAAAAAATGTTCCAAGGAAATAATTCCTTGAAAACAAGTTTTGTGGTTAGAATGGTAGACTGGCATAGCTAGCTGGTAGAGTTGTTGTCTCTCAGTGCCAGAGACCTATGTCTGATCCTGACCTTGGGCACTGTCGGTGTGGAGTTTGCACATTCTCCCTGTGACTGCATGTGTTTTCTCCGGTGCTCGGGTCTCCTCCCACGAGACATAAGGGTTTGAAGGTTAAATGTGTAGGAAGGAATCGCAGATGCTGGTTTGCACAAAGATGGACACAAAATGCTCAGCGGGTCAGGCAGCATCCCTGGAGAAAAGGAATAGGTGACGTTTCAAGTCGAGACTCTTCGTCAGACTGAGAGTCGGGAGGGAAACTAGAGATGAACAAATGTATGATAGGTATGAAAAGAACAAATCAAAGTTCGTAACGATGATGAAGGGAAGGTGGAGATTGCAATGGGCAGTGTCAGTGTGGAGTTTGCACGTTCTCCCTGTGTTACTCCAGCATTTTGTGTCTATCTTGGGTTAGTAAGTTAATTGGCCTCTGTAAATTGGCCCGTTGTGTAGGGAGTAGAGGCCAAAGTGGGATAATATTGAACTAATGTGAACATCAATGTGATCGATGGCCAGCATAGACTCAGTGGGCCCAAGGTGTATCTTCCACTTCAAACATAATTGAAAATATTAAGCTGAAGCATAAACAAATGATCTACTGCCACTTACCTCCTCCATCTAGGTCAGTGACCCTAATCAGTTGAATGAGGGCAAAGTTATATTAACTAGTATTTAATGGGGTGGCACGGTGGCGCAGCGGTAGAGTTGCTGCCTTAACAGCGCCAGAGACAAGGACAAAGGACAAAGGACATTTATTGTCACATTCACCAATTGGGGCAGTGAAATTTGAGTTGCCATTGCAGCACACAAATAAGATACGCACAACATTATAGAATTTAACATTAAACATAAAAAACATCCCCCCCCACCACAGCGGGATCAACGTTTCCTACTGTGAGGGAAGGCAGCAAAGTTCAGTCCACTTCCTCCATGTTCACCCGTGGTCGGGGCCTATGGAGGCCTCCGCAGTCGCCGCTACGGCTGTTACAGGCCCTCTCGCCGGATGATGGAACTCCAGCGTCGGAAGAACGCTCTCAGCGGCTTGGATTTCCGAAACTGCCGCTTGCTTCCGTGTTCGATCTTGACTACAGGTGCTGTCGGTACCGAGTTTGTACATTCTCCCCACGACCTGCGTGGGTTTTCTCCAGTTTCCCCTCACCACTCCAAAGACGTACAAAGGTTTGTTGGTTCATTGACTTGTCAATTGTCAACAGTCAATTGTCACGAGTGTGTGGGGATCGCTGGTCGGCACGGACCTGGTGGACAGAAGGGCCTGTGTCTGTGCTGTATCTCTAAACTAAAGTAATGACTGACATAACTCAAAGGGCCCAGATCAACTAACACAGCCGTGCTCTGCCACTGGACAGTGGTGAGCCTATGACGGACGGATGGTTAACGGTCTGTCCCACTTGGGCGTCATTTGCGTGTCACGTAGGTGGCGCGCGAAGAATTCGTGAATCCCAAAATCCGCGCATCACGTCCTACGTCACAGCGCACCATGCGCACATCACGCGCAAGTCACGAAGCGAGCGTCGTGCATCGTGACGCGTAAATCATGTCGCGTAAATGACGTGCAAATGACACCCAAGTGGGACAGGCCCTCTCGGTGCACAAGCATCTGACCTCCAGGTTTGACCTGACCTCCAGGTTCCAGTCTGCATGTGCGGAGTTTAGGAATGCGCGGAGGAGCTCAGTACTGCAGTTGCCCACCCATTCAGTATAAAAGACTGTCGCTGTTAGTTCGAGCTGCTGCCTTGTATTTACGGCAGCCCAGTTCTCAATCTTGACCACAGGTACTATCCATGTGGAGTTTTGAGTTTAGTTTATTGTCACGTGTACAGAGGCGCAGTCAAAAGCTCTTGTTGCCTGCCAACTAGTCTAGGCAATACATGAGTACAATGGAGCCATTCACAGTGCGCAGATACATGATGAAGTGAATAATGTCACTAACGTTCATTGTAAGACAAGGGACGGGAATTTAGGAAGATCATAGTTGAAGCAAGAAATGCTGCTGTGGAGTGGAGTGATCGCAGATCCACTTCTGTGACTCGCACGCAGAGTCTCTTGGGTTGGACGCCATCATGGATCAGACCAGGCCACGATGGCCCAGCGGTAGAGTTGCTGCCTTACAGCGCTTGCAGCGCCGGAGACCCGGGTGTGATCCACGACTACGGCCGCTGTCTGTACGGAGTTTGCACGTTCTCCCTGCGTGGGTTTTCTCCGAGATCTTCGGTTTCCTCCCGCACTCAAAAGACGTGCAGGTTTGCAGGTTAATTGGCTTGGTGTAAGTGTAAATTGTCCCGAGTGTGTGTGTGTAGGGTAGCGTTAATGTGCAGAGATCGCTAGTCGGTGCGGACTCAGTGGGTCGAGGGGCCTGTTTCCGCGCTCTATCTCTGAACTCAGCTAAACTAAACGTTGCACATCTTCCATGTGGGCTTCTCCTGGGTGCTCCAGTTTCCCAAAGACATGCAGGTTGGTAGTTTAACTGGCTGCTATAAATCCCCCATATTGTGCAGGTAAATGGTAGAATCTTACGAGTGAGGGATCACAATAAAATAGTAAGATTAAACGAGAACTTACCAAGTTTGAAGTTTGATCTGTATTTTACGAGGAGTCGCGGTGAGGGATTTCGTGAAGAACCCGCCAGCACGCTTGCGCAGCATCCTTCAAAGCAGCGGTGTGGAATCACAGAACCAACCATGACTGAAAATAGTAAGATGAAAACTGTAGAACTACCTGTTTGACCTGATGATAGAGGGTGGGAGCGGTGGGCCACGAATCCCTCACCGCAACTCCTCGTAAAATACAGATCAAACTTCAAACTTGGTAAGTTCTCGTTTAATCTTACTATTTTACTTCGGAGTCCACGTGAGTGACTTCGTGAAGAATTCAAAGCTCTGTGATTTCAACGCCTGGACAACGTCCATGCTTATCACACTGCCGCCATTCACTGATGGAGTAAGACTGTTTAAAGGAGTTCATTGACAGCGGCTGAAAAATCAACACTATTTATTAATCAACTAAACAACAACCCCTAATTCGGGGCCAGACATTTACTGAGCTGTACCCAGGATAGCTTCTGCGAATGTCGCAGGAACGGCCAGAGACTTGTTATAGAACCATTGAAAGGTTTTTCCCCCACTGGCCCAGCCCGCAGTGGCGAAAATGTGGGTCCAATGGGCACCTTCCATGGCTCTCGCTGCAGCCCTGGTGGAATAAGACTTAAAAACGTTAGTAGCAACTCCTGTTTTAATAACTCTTTACCAAAGAATTTTATTTGACCAGGGTTGGCCACCATGGTGTCCAGTCGCAGTTTTTGTAACATCTGGGCTCGTTGGACTGTCGCCAATGCCATGAGCATCACCACCTTAAGGTGAGCTGTTTCAAATGGTAGCTCATCTATTGGAGCCCAGCTCCTCATAGGGTCAGCATGATCCCCACATCCCGACGTTACTGTATATCTGGGTCGTGGAGGGAATTGGTATTTGAATACTCCCCTCATAAGTTTAGACACCAGTGGTGGGAGCTGATACTTAATCCAGGTATGAATACAGCGTACTCCTGTCGCTGTTGATGGCACTGTAGCTGAGGCCAGCATCAAAATGGAGGCCTGCTAGAAACTCCAACACATCCAGTATTGTTGCCGAGTTGGAGACTTGTTGTTCCGGGCACAGAAACCTCCCACTTTCTGATTTGAGTGAGGTACTGTTTGCGGGTTGATTCCCGACCCGATGCTGCAATAAGGTTCATCGCTCTTGACGAGATGCCTGCCCGGTTGAGCGGTTCTTTTCAGAACCTGCAAGCCAACAAGTTAATGACCATGGCAAGGATGACTGACCCCCTGAATGGAGTGAGGTAATCAATTTGGGATGTTTTTTTCCCAATCGCCATCCATGGTTGTTGTACATTTCTACAACCATCGGGTACCATGGTTGTGTAGGCCAGTCGGGAATGATCAATATGTCAGTTTTGCAGAGTCTAGTTTAATTTTCTGCATACCCGACTGGTGAGGCAGCATGGGGGAAACGCGTAGCAACCCATTTCCCCCAATGGATAAAAATGCATCCAATGCTATTACCCAGGGTCTGGTTTCCCACAACACATACGTTGGTATTCGATGGTTCAGCCTGGACGCAAATAGGTCAATATCTGGTGTCCCCAATTTGAGCTATAAATATCTCCAAAATCTGGGGGTTCAACATCCACTCAATGTTGTCATTGAAGACACTGACCTGGTGTCCGCCACGGAATTAAAGCTTCCCAGGCAAATAGGTCGCAGTAATCCAAATATTTCTTTCAATGCACCAGGCCAAATTGTATTAGCCAATTCATTGCAAACTAGCGACCTGATACTACCCATATGATTGATGTAAACCATTATTGTAGCATTATCTATTCGAAAGCGGACATGTAATCCCATGAATTAGTACAGAAGCCCGCATCCATGAAACACCCCCAGCATTTCTATATAGTTTATCCTATGTGACTCCAGGAATGTAGACTCATGAGAGTTTCCATCTGCCACCACAACTGGACATCGTACAGTTGCTCCCCAGCCTGGTGCACTTGCGTCAGTTAGTAGCACAACATCAGGGTATGCTCCATATAATAGGTCAATGACATTCTTAATATTATCTACCCACCATTATACTTGTTTCTAGCTTCCGGTGGTAACCAAAGTGGGCCGATCAAAGCAGCCAGCATTTGTTTTTAAATGCTGTGATTTGTTGACCTTTTGTGAATTTCGGTAGTGTAGCGGTCCGAATCGTGCAGCTGGGAATGTAGTTACCAATTTAGAGTACCAATACCAATAACTTTCGCTGTTTGCCACATGGTCGATACCCTGCGCAAGCAAGATTGTGGCACTCTTCTGATATAGCAGTAGCTTTATTAGTGGGGAGATAAACTTCATTAAATTATGTCTAAAGGTGAACACCAAATCCATAACCCGTAGCGGATGCAGTTTTTGATTTGTCTGGATGGATTACAATCCCAGCTTTCTCAAGCAGAGCCTTTGTTGCAGTCACTCCTTGAATTGCCAATTGGAGGGTCTGCCCCATTATAAAGGATTCATCCAACATGCCATCACTATAATCTTGTTGTCGGAGAAGAGCCAATACAGGTAAATACCAACTTGGTAAACAGCCTAAGCTGTGATGGTTCCATTGGCAATGCAACCCTTCCAGAACAACTTCAGAATTCCCTGTGAGCCTCAGTGATGGGCACCGTATAGCATGCTTCTTTCAAACTGATACATGCCATAAAGTACCCTGAGTAAAGCATTCCACCTAGCTGTTCCAAAAGCATCCATTTTGACATGGTAAATATTGTACAAAAGTGTTCAACTCAGCTAAATCGATTAATAACTCAATATGTCCATGCTTGGTTATGCCAATTACCACTTTTCCCTGCTCGCCATATAATTTCAGCATGCCCTGCCTCCACCTCTTTTCGGGATAGAGTAAATTCCTACGAGGCGAATGCTGGGTATGGGAATCTATACCTCCCACGAATTATATACCCTTGAACACTTTGTAAAAATAAACTCATCTGTGTACAGTTTTCCCCATTATGTCCAAGGCCGCCCTCAATCGCCCACCTATTCGTACAGGAGGGATACTACGGCGTGAGAGGAGCCAAAACCCCCTTACCTCCATAGTGAACGGCGGTTTCCATACATACGGTGCTTCGGGTGACGTTATGGAGGTCGGTAGAATTCTTTGTGCCCTATCCGGCAGCCTTGGTTCACTGGTTGTATAGGCTGTTGCCGGTGATATGGGTGAACTCTGACCTAAAAAAAAAAAAAAACATTCCCCCCCCAATCCACCGATGGAGTTCAGAGCCCACTGTTTTTGGCCTCCTATGTCCAGTCCCTTCACCGTTTGTACAGGTCTCCAAGCAACTGATGCGGCGGAGAGCGGTAAATGGTCGGCACAACCCCGCGAATTTGGGGTTTAGTGTGGGCTATATGGAGCTCTTACGCAGGCAAAATATCTCATACTGGGCGTTGCATAGGAGTGCTAGCGCATCATGCTATTTACTGGACACATAATCCCCGATCAGGGTTTTCCAGAACGCCGTTATGGCCCGTGGAGAACCTTTCTCCAAGTATTATTGAGAATCTGACTCCAGAGTTGGTGCATACGTAGGCAATCAATGGTGCCCGCCAATTCGTGGTGCAGGGTTCACCTGTCTGGGTAGAAACGGCAAACTTCACTCACCACAATCCAGCATCCTCCTCATGCTCTGGTTCAGCGTCACTGGCTATCCCTGGTCGTCGTCAAACTCAGCAGCTGGGCAATCATTAATGATTCTGGCTAGAGACGATGAGGAGCTGAGCGGAGTCCTTGCACGGCTAGTGGATGCCGTTCTTCTCGTTCTTGGTCCCCGATGGAGATGTTGACCATTTAAGAGCTCCAACCGCTCATGCGACCGCGACCCTGCTATATGCAGCGGAACAAGCCGACTTCCCCAGGCCCTGCGAATTCACTGGGGCTTCCACCATCGGACCTCACCCCCTTAGGGTCTATGTCCAATACGCAGGTCGTCGTGACCTACAGCCCAAGTAGGGTCATACGACTCCCCGCACTGGACTCTCCGCTAGTCTGTCTTCTCCCAGACTGTGGCGGCCCACCTGGCTGATTAAGAAGGCAGGTGAGTTGACCTCGGCGCCGGCACCCCGGAACCTGGCTCCCCGGAGTCCGTGCAAGCTTACCTCCACACTTACACACCATACTTGGCGTGGAGGCGCATGGTCGGCCGCTCGCAGCGCTGAGCTGACCGACCGCTTCCTGCTGCCACCTCCGCCCTTGATCCGCAGCCTGACGGGGTGTGTTGTCGGCGGTATCTGCTCCAGCAGGCCTACACGACGCAGCAGTGTTATGCCCGGGCTGCACGATGGCAGATATCCCTGGCTGCGGTACGCAATGCACTCTGCTGGGCCTCCCCTGTCGTGCGCTGTCCCCCGGCCCCCAGCCCCCTCGGTCTACTGGAGCCTCTCGGGGAGAGGTTTGCCTGTAAAAAGAAAAACAAGCACCCTTGCCAGGGGGGGGGGGGGGGGGGGGGGGGGGGGGGGGGGGGGGGGGGGGGGGGGGGGCGTACCTGTATCCCCCCTTATTCTCTTGGGGGACGGGGGGCTTCGGAGTCTGGACCTGTTGCTTGCAGCTCCATAGCGGTAACCCATTCGGGTGAGTCGGCCCCTGTATTAGCGGGAGCGCCCGACTCTGCTTTCCAGCCCCCCACCGTTGCGATAAAGCTGCCGGCGTTCCCGTGCAGCTCCGGGGACAAGGGCCGTCGGCTGGCCGCAGAAGCTCAGCTCTGCGCCCGACTTCCTCATTCCTGCCCCCACCGGTTGCGGTAAAGCTGCCGGCGTTCCGTGCAGCTCCGGGAACAAAGGCCGTCGGCTGGCCGCAGCTCAGCTCCGCTCCCCGACTTCCACATGTGTTGAAGCTGCCGGCGTTCCGTGCAGCTCCGGGACAAGGGCCGTAGGCTGGCCACAGCTCAGCTCCGTGCCCGACTCCCGCATTCCTGAAGCTGCCGGCGTTCCGAGCAGCTCCGGGGACAAGGGCCGTCGGCTGGCCGCAGCACAACTCAGCTCCCCGACAGCGTCGTCCTGCGGCCCTTGTCCATGCTGTAAAGGAAGGTAATACTTACCTGCCGGTCTTGTGAAGGAGGCCGGTGGGGAGAGCGTACTCCCCCCCCCAGCTGCCGCTGCAAATGCGCGCGACGATATGCTGCGCAAGCGTGCTGGCGGGTTCTTCACGAAGTCACTCACGTGACTCCGAAGTAAAATCAACATAAATTGGTGCTTGATGGTGAGTACAACCTGTTAGGCCAAAGGCCCTATATCTGTGCTGTGTATTTCGATGATTATTTCTCACCACAAGCTGGGAGACTGCACAAGTTTATCCTATTTGTTAACATGGGGGATGTATTTCAACAGTTCCAGAACATATCACAAAGAAATTACAGGTTGAAAGATAGACCCCACTATCTGTTTTCCATGATGGCAGGTTAACATTTAGCCCAGAATCGCTGCTCTATATTTACTGACGTGTCTGAGTGTGTTTTGGTGATTGCCTTTCTGCTGGCACCCGCCTCAGGCAAAAACTGAATAAATTCTTTCACAGATTGGAAATGTATCTTTTGTTTCTAAATAAACATGACATCTCTCCACAAATCTCCAGTGCCTAGAATCTTGCTCAAGAAAAGTTTTTTTGTCAAAGCACTGTTGACGAAGATCCTTTAAATCAGAAATCAGAAAATACTTCACAACCAACACTTGCGAATGTGTATATATGTTTGATTATATATACCTTTGTCCACTATAAAGTTTTTTCTATAAAGAACTGCAGAGGCTGTTTGAAATCGAAGGTAACACAAAAGGGTTGCAAGGCCAGAATTCAAGTGAGTAACTCAAGCGGGTCAGGCAGCATCTCTGGAGAGAAGGAAGCATGCAGTTTCATACCTTCCACTTCAAGCAGGGTGCAAGGCCACAGAATTCAAGTGCAGTTTCATACCACTTCAAGCAGGGTGCAAGGCCACCAAATTCAAATGCAACTTCATACCATTTCAGTACTCAAATAACAGTTCAGTAGACATTCAGTGTGTTCAGTTGATTCACAGCTCGGACAGAGTCGTGACCTCTCCCTCCCCCATCGTGCAGAGACTGAGCCACACCCACACTTCCAGGTTTTATAACTCCGCCCCCTCCCACCGGAAAATGTGTGGCCTTCACGCCGTGATTGACAGGAGAGAGATTCTACACTAATAACACTTTTATTTTTCATTGATGGGAAGAATCCTCTGCACCTGCTGAGCGGAGGGGGGCTGAGTAAGATGGCCAAAAATCACAGCCATAAGTGGTAGCGTTTTATCTACAATCAATATACAGTGCAAACAGGAAGTTACCCAAAGCACCCAAACCACCATTTGCAGTAGTGCCTTTTAACTTCAAGCCAAAGCACTCAAGCCACCATTTGCAGTAGTGCCTTTTAACTTCAACCCAAACCCCCCAAACAACCATTTGCTGGCAGTGCCTTTTTACTTCAAACCAACCATATTTTCATTTTCAAACCACATTAAACATAGAAACATAGAAATTAGGTGCAGGAGTAGGCCATTCAGCCCTTCGAGCCTGCACCGCCATTCAATATGATCATGGCTGATCATCCAACTCAGTATCCCGTACCTGCCTTCTCTCCATACCCTCTGATCCCCTTAGCCACAAGGGCCACATCCAACTCACTCTTAAATATAGCCAATGAACTGGCCTCAACTACCCTCTGTGGCAGAGAGTTCCAGAGACTCACCACTCTCTGTGTGAAAAAAGTCTTTCTCATCTCGGTCTTAAAGGATTTCCCCCTTATCCTTAAGCTGTGACCCCTTGTCCTGGACTTCCCCAACATCGGAACAATCTTCCTGCATCTAGCCTGTCCAACCCCTTAAGAATTTTGTAAGTTTCTATAAGATCCCCTCTCAATCTCCTAAATTCCAGAGAGTATAAACCGAGTCTATCCAGTCTTTCTTCATAAGACAGTCCTGACATCCCAGGAATCAGTCTGGTGAACCTTCTCTGCACTCCCTCTATGGCAATAATGTCCTTCCTCAGATTTGGAGACCAAAACTGTACGCAATACTCCAGGTGTGGTCTCACCAAGACCCTGTACAACTGAAGTAGAACCTCCCTGCTCCTGTACTCAAATCCTTTTGCTATGAAAGCTAACATACCATTCGCTTTTTTCACTGCAAAAAAAAAAAAAAAAAAGCGAATGGTATGTTAGCTTTCATAGCAAAAGGATGCCCTTAATCATATATATAAACTTATGTTCCTATTAAGGGCACAGTTGAGCATACATGTGTTCAGTGTTATTCAGAGCTCAGAGAGACGTGACCCTCTGGCTTCCTCCATCTTGCAGAGACTCAGTGAGGCACACCACTTCCGGGTTTTATAGTCCCTCCCCCCTCCCACCAGCAGGGGCAGTAGAGAGAATGGCAATTAAAAAAAAAACATTAATATCTCTCTCTTTTTTCAACGGTGGGAAAAATCCTCTGGTCCGGGAAGGCGGAGGGGGGCTCTGAGCGAGGTGGCCAAAAATGACGGCCATAGGTGGCGGCATTCTCTCGGAAATCACAGCACAGCGAGCCAAAAGCCGTCAAGATCAGACTTTTAGTAATATAGATACCCACACACCAAAAAATGACCCCTCATAGGGGAAGGTTCAGCAGGCTGGGTCTATTCCTTGGAGCACAGGAGGATGAGGGGTGATCTTATAGAGGTGTATAAAATCATGAGAGGAATAGATTGGGTAGATGCACAGTCTCACCCAGAGTAGGGGAATTGAGAACAAAAGGACATAGGTTTAAGGTGAGCGGGGACAGATTTAATGGGGATCTGAGGGGTGACGTTTACACACAAAAGGGTGGTAGGTGTACGAAATGAGTTGCCAGAGGAGGCAGTTGAGGTAAGTCCTATCACAACATATAAGAACCATTTAGACAGGTTCATGAATAGGACAGGTTTAGAGGGATATGGGCCAAACGCAGGCAGGACTAGTGTAGATGGGACATGTTAGCTGGTATGGGCAAGTTGGGCCGAAGGGCCTGTTTCAATGCTGTATGACTCTGTAACTTATGTTCCTATTAAATCTTTCCCCCCTCACCTTAAACCTACACCTGCATCTCATTTGTGCATTAAAGCAAATCTTTGCAAGTAGCTGAATATAGACTCAAAAAACTGGAGTAACTCAGCGGGACAGGCAGCATCTCTGGAGAGAAGGGAGGGATGAAGGAATGGGAAACATCAGCCATTCCCTCTCTCCATAGATGCTGCCTGTCCCGCTGAGTTACTCCAGCTTTTTGAGTCCATCTTCAGTTTAAACCAGCATCTGCTGTTCCTTTCTAAACTTTGCTAGTCGCCACTTCCTTGTGGATAACTAAAAGTGAACAATCCTTCTGCTTTTCTTCAACTTTTCAAAAGAATCTCAGCCTATTCCTCATCTACTGTTGTGGAAAGTTGATAACTGATGTTACATTTATAACACTGTCTGCTGATGACACAATACAATCTGTTGAGCTATGCGTTGTCCTATGGTGGATTTGCTGGAACAAACTGCTGGAAGAACACAGGGGGTCAGGTACTGTAGCATCTGTGGTGGAAATGGACAGGCAATATTTCGGGTTGGGATCATTCATCAGATGCAGCTTTAAGGGCCTGTCCCACTTTCACGACCTAATTCACGACCTCTGCCGAGTTTGGCCTTGACTCATACTCGCAGCATGGTCGTCACAAGGTCGTAGGTAGGTCGTAGCAGGCCATGATGCTAGTCGTAGGTACTCGTGGCATCAAGTAGGTCGCGGCATTTTTTTCTAGCCTGCTCGGTGTGTGCAAGTTAATTCTCAGTAGATTTATTGCTACTTTTCTGGTGGTAGGAGTCAGAATAGGCAAAGTCCCGACACTGCTGCATAATGTCTGGAGAAGGGGTCTGTCTAGGGTGCATCATCCTGCTGAGTTTCACTGTTTGTATCCGCTCATTATCATCTTCTCCACAGCCAACAATGGACCATTGTGGGCTCCACCTTTGCTTGACTGGCTGGTTTTGATTTATTCTTTGGATAACATTCATTCACTTGTTTTTGTACCCTTTCGTATCTCTAGTTCCCCTCTCCCCTGACTCTCAGCCTGAAGAAGCGTCTCAGCCCGAAACATCATCCATCCTCTCCAGAGATACTGTCTGTTACCCCAGCATTTTGTGTCTGTCTTTTGTGTGTGTACAGGTGATCTTTTAATGATTCCAGGTAAAAAGCATACATATGAATCCAATAGTTCCATTAGCTCTAAGACCTTTACGTTCCAATCCAAATTGGCAAGGTTAATTCCGGTTGGCGGGACTGTCATATGCTGAGAGATTGGAGCAGCTGGGCTTGTACACTCTGGAGTTTAGAAGGATGAGAGGGGATCTCATTGAAACATATAATATTGTTAAGGGCTTGGACACGCTAGATGCAGGAAACATGTTCCCGATGTTGGGGGAGACCAGAACCAGGGGCCACAGTTTAAGAATAAGGAGTAAGCCATTTAGAACGGAGACGAGGAAACACTTTTTCTCACAGAGAGTGGTGAGTCTGTGGAATTCTCTGCCTCAGAGGGCGGTGGAGGCAGGTTCCCTGGATGCTTTCAAGAGAGAGATAGATAGGGCCCTTAAAAAATAGCGGAGTCAGGGGATATGGGGAGGAGGCAGGAACGGGGTACTGATTGGGGATGGTCAGCCATGACCACATTGCATGGCGGTGCTGGCTCAAAGGTCCGAATGGCCTCCTCCTGCACCTATTGTCTATTGTCTATTGCCTCCGAACTATATCAACCTGGGGGCAACTGCAAGTAAGAATTTAATTGTTCTGTTTTGCGACATATGACAATAAAACACTCTTGGCATTTGAGATTATCACTGTGCCCATCCTCACATTAGAAATCTGTTTCAATGCTGGACAAGAACATGGGTGAAGCAAGGAAAGCTGTGTGCATCCCAGTGTGACACAGTACATCAAGAGAGAGAAACAAATGTTTCAAACGCAGGGAAAATATATGAATTCACACAAGCAACTTTAATGAAGAAAAACAAAATTGGATTAAGTTGCAATACAGAAATCACAAAGGATGACTATTTGGGGAAAAGCATTATGGGAGAAGTTTTAGTTAGAAAGGTTGAGCAAAACAAAATCATGAAGACACAGCACAAAAACAATCATATGAACATTCGCTGCAATAAGGAATGCTCACTAAGTACAAAGGAACAAGTTGCTTGCATGAGCATCCCGGAATGCCAATAAGATTCCTGTTTTCTCACCATTGGCTTTTGTTGACAGATTGCTGCTTGAATCAAACTGTGGAGACCAACTCTGCTCACCTATGCTGTGAAGGGCTCGATTTTACTCCCCTATGGTAGATATTTGGCATTTTTGCATCTGAGGGTCAGATAAAACAAAGTAGATTCAGCTCCAAGCTCAAATTAAATAAGAACTCCCTATCGTAACTTGGTGAGTTCTCGCTGGCTGGCTACTTGACAGCATTAAAGAGAAATTGCAGGATGGGCTCAAAGTCAATACTTTGAAATTGTCATGTTCATCATAACAGTGTTGAAACACAGATCTGCCAATTGATGATGGAACATATTTTGCACCTTCTATAAGGCTTGGGTTTATTAGCCACCATGTGCATTTGTGTTTAATCCAGCCCATGCACATTCTCCACTCCTTTACTGTGCTTACACAGCCCTTCATAAGTTCATTGTTCATAAGTTATAAGTGCAGAATTAGGCCATTTGGCCCATCAAGTCTACTCCGCCATTCAATCTATCCCGCTCTACCTCATTCTCCTGCCTTATCCCCATAACCCCTGTGCGGTCGATTGCACTGGGTAACCTCACTCCATGACCTCCCATGACCTCTCCATGAGGCAGAGTGGGCCAATTTGTCCTTTGGTAAAAACAAGGAACTGCAGACACTGGTTTACGGAGAAGGACACAAAGTGTTGGAGTAACTTAGCGGGTCAGACAGCATCCCTGGAGAACATGGTGGCGCAACGGTAGAATCGCTGCCTCACAGCGCCAGAGACGCGGGTTCGAGCCTGACTACGGGTGCTGGCTGTACAGAGTTTGTGCGTTCTCACCGTGACCACGTGGGTTTTGTCCGGGTGCTCCGGTTTCCTCCCACACTCCAAAGACCTACAGGTTTGTAGGTTCATTGGCTTTGGATGAAAAAAAATTGTAAATTGCCCCTAGTGTGTAGGATAGGGCTAGTGTATGGGGGTGGGTCGCTGGTCGGCATGGACTCGTTGGGCAGAAGGTCTGTTTCTGAGCTGTATCTCTAAAATAATGGAGTTGGGACCTTTCCTCAGAGGGTCCTGACCTGAAATGTCATCTAACCACATTCTCCAGGGATACTGTCTGACCCGCTGAGTAACTCCAGCACTTTGTGTCCTAACCTGTCATCAGGTGGTCCTTCACCATCAGCCTACCCAGATCCAGAGATACTTAAAACAGATTAAATGAACTTAAATAATTTAAGAAAATAAAAAATAATAATTACAAAAACATCTTAACTGAAATGCATTGAACAACTGAAATATGGTTTTAGCAATAAATATAAAGAGAAATAATACCAAATAATCAAGAAACTTACCTGAACTTACCTTTTAAAGGAATTGGTGATGACTTTCTTCAAATAAATATGTTGCCGCTTCTTTGCCAACCATGCCTGATGTAAACTCAAGCGGTTGGGAACAATGTGCATTTGACCCATGAATGCAGTCCAATCCAACGCAACAGATCGGTCTTCTCATCTAGTGGCAGAGTGGGAAGTCAGTATGTATCTGACTTCCACGTCACTGGAGAGATGCTGAGCTCCTTTGGACCAGTTGCACCTAAACTGGTCCCAGTATCCACAGAGAGGGGTTTGTTCGAGCCACTATGGAGGAGTTAAACCAAGGGGAGAGAGGGCACAATCATGGTACAGCAGGTGGGGTGATTGACTCAAATGTCAAGGATACATCAAACAATTTCGGGTGCCACAGTGTCCCAACGGTAGAGTTACAACGCCACAGGCCCGGGTTCGATCCTGACCACGGGTGCTGTCTGTACGCAGTTTGTACGTTCTCCCCGTGACCTGGATAGGGTTTCCCCAGGTGCTCCGGTTTCCTCCCACACTACAAAGACATACAGGTTTGTAGGCTAATTGGCTTTGGTAACATTGTACATTGTCCCTAGTGTGTAGGATAGTGTCAGTGAGCGGGTATCGCTGGTGGGCGCAGGCTCGGCGGGCCTGTTTCGGGTTGTATCTCAATTATGATTTTATTGCAATCACGAAAGAGAGAGGATTACAAAGAGGTTGGCGAGTTGCACTGATAAGGTAAAAACATGATGTTAATACATAGACAGGATATTCTGAAGGGATCATCTATGGATAGGTAAAAACAGACAATGAGACTCAACAAGACAACTTTGAAGCTAGTATGACTTGGGTGAGGGAGGGATGGAGAGAGAAGGGATGCAAGGTTTACTTGATGTTAAATAAATTAATATTCACACCACTGGGGTGTAAGCTGCCCAAGCGAAATATGAGGTGCTGTTCCTCCAATTTGCGCTGGGCCTCACTCTGACAATGGAGGAGGCCCAGGACTGAAAGGTCAGTGTGGGAATGGCAAGGGGATCTATCTTTGGTTTAAAGCAGCATCTGCAGTTCCTTCCAACACATGATTTAATCTACCTCCATATATCTATGTACCTATTTAAAAGCATCTTAAATGCCACTCTCATAGCTGCCTCCATCACCACCCCTGGCAGCATGTTCCAGGTGCTGTCATTAATTGTTTTAAAGGCTATTATAAATTTGATCAGGAGAGAAAACAAAGCAAATGACATGCATAGGCAACTGCATTCGAGTGAGTCCGTTGAGGCATATGAAGGGAGCAGGAGAGAAGAAATGAAAGGAATCAGGAGGGGAAAATGGGCCATGAAATATCCTTGTGTAGTGGCATCTAGTGGTGGGGTGGGGAGGTCAGAACCCTCATCAATGGTCGGTTCCGTCACGTGACCACGGGGGTTCGCACGCAAGCTTTTCTAGGTTGTGTTAGTCAGTCAGCGATCCTCCTAGTAACCGGAGCTATTATTGTTAGTTCAGTCAGACACGCGAACTTCACGAGTTTTGTTTAGTTTTTATTAAGAATAAAAATCACTTTGCTCAACCTGTCTGGGCCTCGCTACAATGGTGAACCCGTCGATCCGAACGTTTTTCGGATTTTTTTCTCAACATGAACGCTGCCGAGAACCTCGACGGCCTGCCCGCTCAGGAGAGCGCAGTTGCACTGAAACTGCCCGTTTTCTGTCAACCTGTTTGGCCTCGCTACACTTGGCAGATAAGATTAAGGAGAAACACAGGATATTCTTTACGTATATCAGGAGCACGAGGAAAAGAGTAATATTTGGGATGATAGGGAAAATCCGTGAGTGGAGTTAGAGGATGTGGGCGAGGTCTTAAATGGATACCTCTCATCTGTGTCGGAAGGAACTGCAGGATCCTGCCTTAAACCGAAGATAAATACAAAAGCTGGAGTAAATCAGCGGGCAGGCTGCATCTCTGGAGAGACCCTTCTTCAGATTGTCATCATCGTGGCTATCCCTCAAGGTCGAGGATGATGGTCTACGTTCTGTTGCTTTTATGGACTCTCAGGTGGTTTATGAGTCCATTCCTGGCTTTGCAGCTCACAGAACGAAGACGCCCGTGTGTGTGTTTGTTTAACGTGTACTTGATGTTGCACTGCAAGAAGCACACGCTCCTTCACAAATCCATCAACTCATTCCAATGGCAAGGGAACCAAGACGATTAGAGCTGATAGATCTGTTGCAGCCTTCATCTGCCTTCACAGCCGTTGAGTTTGTAGATGTGGAAGATAATCCGTTTGAAACATAAGATTGTTAAGGGCTTGGACACGCTAGAGACAGGAAACATGTTCCCGATGTTGGGGGAGTCCAGAACCAGGGGCCACAGTTTAAGAATAAGGGGTAAGCCGTTTAGAACGGAGACGAGGAAACACTTTTTCTCACAGAGAGTGGTGAGTCTGTGGAATTCTCTACCTCAGAGGGCAGTGGAGGCAGGTTCTCTGGATACTTTCAAGAGAGAGCTAGATAGCGCTCTTAAAAATAGCAGAGTCAGGGGATATGGGGAGAAGGCAGGAACGGGGTACTGATTGGGGATGATCAGTCATGATCACATTGAATGGCGGTGCTGGCTCGAAGGGCTAAATGGCCTATTCCTGCACCTATTGTCTATTGAGTTCAAGATAACTTTGTCCGCCTGGTCCGCCGTTGAGGTCTTGTAGGTTGGATCATTCTTAGTCTGGATCCTCATCCTCGACCTTACCGCCATGGGTGTCCCTAACAGAAGCTGGTGCTTCCAACGGCATCGATCTCAGGGTCAGGCAAGCCTCTTCACCACGACACGGTAAACGATCTGAAGAGGCCTTCTTCAGATTGAGAGCCAGGGTAAAGGGAAAGGAGAGATATGGACAATGAAATAGAGAGACATAGAACAAATGAAGGAAAGATATGCATAAAAGTAATGATATTCAAGGAAACAGGCCATCTGTTGGCTGTGGGCTAGGTGATAATGAGTTATATCTCTCAACTGTATTCACCAAGGAGAAGGATATGGAAGATAGTGTGTTTACAGAAAGATACGGTGATAATCTGGAGTGTGCAAGAATGAATAAGGTGGAGGTTTAGATGTCTTGAAATACATAAGGTTAAATAAATCCCAGGGATTGATGAGGTCTATTTCAGGAGCTGTGGGAAGCAAGGAAGGAGATAGCCCAAATGGAAATTTTCACATCTTCATTAGCCCCAGGCAAGATATCAGAACATTGGAAGATAGCTAATGTTGTAATTCAAGAAAGATGGCAGGGATAAGCCAGATTGGTGAGTAGGATGTCAACGTTAGGGAGATTATTAAAGAGAATTCTCAGTCACAGCATGAATCTATGCTTGGAAAGGCAGGGCTGGTCAAGGGCAGGGTGGGAGAAGGAGATAAGGAGGAATTTCTTTATTCAGAGGGTGGTGAATCTGTGGAATTCATCGCCATGGAGAGTTGAGGAGGCCAAGTCGGTGGTTATTTATAAAGGGAAGATTGACGGAATCTTCATTAACAAAGGGTGTCAAAGGTTATTGGGAGAAGGCAGGAGAATAGAGTTAAGAGGGAAAGATAGATCAGCCATGATTGAATGGCTGGCCTAGACGGGCCAAATGGCCTAATTCAGCTCCTATGACTTATTAACATGAACTTATCAAAGAACGTAGGGTTCTTGGTTTATAAAGAGAAACAATTAAAACTATTGAAAGCCACTTACGGTCAACCACACAACTCAGTTTCACAATGTTACATTAATGCAATCATCTACACCCGACCTGCGAGACTACGTACTAACAGCAATCAAAAATTCACACAACTGACGACCCACTGTATATAAGAAGCTTGATCTATGCAATTAAATGTTTAACCACTAGATATAAGATACATACATGAGCGAGAAGGCAGAATCATTGGGTCAATTGCTGCGGCTGCTTTAACTTTCCTTTGCATCCAACTTAAGTAGCAGCGATAGATAACGTAAGAAATGAGGATAAACCACAATATGGACAATGTAATCTAAACAAAAATAAAGGTATGCTACTTAGTTAATCACTTAAAGCCACACAAATAAGAGGGAAAGGCATTACTTAATTACTTAATGCCACGCCCATTCATTTCAGGATATTGTAAAAGCAATGAAATAACAAAGTTTGTGCAGAATTTCATTCTGCTTATGAACCCCATTCCCATCGAAATACAGTGGCTTGCAAAAGTATTCATACCCATTGAACTTTTCCACATGTTGTCATGTTACAACCACAAACGTAAATGTATTTTATTGGGATTTTATGTGATAGACCCACATAAAGTGGCACATAATTGTGAAGTGGAAGGAAAATGATACATGGTTTTCAAATTTTTTTACAAATAAAAAAACTGAAAAGTGTGGCGTGCAAAAGTATTCAGCCCCCTTTACTCTGATACCCCTAAATAAAATCCAGTGCAACCAATTGCCTTTAGAAGTCACCTAATTAGTCAATAGAGTCCACTTGTGTGTAATCTAATCTCAGTATAAATACAGCTGTTCTGTGAAGGCCTCAGAGGTTTGTTAGAGAACATTAGTGAACAAACAATGTTCCTTGGGCATCATGAAGCCCAAGGAACACACCAGGCAGGTCAGGGATAAAGTTGTGGAGAAGTTTAAAGCAGGGTTAGGTTATTAAAAAAAAATATCCCAAGCTTTGAACATCTCACGGAGCACTGTTCAATCCATCATCCGAAAATGGAAAGAGTATGGCACAACTGCAAACCTACCAAGACATGGCCGTCCACCTAAACTGACAGGCCGGGCAAGGAGAGCATTGATCAGAGAAGCAGCCAAGAGGCCCATGGTAACTCTGGGAAAGCTGCAGAGATCCACAGCTCAGGTGGGAGAATCTGTCCACAGGACAACTATTTGTCATGCACTCCACAAATCGGGCCTTTATGGAAGAGTGGCAAGAAGAAAGCCATTGTTGAAACAAAGCCATAAGAAGTCCCATTTGCAGTTTGCTACAAGCCATGTGGGGGACACAGCAAACATGTGGAGGAAGGTGCTCTGGTCTGATGAGACCAAAATTGAAGTTTTTGGCCTAAATGCAAAACGCTATGTGTGGCGGAAAACTAACACTGCACATCACCCTGAACACACCATCCCCACTGTGAAACATGGTGGTGGCAGCATCATGCTGTGGGGATGCTTTTCTTGCTGTCATGGAGCCAAATACAGGGCAATCTTGGGAAGAAAACCTGTTAGAGTCTGCAAAGACTTGAGACTGGGGGCGGAAGGTTCACCTTCCAGCAGGACAACGACCCTAAACATACAGCCAGAGCTACTGATCAAAGTGTGTTAGAAATGGCCCAGTCAAAGCAATTGAGAATCTCTGTCAAGAGAAAATTGCTGATCACAGACGCTCGCCATCCAATCTGACTGAGCTTGAGCTATTTTGCAAAGTAGAATGGGCAAAAATTTCACTAGATGTGCCTGGTTTGCATTGCAGCGAAAGGTGGTTCTACAAAGTATTTCAGGGGGCTGAATACTTTTGCACACCACACCTTTCAGTTTTTTATTTGTAATAAAATTTGGAAAACATGTATCATTTTCCTTCCACTTCACAATTATGCACCACTTTGTGTTGGTCTATCACATAAAATCCCAATAAAATACATTTATGTTTGTGATTGTAACGTGACAATATGTGGAAAAGTTCAAGGGGTATGAATACTTTTGCAAGCCACTGTACATTCCCATCAACAGTATCCCGCCAGGCTGCTGCTGTGGACTGGGAATGATGCCGGAGGCCTTTATCGATGTGCCGTAGTCTTAATGCCTCCCGGATCGCTGTGTATAAGTCCGGGCCGGGGTCTCGCAGGTCAGACGGACGGAGGAGCCGGGTCTCGCAGGTCAGCGGAGCGCCCAACAAAGCCCCGGGTCGGCATCACGGAGGCGTGAAGTGGGGCGTCGACAGCGGTGAGGCCTCAGCGGCGGTGAAGCGACGGCAGCAGTGAAGCCTCGTGACAATGGGGCCTCAGCGGTGGTGAAGCCTCACGGTCGATGAGAGCGTGGAGGACCATTGTGAGGGAGGGGGAAGGGGAGGGGAGGAACAATAGACAATTGGGGAGGGTGAACAAAGGATAATGAGGACCCGGTGTGGGGAACTGTTGGGGGGGGGGGCTGAAAACAAAAGGAGGAGCCGGTCTGCTTTGTAACTTTGTCAGCACCATAGTTGGCCGCTATTTGTGTACATTGGTATGCAAGCAAAGTCTCAGGTGACAATAAAGTATTTCATTCCCTGAAACCTCGGTGCTGTTCAAACTTAGAATCTGGAACATATAACATTACAGCACCAGGAACCAGGAGGCCAATTCACTGGATGTTTTCAAGAGGGTTAGATTTAGCTCTTAGGGCTAATAGAATCAAGGGATTTGGGGAGAAAGCAGGAATGGGGTACTGATTTTGGTTGATCAGCCATGATCATATTGAATGTTGGTGCTGGCTCGCAGGGCCGAAGGGCCTATACCTGCACCTATTTTCTCTGTTTCTATGGGTCTAAGAGTGTTGGAGATAGGAGACAGGTTCATTACTGGGAGGGGTGAAGGGAAGGGGGGGGGGGGGGGAACAAGGAGGCGTTGCCAAAGAAATAGGCATGGAGGTGGAGTCAGAGTCAGCAGAATAAGAGCACAACACCACAACAGGCCTGGAACTTGTTGAGGCCTGCTGCAAAAGTGAGGCCACTGCTTAGGACAAACCGCTCAGCATTGGAGTAAGGAAGTTCGGAGGGGGTGTTGAAAACATGGCCGGAGTTGCAGCAAGGTCTTGTAAACTTCAATAAATATTATTTAAAAATCTAAATTTACAAGCGGCAAGAGATTTAACAAATCTTGATAAGATTTTAAAGAATATTAAGTTATTTGTCTATCTGAAAGTTTCTTTTAATTACCAAACCTCAATCTGAGGCCCTTGCACCAGTTCCTTTTGACTCGGTCAAAGGAGAATTTTCCTTGTATTTCCCCACATGGCACAGAATTTTCAGACGAGTGAGAAATGGAAGTTTAGACAATAGACAATAGACACTAGGTGCAGGAGTAGGCCATTCGGCCCTTCCAGCCAGCACCACCATTCAATGTGATCATGGCTTATCACCCCCAATCAGTAACCTGTTCCGTCCTTCTCCCCACATTCCCTGACTCCGCTACTAGACAATACACAATAGGTGCAGGAGTAGGCCATTCAGCCCTTCGAGCCAGGTTTAACACATTCAGCCAAATTCTTTCTTCCCAAGCCGCACAGGAGGATACCTTGCTGCCCAGCAGCGACCTTTTAGTTTTGTTTGGTTTAGAGATACAGCGCAGAAATGGCCTCTTACACCCGCCAGATCCGTGCCGACCAGCGATCCCCACGCAACACTATCCTACACACTAGGGACAATTTTACCAAGCCAATTAACATGTCTTTGGAGAGTGGGAGGAAACCAGAGCACCCGGAGGAAACCCACGCAGGTCACGGGGGAATGTATAAATCCCGTAAAGACAGCACCCGCAGTCAGGATCGAACCCAGTCTTTCGCGCTCACTGTAGATCTAGAATGATGTTCATAAATATACTTGTGCAGAAATCTCAAAGCTGCCAATACATAAAGAATGATGGCAGTCACAAATTATTTCATTGTTATTACCTGATAAAATCCCAAATAATTTTACTACAATGTTTAGTGTCTTTTTTAAGGCCATTCTAGGATTTAAGAGCTGAATTGAGCATAACCACTGAACAATGCAGCGACAGTAATCTACTATTATTATAGACAACAGTCAGATATCGCATATACACTTCTGCCTCACATGTCAAAAATATTACCAGTCTACACAACGAAAGGATTTGTGAGGAGAAAGTTGGTTAGAATTTTAGGGCTGATGGAATGTGATCAACCTAAAACTTGGGTGGCACACTAGTGCAGCAGTAATGTTGCTGCCTCACAGCGCTGGACCCCAGGTTTGATCCTGACTACGGGTGCTGTCTGTACGTACTTTGTACATTCTTCCTGTGACTGCGTGAGTTTTCTCCGAGTGCTCTAGTTTCCTCCGACATTCCAAAGATATACGGTTTGGAGTTTAATTGGCTTTGGTAAAATTGTAAATTGTCCCTAGTGTGTCGGACAGTGCTGGTGTACAAGGTGATCGCTGTTCGGCGCACACTCTGTGTGCTGAAAGGCCTTTTAACACGATGTATTTCTAAATTCTAAAGTCTTAAAGTCGCAAACTATTATTGTTTCTCTTTCCACATAATGCATGGCCTGCTCAGCATTTTTGCTATTTTCTGTTTTATTTCACTGTTCTATTAATATCTTGTACATTTTCGCATATGAAATTTGAGTTAGAAGCCAAACACAAAAAGCTGAGTAATGTCAGGCAGCTTCTCTGCAGAAAAGGAATAGGTGATGTTTCAGGTCGAGACCCTTCTTTGAGTTAGTTTAAATGAATAGCCATTTCTGCTACTTACCAGCATAAAGAGAAGTCCTCGATGAGGATTGAGAGGTAAACCATGCAAATGTATTACAAACTCCAGTCTGTAGTCACAGTATGTACTTGTATCAATCCCCCTGCAATCACATTACAACCAGTTTGAATTTGCAACAGGCTTTGAGGCGTTGCACGTTGATGATCGGTAAAGGGCCTGTCCCACTTGGCCGTCATTTGCGCCTCATTTACGCGTCATATGTAAAATGTGGTCGTCGCGTTGTGACACACGGGTAGCATGGAGAGGTGTGGAGGAATGTGGAGTTGTGCGCGGTATCGCGCGGCGCTCCAGGACTTCGTGCTGCACGAAATCCTCCCGCGCCACTTGCGTGATGTATCGCGTACGCATGCTGACGCATTGGGTACGCACGCTGACGCATTGGCGTCGCCCGCTGCATCCCGACGTCTCACATGTATCGCGTGGTGACGCATGGTTATGTCACCATGCGTAACCGTGCCCCGCAGGGTATTCTAATGACGTCACGCGCACCAGATGGCATGATGACGAGTGATTTGCGCGCAACTTCGCGCATAACGACACGTCGACCTATTTTACATATGGTGCGTAAATGAGGCGCAAATGACGGGCAAGTGGGACAGGCCCTTAACTCATGTAAATATTATGCACTGAAAGAGCAATTATATCTCAAATGTTCCCAAGCCCTTTGCTGGAACTACCAGCTGAGAATGTTTGCAATCAGTACCAACTAGTCAAATCAGTCTATCAATTAAAAGTAAAATAAGATTATGGATACCAAATACAATAATGAAGTGGATCATGTTTGAAACATCCAAGATAGACACAAAATGATGGAGTAACTCAGCGGGACAGGCAGCATCTCTGGAGAGAAGGAATGGGAGTACGTTTCAGATCGAGACCCTTCTTCAGCCTGAGAGTCACGGGAGAGGGAAACGAGACATGGAAGGCTACAACGAGCATATAAGGTGTGAAAAAGACAGATCAAAGCAGATGATGTTCAAGGGAATGTAGAATGGTTCATTGTTGGCTTAGAGAAAGGTGACAATGAGGCACACAAACAGGACCTGTCCCACCAGCATGCAACTCCAAACGTGGTCGCTTGAACCGTCCGGCGTCGCGGGGCCGGTCCCACTTCGATCGCCGGAGCCGTGCGGAATTGTGCGGAGTTCGTCCCGATATTGCGCGGAGCTCCGAAAAATTGACCATTTTCAAAAATTCCGCGCGGCAACGGCTTGTCGGCTTGCAGTCGCCTCGACGCATTATACACACACTCTGTGTGTGCCTCCGTGCCCCTCTCTGTGTGTGGCTCCATGGCCCTCTCTGTGTGTGCCTCTGTGCCCCTCTCTGTGTGTCCCTCTCTGTCCTGGCGAACTTACCTTTCAGACTTCGCTCCAAGTTCGCCTCACTTCCCGCCGCGTCGCGCCACCCACCCGACCTCCGCGCGGCCCCGCTGCCGGTTTGGTCGCGCTCACCACATGGAGTCGGATGCTGGTAGGACAGGCCCTTAACATTAATCAGGAGGACAGTGAAATTAGCAGGAGAACTTGGGCAGGGGAGGATACAATATGTGTAGGAAGGAACTGTAGATGCTGGTTTAAACCGAAAATAGATACATAAAGTTGGAGTAACTCAGCGGATCAGGCAGCATCTCTGGAGAGACGGGTAGGGAAGGAGAGTGAGAAACTTCCAATACAGCTTTCATCGTAGAAAAGAAATGAGTCAATGACTTATTTAACAAACTGAATAACAAGAATGAAAGGAAAGAAACACTGATGGAATGGCAGATCTGACAAGAGCTTGAGACAGTCAGAGTAACATTTCCAAGTTTTCTGATTTATTAGCGACTGTGTAAGTAGTTGAGATGAAGGCAGCTGAAAAAATTAGAAGTTCAAAGAATCTTATCGAGAAAAACACCCTCTAGGGCATAAGAGACTGACAGGTGATGAAGATCGTTTTCACCATTAAGGTGATTAACTTTGCACAATCATATATAAAACACAATTATATTCATGAAGACAGGCACAAAATGCTGGAGTAACTCAGTGGGACAGGCAGCATCTCTGGAGAGAAGGAATGGGTGATGTTTTAGGTCGAGACCCTTCTTCAGACTTTGAAAAAATTATTTTCTTACACAATTATATAATTACTCTGTGTAGGAAGGAACTGCAGATGCCGGGTTGCACCGAGGATAGACACAGAACGCTGGAGTAACTCAACGGGTCAGGCAGCATCTCTGGAGAAAAGTAATAGGTGACGTTTCAGGTCGAGACCCTTCTTCAGACTGCAGGTGGGTCTTGACCTGAAATGTCACCTATTCCTTTTCTCCAGAGATGCTGCCTGACCAGCCTGGTTAATCCAGCATTCTTGAGTCTATATCATACTATAAAACTTGTCAGTTTATACAAGTTACCTCTTCCACTGAACTGAATATAAAATAATTTCCATTTATTTGTTTTACACCATCACCTGGTTTTAAACTTATCCTACATATCCGCAGACCATCCCATGAAATTGTGTTTTGTACCTGGATTTCTATCTTGCTTATTCCCAGTAACTCAAGCACAAACGCTTGATAGTGCCTTCGTAGAATGAACTTTTGTCCAAATTTATTTTATTTTCCATGCATTTTCCTTTATCCGTTCCTATAATATTGGCATCTGTGATGCAGCTGCCTTCTGCTTTGATAGCATCTACACCCAACAAATTCCGGTAACTGCTTTAGCATCCCCAACCGTTTCTGTGGAAACCACTCTTTCCACAACTCCTTGGTTCACGCATCCATTCTCTTCCATTCTTGGCAGGTACTTCCCCCTGTGCCTTCAAGAGATGTAGCGCCTGTCCCTATTCCTCCTTCCTCACATCCATCCAGAAACCCCAGCAGACATTCCAGATAAGACATGAACTTCACACACACTTCCTCTAACCTAATCTACTACATTCGGTGCTACCGAAGTTTCTTCTTTTATCTCAGCAAGACCAAGTGTAGACTGGTCGACAATTCCTCCAAGGCCTACTGGATCTCCTGTTTAACTCCACATTTTAACTCCCTTTCCCATTGCCATACTGACCTTTCTGTCCTGGGCCTCCTTCATTGCCAGAGTGAGGCCACACGCAAACTGGAAGAACATTATCTTATTTTCCACTTTGAAAACTTACAACCCAATAGAATGAATATTGATTTATCTAATTTTAGGTAACCAACCTACTACAGGTTACTCCAGCAATGTTTCATCTATTAGTAAAATCACCTTTGTCAACACATCACCTTAACTGATCAGCTGAAAAGTATCACATTTCTTGAACGGTATGCCATTTCATTTCAAAGTAATTCTTAATTTCTTACCTATTAGATACCTCAATGACAAAATAATATTCTGGCCCTTTAAGTCCTTGTGCTGACACATCATTGCAGGGTGAATTCTTTTGGCAAATCCACCTAGACCAAGAATATATCACAAAGCTCAACAAGGTTAATTTTATATCCGATCACATTCACATTTGTTTCAAGAGACAAGAGAGTCAAGAGAGCTTTATTGTCATGTGTCCCAGATAAGGGCCTGCCCCACTTTCACGACCTAATTCACGACCTCTGCCGAGTTTGCCCTTGATTCGTACTCTCAGCATGGTCGTCACAAGGTCGTAGGAGGTCGTAGGTCGGTCATAGGTGGGCCGTGGTGCTAGTCGTAGGTACTCGTGGCATCAAGTAGGTCGGCCTTTTTTTTAGCATGATGAAAAATGTCCACGAGTAAAAAAGGTCGTGAATTAGGTCGTGAAAGTGGGACAGGCCCTTTAGGACAATTAAATTCTTGCTTGTTGCAGGACAACAGAGTATTGTAAGCATAAATACAGAACAGTTCAGTGTGTCTATATCCCACAGACCATATATACACACATAAATAAACAGATAAAGTGCAATAGGCTGTTATAGTTTAGAGTTTGTTTGATGTCGTGTTTAATAGCCTGATGGTTGTGGGGAAGCCACTGCCTTCTCCATTCACTATAATATGATCCCTTCAAGTTTCTGCTACCCTCTGTTACCAGTTGGCCTATTGATAATGTTGATGGTCCCTTTGCCGACACTAAGTTAGGTTTGTCAATTAGAAATGGTAAAATGACTCTGCAGAATGAACCATCTTAATTTCATTAGATGGTGGAGACAAAAAAATGGGAAGCACGATAGTCCAAGAGCTCTGCCATACCCATTAGATAAAATGTACATAAAACTTGATTGTATAGTTCCCACCTTTTGATTGATATGAGAGCCTGTATATATATATAGAAGACATGTAATATGCTTGCCATGAAGCATACCAACCATGCTTAGAAAAACAAGAACATCCAAGCCTCTCACCTGAGAGAAGTATAGAAAATGGACAGGTTGTGATAACAATCAGTTGTGGCGGTTCCTGGGAAGGAGGCTACTCCCTGGTTCACACCTCTCGGCACTTAATCGACTGGTCCGGGGGCAGGGCCCAGCTACGAGTATAAGAGCAGGGGCGGTCGGAGCGGCCGTCGGAGCGGCCGTCGATCTTCAGTCTCCCACTGAAGCAGAGAGTAGTGCACTGTACTAATTAAAGCCTTTACAGAATTCACCTGGCTCCTCGGCTTCATTCAGGGCTTTCCACGCAACCGCTACACAGTGTATAATATCGATACAAATATTTTATTGTAAGATAATATTCAATGCATTGGAGAATGGGAAATGGACAGAATCCTTTAGAACTTTTCCCAGTTTATATATGAAAGAGAAAATGTTTACGTTAAAACATACAGCATAGAAACAGGCCCTTCTTCTCACGAAGTCGGCAGCAATCACCGATCACCCATTTGTGCTAGCTCTATGTAATCCCACTTTCTCATCCACTCCCAACGCAGGGACAATTTTTAAGAGTGGCCCATCAACCTACGAACCCGCACAGTCACAGGGAGAACGTGCAGACACCAGAGGTCAGGATCAAACCCAGGTCTCTGGTGCTGTGAGGCAGCGGCTCTTCTCGCTGCACCGCGTGCTCAACAAGTTCTTTCTTAGTTGTAGGACCATTCCGATAAGTCCTACTTACCCTGTTATTTTCCTTTGGAGATACGGTGCGGAAACAGGCCCTTCAGCCCACTGAGTCCATGCCAACCAGCAATCACCCCATTCACCAATACTATTCTGCACACTTGAGACAATTTACAATTTTACCGAAGGCAATTAACTTCCTCCCATCTGCATAATGGTCTGGTGAAGGAAGCAATGTCGCCTTGACAAGGAACTTGAAAAATCGCCTAAGTGGAACAGGCCCATTAAGTAGTCAAATGTAAAATGTAGGAGAATCAGCTGATGTTCAGTTCAAGAGTGTTTTATTGTCATATGTCCCAAATAGAACAATGATATTCTTACTTGCAGCGGCACAACAGAATATGTAAACATAGTACACTGTAAACAATATAATAAACGAGAAAAATAAAGTTTGGTAGGTGTATATATACACATACTCACATATTCATATCTAAAGAGATCATATATCTATATATCTTACACATATATGTGTGTGTGTATGTGTGTATATATCATATATATATTTATGTGTGTGTGTATATATTTCTATATATATATATCGTATATATATATGTGTGTTGCTGTGTATATACACATATATATATATATATTTGTTTGTTAGTTTTTTATGTGCACATGTGTGTACGTGTGTGTGTATGTGTGTGTGTGTGTATGTGCATGTGTGTGTGCGTGCGTGTGTGTGTGTGCGCAATAGTGCAATAATAACAGTAACAGTCTCTGTAGTTCAGAGCCTATTTAAGGTTGCATTTGCCACTAGCCTCACTCACCGAATTCCAAAGGTATCAGTTCGGAAAATAAGGAAGCCTTGGCTTGTATAATGTTCAACACCTGGCTTTTCTTCTGCAGTTGTCCATATTGATGTGTAACTTTTCCTGACAAAGTAAAAAATGAATTAATCTTGTCGACACACATCATACAGGTTCATGAAGAACTTTTTATTCCATGTGGGTGTGTGGTATCTTGTTTATCTGAATACAATTATTGGGTGGCACGGCAGAGCAGCGGGAGAGTTGCTGCCTTACAGCGCTTGCAGCGCCGGAGACCCGGGTCCGATCCCGACTACGGGTGCTGTCTGTACGGAGTTTGTATGTTCTCCCCATGGTCTGCGTGGGTTTTCTCCAAGATCTTTGGATTCCTCCCTGGTACAGGTGTGTAGGTTAATTGGCTCGGTATATGTGTAAATTGTCCCTAGTGGGTGTAGGATAGTGTTAATGTGGGGGGATCACTGGTCAGAGCGGATTCGGTGGGTTCCGCTCTGTACCTCTAAACTAAACTAAATTGCAGGTGTGTACAAGTTTTAACGAAATGATGTATATATTCGAAATGTTCTTATATATAGTACTAGACTAAGTGGGACCTATTGGGTCCCCTGTTCACACGGGAGGGCTAGTCCCCCAATGCAATATTCCACCTCTCCACCAATTCCAATATTGGTGGCCAGTGGGGGGGGGGGCACTTTCTGGAGCGCTAGTATGGGTATTGTGGGCTGAAGGGACTGGTTTCCAGAGGGTTAGTATGGACATTGTTGGCAAAATGGATTCTTGAGTTGGCAGCTCAGTCACTCAAGCTTGATTTGCTGGCAGCTCACTCACGGCTGGTGGGCTAGCAGTTGACTCACGGCTATTCCTTGAAATTCCATTTCAAGCAGGGTGCAGGGCCACCGAATTCAAGTGCGGTTTCATGCCACTTCAAGAAGGGTGTAAGGCCACCAAACTCAGGTGCAGCTTCATGCCACTTCAAGGAGGGTGCTGGGCCACCGAACGCTAGTGTGGTTTCATGCCAATTCAAGCAGGGTGCAGGGCCACCGAACTCAAGTGCGGATCATGCCACTTCAAGCAGGGTGTAAGGCCACCGAACGTGAGTGTGGTTTCATGCCACTTCAAGCAGGGTGCAGGGCCACCGAACACTAGTGTGGTTTCATGCCACTTCATGCAGGGTGCAAGGCCACCATCAACAATCATTTGCAGTGCAGCATTTCAAAGCAAACCCCACCAACAACCATTTGCAGCGCAGCATTTCAAAGCAACCAACAACCATTTGCAGTGCATCATTTCAAAGCAATCACCACCAACAACCATTTGCAGTGCATCATTTCAAAGCAATCACCACCACCAACAACCATTTGCAGTGCAGTATTTCAAAGCAACCACCACCTCCAACAATCATTTGCAGTGCAGCATTTCAAAGCAACCACCACCAACAACCATTTGCAGTGCAGCATTTCAAAGCAACAACATTTTCATTTTCAAACCACATTAAGGGCACTCACAGTTGAGTAGACATGTGTTCAGTGTTATTCACTGCTCAGAGAGATGTGACCCTCTCGCTTCCTCCATCTTGCAGAGACCGACTGAGGCACAACACTTCTGGGTTTTATAGTCCCCTGGTCTTCCAACCAGCAGGGGCAGCAGAGAGAATCTCAACATTTTTAAAATATTAATAACACTTTTATTTTTCATCGATGGGGAAAATCTTCTTGTCCTGCGCAGCGGAGGGGGACTCTGAGTAAGATGGCCAAAAATCACAGCCGTAAGTGGCAGCGTGTTTTCAAAAATCATGAAACAGAAAAACAGGAAGTGGTCAAGATCAGACTTTTATTAATATAGATGGTATTAGTACCTGTAATTCACTGAATTATACAACAGAATTTCCTGTTGAGTGAAGTATTCAATGTTGGTTTTTTTATATGGTCCACCTCCAATTACTTTGAACGTATATCTAGGAAATTAAAGCACACATGTTTTTCATGTCATTTTTTTGTTAAAGGTTTTTGTGCTTAAAAAGAGGGATATTCAATCACAATTTATTTTTACACCTACCTGCCAAGAAATTGATCAGAGTCCCCAGTCACCATATCTTGAATTAAAAAGAAGGGGTAAAATACTGCGAACAAAATGTGCAAATATGGTTTTTACAAAGATATCGGGAATAAAACCTTAAGCTTCATGAAACAAAGAGTCATAGTCGTACAGCACAGAAACAGGCCCTTCAGCCCAACTTGCCCATGGCCACCAAGCTGCCCCATCCATACGAGTCCCACCTGCCCACATTTGGCCCATATCCCTCTAAACCTTTCCTGTCCATGTATCTGTCCAAATGTCTTTTAAATGTTGTTATAGTACCTGCCGCAATGACCTCCTCTGGCTACTCATTCCATAGACCCACCACCATCTGTGTGAAAACATTGCCCTCAGATTCCTATTCTCCTCTCATGTTAAATTTATGTTCTTGATTCCCCTACTCTGGGTAAAACACTCTGTGCATCTAACCTATAAATTCTCCTCATGATCTTATACACCTCTGATCCTCCTTCACACCAAGGAATAAAGTCGTAGCCTGCCCAACCTCTCCCTATAGCTCAATCCTGGCAATGTCCTCATAAATCTTCTCTGCACTCGATCCAGCTTAACAAAATCTTTCGTATAGCAGGGTGACCAATACCAAATGCTATGCTCCTAATGTGGCTTCATCAATGTAATGTACATATGGATGGCCAATGGTACCAAGTGATAAAGCCAAAGTATTTCTACTTCAGAAGGTAGACAAAAAAGCTGGAGAAACTCAGCGGGTGAGGCAGCAACTGTGTAAAGAATAGGTGACGTTTCAATAGGTCTACCGACCCAAAACGTCACCTATTCCTTCTCTCCATAGATGCTACCTCACCTGCTGAGTTTCTCCAGCATTTTTGTCTGCCTTCGATTTTTCCAGCATCTGCAGTTCTTTCTTAAACATTTTGTCTACTTCAGAAGTGCTACTTTGAATCCGAGCTCCGCGAACGGGCCGGTTCAAACTCCGCAGCTGGGGTGGTTGAAGCTGCCGAAGCTGCCGCCCTCCAGTCCAGCGGCCGAAGCTGTTGCCGCGGGAGCTCCAGAAAAAACAGGTCACCAACCTGTGACCTGCGAGCTCCCGACTATGTCGTCTGCTGGGCCCGCGGCCAAACCTCCGAGGTCGGGCCGCCGTACCGCCAGGACACCTCCTCAATCCCGAGTCAGGCTGTCACCGCCGGGACACCTCCACAGCCCCGAGTCAGGCCGTCACCGCCGCCGGAACCCGCCACAGCCCCGAAGTCGGCCAGCCTCGCGCTGGATAGACCTGGCTGGCTCTACCTCCGGAGCCTCGGGTCGGTCGCAGTTGGAGGCCGCCAGCTCCGCCATTAGGCCTCAGCGCAGACGGAGACGGGATAAGACAAGAAAAGTCGCATCCCCCCCGAAGGAAGAGACTAAGACACGTTTCTCTCACCCCCCCCCCCCCCCCCCACACACACATACACACCCTAATAACTCAAATTAACTAGCTAAAACAGGACAAGGAAAGCAAAAAAAAGAAAAAACAGATGGACTGCAGGCGAGCCGCAGCTGCTAGGGCAACGCCGCCACTTCCGGAACCGAATTTTTCCTAACACTTTTTCTATTTGCGATAAATGGCAGAATTTAGAAGCTAACTTAACGCATAGTTTTGTAACATGCCTAAAACTTAATAGTTATTGGGCTGATATTTTTGGAATCATTTCTGAAGTTCTTAAAACTAAATTGGACCCTGATCTAAAGCTAATAATATTGGGAGTTCCTGACTCAAGTTTAATATTAACAGTAAGTCAAAGACATTTTCTTGATTACTGTTTGATAATTGGAAAAAAAATAATATTAAAATTCTGGAAGGGAACATCAAAATGTGGACTGTGGAAATGTTTGAGACGTTGCAATTGGAGAGAATTAGGTTTGTCCTAATGGACAAATATGAACTTTTTGAACAAATATGGTCTCCATTCATTGATTATTTAAAGGGGTAGCTGAGCTCAGCACCGTAACCCAATAAGTACCCTGGTTTAGGATTAGATGAAAAGATGTATTTTGGGATCTGTATACACGTCTCTATAGATATTGTTATGTGAAACTGTTCCATTCATTGTTAAGATGTATTCCCTTTTTAAAAAAATATTTATTTATTTATTTATTTATTTTTTTAAGTTATATAATCATTATTATTTAATCACCACTTCTTGATTATCGATTTATACTTTTACTTTTTTTTCCACTCCCTTACCTTCCCAAAAAAAACCCCAAAACAGTAGCATATATAAATTATCCCGTAATATCTGTACAACCTTTGTGACAAGTCTAATTTGTATTTGAAGTACTGTTGTACCTTAGATAATATGCAATGTTTCTAATAAAAATATATATTTTTAAAAAATACCATTTTTTCCCATGCCGGCCTTTTTTTTACTCGTGGACATATTTTATCAGGCTGGAAAAAACGCCGCAACCTACCTGAGGCCACGAGTACGCGGAGACCACTCACGAGCATGAGAAGAGTTAAACCCTGTCTCACTGTGCGAGTTGGCCCACGAGTGACCCCGAGTTTTCACTCGTGGTGATCAGTAGCGGGAACGTCGGAACTCGCACGAGCAACTTATCGACTCGTGGCGCTAACGGCAGGTACTCGGGAAACTTGTTAACTCGTGAAAAAAATCAAACATGTTTGATTTTTTCCACGAGTCAAATTAACTGTTCAAGTTAAAAATGGAAACATTTAAACTCGTTGTAATAACGTAGTGGCCCCGTGCGTTTATCTTAGTGTCTCGTGAGTCTACCGTGGGAACTTTAATAATCTGTTCTTTTGCTCGAGTAAAGACTGAACCAAAATAGACACAAAATGCTGGAGTAACTCAGCAGACCAGGCAGCACTCTGAGCGAAGGAATAGAGTCGAGACCCTTCTTCAGACTTACCCGAAATGCCACCCATTCCTTCGCTCCAGAGATGCAGCCTGTCCCGCCGAGTTACTCCAGCATTTTGTGTCTATCTTCGCCTTTCTGCCACTTGTCCTTTATTACTGAGGCGCCTGCCCCGTGCTTCATTCTGTCTCAATGAACGGCTTAAAGACCTGCCGAAGGGGCAAGTCTGGGGTGGTGGGTGGGATGTGTCCACGTGTGATGCTCCATCCACCCCCCCGGGGCCGAGAGTGTGGGATTGGGAAGGAACTGCAGATGCTGGTTCACACCGGAGATAGACACAAAATGCTGAGTAACTCGGCGGACAGGCAGCATCTCTGGAGCGAAGGAATGGTGGCATTTCGGGTAAGTCTGAAGAAGGGTCTCGACTCTATTCCTTCTTCCAGAGATGCTGCCTGGTCCGCTGAGTTGTGTGTGTGTCTCTTCCCTCTCTGTCTATCTGTTTTGTATCTGTGTGTGTGTCTGATGTCGGGTCCCGGTGGCCGCTCAAAGTCACCCGAGCTGCTTCATTCCTCTGAAGTGGTGGCCAGCTGCTGTCTGTGTGTATCTCTCTCTCTATGTGTGTGTGTGTGTATGTGTGTGTGTGTGTCTCTCTCTCTCCATCTCTGTCTATCTGTGTGTATCTGTGTGTGTGTGTGTGTGCTGTCGGGTCCCGGCGGCCGCTCAGTCACCCGAGCTGCTTCATTCCTCTGAAATGGTGGCCAGCTGCTGTCTGTGTGTATCTGTGTGTGTGTGTGTGTGGTGTGTGTGTGTCTCTCTCCCCCTCTCTGTCTATCTGTGTGTATCTGTGTGTGTGTGTGTGGTCTGCTGTCGGGTCCGGTGGCCGCTCAAAGTCACCCGAGCTGCTTCATTCCTCTGAAGTGGTGGCCAGCTGCTGTCTGTGTGTATCTCTCTCTCTATGTGTGTGTGTGTGTGTATGTGTGTGTGTGTGTCTCTCTCTCTCCCTCTCTCCTCTCTGTGTGTATCTGTGTGTGTGTGTGTGTGTGTGTGTGTGTGTGTGTACTGTCGGGTCCCGGCGGCCGCTCAGTCACCCGAGCTGATTCCTCTGAAGTGGTGGCCAGCTGCTGTCTGTGTGTATCTCTCTCTCTCTATGTGTGTGTGTGTATGTGTGTGTGTGTGTCTCTCTCTCTCCCTCTCTGTCTATCTGTGTGTATCTGTGTGTGTGTCTGCTGTCGGGTCCCGGTGGCCGCTCAAAGTCACCCGAGCAGCTTCATTCCTCTGAAGTGGTGGCTGCTGTCAGTGTGTATCTCTCTCTGTGTGTGTGTGTGTGTCTCTCTCTCTCTCCCTCTCTGTCTATCTGTGTGTATCTGTGTGTGTGTCTGCTGTCGGTCCCGTGGCCGCTCAAAGTCACCCGAGCTGCTTCATTCCTCTGAAGCCAGCTGCTGTCTGTGTGTATCTCTCTGTGTGTGTGTGTGTGTGTGTGTGTGTGTGTGTGTGTGTGTGTGTGTGTGTGTGTGTGTGTGTGTGTGTGTGTGTGTGTGTGGTCTGCTGTCGGGGCGGCCTCAATGTCAGTCACCCGGGCTGCTTCCTTTTTTTAAAATTATTTAAAATAGAGATCCATTGCAAAAAAGATTTAAAAACATAAAACAACAAGAAATGCTTGGTTACTGGAGGATGCGCATTTTCCCATTGTAGGTCATATCATTAGATGCCGGCGCTGAAATAACTCAAAACCACAGATGGAGATATATTTTAACATTGTTGCTTTATTAAAACATACCTTCATTCACGGTTGGCTCAAGAGTCACGGGAGAGGAACTTGCTAACTCGGGAGAGAAAGGAACATCGCAGCAATGACATACTCGTGGGAAACTCGTATTACACAGATCATAAACTTGCAGTCTCGTGCACAGCCACGAGTCTGTCACTCGGGTACCTCGTGGGTCAACTCGCACAGTGAGACAGGGCCATGACGAAGACCTCGTGGTGACCATGCTGCGAGTACGAGTCAAGGGCAAACTCGGCAGAGGTCGCAAATTAGGTCGTGAAAGCGGAACAGGAGCTTAAATCTCCTTTGGTATTGTCCACAATGAGTTATAGATTATTCCTTTGCAAAGCTGGTGACAAATAGGGAATTGTGGATGGATACCATTTGCAGTAAAACTATGCGAAAAGTAAACAAAAGATCAAACTGAGTTCAGTGGTCGTAAATTTAGTTTATAGGTTTTGGACATTTGTGCAGAGACAGAGAGAGAGGGGCAGAGAGGGAAATAGGGGTAGAGAGAGATAGAAAGGGGCAGAGCGAGAGAGGGGCAGAGACAGAGAGAGAGGGGCAGAGACAGAAAGAGGGGCAGAGACAGAGAGAGAGGGGCAGAGACAGGGAGAGAGGGGCAGAGGCAGAGAGAGAGGGGCCGAGACAGAGAGAGATGGGCAGAGACAGAGAGAGGGGCAGAGAGAGAGAGAGGGGGGCAGAGACATAGAGAGTGGGGCAGAGACAGAGAAAGAGGGGGCAGAGATAGAGGGGCAGAGACAGAGAGAGAGAGGGGCAGAGACAGAGAGAGAGGGGGTAGAGACAGAGACAGAGGGGCAGAGACAGAGCGAGAGAGAGGGGCAGAGGCAGAGAGAGGGGCAGGGGAATGGGAAATGAGAGAAATGGTCAATGATATAGAAACAAAGAAAATAGGTGCAGGAGTAGGCCATTCGGCCCTTCGAGCCTGCACCGCCATTCAATATGATCATGACTGATCATCCAACTCAATATCCTCTACCTGCTTTCTCATCATACCCCCTGATCCCTTTAGCCACAAGGGCCACATCTAACTCCCTCTTAAATATAGCCAATGAACTGGCCTCAACTACCTTCTGTGGCAGAGAATTCCACAGATTCACCACTCTGTGTGAAAAATGTTTTTCTCATCTCAGTCCTAGAAAGACTTCCCCCTTATCCTTAAACTGTGACCCCGTGTTCTGGACTTCCCCAACATCGGGAACAATCTTCCTGCATCTAGCCTGTCCAACCCCTTAAGAAGTTTCTATAAGATCCCCCCTCAATCTTCTAAATTCTAGCGAGTGCAAGCCGAGTCTATCCAGTCTTCCTTCACATGAAAGTCCTGCCATCCCAGGAATGGCGGTGCAGGCTCGAAGGGCCGTATGGCCTACTCCTGCACCTATTTTCTATGTTTCTATGTTTATAGATTCTCTCTGCAATACAAATGTTTGTAGCACTGGCCAAATGAGTTAAATGCCCATAAAGTTGAAGGTTAAGCATCTTAAACAGGTATGATTAAGGCACAGGGGATCCAGAGCGTGTTGGCAAACTGTATCCAAAATTTGCAGAGATAATGGTGGATGGTAGATGGTGGATAATAGATGAGTTCCTGGAGGTCGGTAATAGGAGAGATACTACAGGGATCAGTGCAAGGATGTTTGGCAATGTAATAGTCATGGTGGCACAGCGGTAGAGTTGCTGTCTGTATGGAGTTTGTACATTCTCCACGTGACTGCATGGGCTTTTTACGAGAACTTCGGTTTCCTCCCACACCCCAAAGACATACAGGTTTGTAGGTTAATTGGCTTGGTATTGTGTAAAAATTGTCCCTGGTGTGTGTACTTACCTCCTGCCTATTATGTAGTATTATGTCATGTAGGGCAGCATCAAAGGTCCTCCACTCCTGTCTGTTCTGGGCTAGCTTCTGGACACTACCCCAGGTCAGGTCCATTGTTTTTATTTCCTCCTCTACAGTTCGATGCCAGGTGGTTTTGGCTCTCCCTCTTTTCCTTTTCCCTTCCGGTGTCCAGTGCAGGGCTATTCTTGGGATGTTGTCTGGTTCTCTTCTCAGTATATGGCCAATGCAGTTCCAGCGCCTGCTCATGATGATGGTGTCCATGCTCTCTTGTCCTAGCATCTGTCGATAGCCCTGGAAGTCCATCACGCCCAGTAGTGTTGATTCCATCAGTTGCTGTTTCCGTAACGTATGTGTTTTACGAGGCAGGGTTGTTAGCCCTGTGCTCAACCCCCAACCTGGAGGACCAGTGGATCGCTCTTCATCTCGCCTCGACCCTTCCACCTGTCCAGCATGGGGGACCCTAACAGGAGACAATAGCTCTAGGGGTCACTGAGACAAGCTCCCTGACCATGACAAGGTTGCAATCCAGCAGGGAGCGAGTGTGTGTAGGGTAGTTTTAATCTGCATGATGACTTTCCACAAATATAGTTGTGGTTCTCTGGAATGAGCTGCCAGAGGAGGTTTAGCTTAGTTTAGGAGGCAGTAGAGGCAGATATAATTACAATGTTTCAAAAGATTTTGGACAGGTACTTACATAGGTAAGCTGCTGTGGAATGTGGGCTCAATGGCATGCAGGTGGAATCAGTGTAGATAGACATCATGGTTTGCATGGACAGAAGGCTTAGCTTTTTTTGCAATTTGCTATTGAGGGAGCGCAGCGTAGGTTCACCAAGATAATTCCCGGGATGGCAGGACTGACATATGATGAAAGAATGGATTGACTGGGCTTATATTCACTTGAGTTTAGAAGGATGAGAGGATATCTTATAAAAATCTTTAACATTCTTAAGGGATTGGAAAGGCTAGATGCAGAAAAAAATGTTCTCGATGTTGGGGGGAGTCCAGAACCAGGGGGTCACAGTTTAAGAATAAGGGGTCGGCCATTTAGGACTAAGATGAGATTTTTTTTATCACCCAGAGAGTTGTGAATCTGTGGAATTCTCTGCCACAGAAGGCAACGGAGACCAATCCACTGGATGTTTTCATGAGAGAGTTAGATTTAGCTCTTAGGGCTGACGGAATCAAGGGATATGGGGAGAAAGCAGGAATGGGGTGCTGATTCTGGATGGAGCCATGATCATATTGAATGGCAGTGCTGGCTTGAAGAGCTGAATAGCCTCCTCCTGCACCTATTGTCTATGTTTCTATGTTTCTGTGCTGCACGACACTAAAGCTCTACGATTACAATTTGGAAGGAGCGTAATGCACTTACAGTGTTGGTAATAGAAGCATGGAATTTCATCTGGCTCGACACAGTCAAAGTACACATTATTTTTATTGATACTGTAGTTAAGAGTGTAGGCAATGTCAAAAGCAAGTCTGTTTCCAGGTGGGCAACCTATATAGATTTTTAACTGTATGCTACCCTGTGAAGTAGAAAAAATCTGCTATTATTTCTTTCTGCATTCACAAGATAAACTGGAAGTAAGCAGTAAAAGTGATGAACGGATGCTTACAAAACAACACAAGCATGGCTATGAGCTGAGTTACAAGACATTTTCATTGTAAGAGCATTAAGTAAGAGTTTTTATTTTGTTACCTGCATCTTAACCTGATTCCCAAACTCCAAATAGCAGGCAAGGTCAGAATTGACTACCTGAGAAAGAGAGGTAAGTTGCAATTAAATCAACGTTCTTGCTGAGTGTCACGAGCAGCTCACTACCCTCACCAACTAACACCACTTGTAAATAAGGTTTGTGATATATAAAGACATAGAAACATAGAAAATAGGTGCAGGAGGAGGCTATTCGGCCCTTCAAGCCAGCACCGCCATTCATGTTTCAGTGTTCAATGATTAATACAACAGTTATTTTATCCACTTCCTGCTCACCCACAACAGCTGAGCTCCTAAATTCTTGAAATTCAAGAATGGCAAGAAGCTCCTTGAAATTCATGGAGTTTCTTGCCATTTTACCTAGTATAAATGACAGATATATATATAGTATGTTATCATGCGGGCAAAGCGGTATTGCTGCTGCCTTACTGCGCCAGAGAGCCGGGTTTGATCCTGTCTACGGCTGCTTGTCTGTATGGAGTTTGTACGTTCTCCCCGCGACCTGCGTGGGTTTTCGCCGGGTCCTCCCACACTCCAAAGACGTACAGGTTTGTAGGTTAGATGGCTTGGTATAAGTGTAAAATTGTCCTTCATGTGTGTAGGGTAATGTTAATGCGCGCGGAACGCTGGTCAGTGCGGACTCAGTGGGTCGAAGGGCCTGTTTCCACGCTGTATCTCTAAACTAAACTAAAACTTAAACTAAAATAAACTAAGTATACAGTTTATATTCTTAATTCAATATTTACCCATTCTATTGCTGAATCTTAACGTTTCCTGCTCCATTCATTCACTTGCATTTTTGATAGTTCAAATGACTGTAGTTACCCTTGGGTACAATGGGGCACCCTTTCATAATACTGGGCCATTAAATGTCACTTTATGCTATTTTCCCCTACTGATCTACAATGAGAGAACCCTGTTTTGGACATGGCTTGGACATAACTTTCTTTTTGGTCAGTTTGCTTTGACTAATTCCCTGTGTTGACTAATTACCAGGGTACTTAAGGATGTGGCTCTAGAAATCGTGGATGCATTGGTGATAATTTTCCAACGTTCTATAGGTTCAGGATCGGTTCCTGTGGATTGGAGGGTAGCTAATGTTATCCCACTTTTTAAGAAAGGCGGGAGAGAGAAAACAGGGAATTATAGACCAGTTAGCCTGACATTGCTGGTGGGGAAGATGCTGGAGTCCATTATAAAAGATGAAATAGCCGCACATTTGGATAGCAGTAACAGGATCGGTCCGAGTCGGCATGGATTTACGAAGGGGAAATCATGCTTGACTAATCTTCTGGAATTTTTTGAGGATGTATCTAGGAAAATGGACAAGGGAGAGTCAGTGGATGTAGTGTACCTGGACTTTCAGAAAGCAATTCAATCATTTTGTGATCATTTTAAAGTGGCTGAAGGTAGGCAAATATTTACTTATTGTTCAAGTTCAAGTTCAAGTTCAAGTGAGTTTATTGTCATGTATCCCTGATAGGACAATTAAATTCTTGCTTTGCGTTGGGATACAGAACATAGAAGGCATTTACTACAAAACAAATCAGTGTGTCCATATATCATTATATAGATACTTACACACATGAATAAATAAACTGATAAAGCGCAAATAACAGATAATGGGTTATTAATGATCATAGTTTTGTCCGAGCCAGGTTTAATAGCCTGATGGCTGTGGGGAAGTAGCTATTCCTGAACCTGGTCGTTGCAGTCTTCAGGCTCCTGTACCTTCTACCTGAAGGTAGCAGAGAGATGAGTGTGTGGCCAGGATGGGGTGGGTCCTTGATGATGCTGCCAACCTTTTTGAGGCAGTGACTGCCATAAATTGACCTGATATATCTGAGATTGCAAGGCCTGCTGATTTGTTTTTTGAGGATGATGTGACAATTTCAGATTTGCTTAGCTTTCCACCTCTGATATTTAATTATCAATAAGAGAGGCAGTGTGCTTGCTACTAGCCCAGCCAAGCATTATGTCTTACGGAGCAAATGGATCTAGCAGGTAATTAGTCTCGACCCGAAACGTCGCCTATCTCCTTTGCTCCTTAGATGCTGCTGCACCCGCTGAATTTCTCCAGCCTTTTGTGTACCTTAGCAGGTAATTAGTTCCCTCATGGTGGTGTCACTGGTAGATAGGCTGGTAAAGAGGTACACTGGCCATCAGTCAGGCAATTGAGTATAGATAGACACAAAATGCTGGAGTAACTCAGCGGGACAGGTAGCATCTCCGGAGAGAAGGAATGGGTGACATTTCAGGTCAAGGAATGTCACGACCCGAAATGTCACCCATTCCTTCTCTCCAGAGATGCTGCCTGTCCCGCTGAGTTACTCCAGCATTTGTGTCTATCTTCGGTTTAAACCAGCATCTGCAGTTCCTTCCTACATATTGAGTATAAATATTGGAATGTTATATTACAGATCAACAAAACATTGTTAAGACCACATTTGGAATACTGTGTTCAGTTTTGGTTGACCAGCTACAGGAAGGATGTCAATAAACTGGAAAGAGTGCAGAGAAGGATTACGAGGATGTTACCGGGAATCGAGGGCCTGAAATGTTCTATTCCACTGCTAATGAAGTTAGGAATCTTATACTCCTTCTTAAATGCCCTAAGTAAGTTTATTGGCCAAGTATTCACATACAAGGAATTTGCCTTGGTGCTCTGCCCATAAGTAACAACATGACATACAGTGTTAAAGAAGGAACTGCAGATGCTGGAGAATTGAGGGTACACAAAAGACTGGAGAAACTCAGCGGGTGCAGCAGCATCTAAGGAGCGAAGGAGATAGGCGACGTTTCGGGTCGAGACCCTTCTTCAGACTGGTTAGGGATCAGGGAAACGAGAAATATAGACGGTGATGTGGAGAGATAAAGAACAATGAATGAAATATATGCAAAAAAGAATCGATGATAAAGGAAACAGGCCATTGTAAGCTGTTTGTGGTGTGAAAATGAGAAGCTAGTGCGACTTGGGTGGGGGAGAGATAGAGAGAGGGAATGCCAGGGCTCGAGGGCTGAGGGAGAGGTGGGAAGGGGAGGAGACAGCAAGGATGAACAGAATTGAGAATGTTCAAGCCCAGAGGATGCAGACTCCCCAAGCGGAATATGAGGTGCTGTTCCTCCAACTTGCGGTGTTGCTCACTCTAGCTGTGAAGGAGGCCCAGGACCGAGAGGTCGGATACAGAATGGGAGGGGGAGTTGAAGTGCTGAGCCACCGGGAGGTCAGGTTGGTTATTGCAGACCGAGCGGAGGTGTTCGGCGAAACGATTGCCAAGCCTCAGCTTGGTCTCACCGATATAGATCAGCTGGCATCTGGAGCAGCGGATGCAGTAGATGAGGTTGGAGGAGGTGCAGGTGAACCTCTGTCGGACCTGGAAGGACTGCTTGGGTCCCTGAAAGGAGTGGAGGGGGGAGGTGAAGGGACAAGTGTAGCATCTCTTGCGGTTGCAAGGGAAAGTGCCCGGGGAAGGGGTGGAGCGGGAGGGAAGGGAAGAATTGACAAGGGAGTTGCGGAGGGAGCGGTCTTTGCGGAAGGCAGACAGGGGGGGAGATGGGAAGATGACATACAGTGACAGTTACGAATAACTCAGAAAACACTAAACATTAATAATAATAAAACATTAATGATAAAACACCATTGATCAAGCATGTGAACCAACAAAATACCAGATCAAAGGGAAGCTACAGATTTTTAGCTGTTGAGTAGAGCAACTACTCATGGATAAAAACTGTTTTTATGTCTGGCTTTGGCAGCTTTGGCAGTCCGGAGTCGTCTTCCAGAGGGAAGTGATGCAAAGAGTTTGTGGGCAGGGTGAGAGGGGTCAGAGATGATCTTGCCCGCTCGCTTCCTGGCCCTTGCAGTGTACAGTTCATCAATGGCGGGAAGGTTGCAGCCAATAACCTTCTCTGCTGATCGGACGATTCGCTGCAGCCTCCAAGTGTCGTGCTTGGTGGCTGAGCCAAACCAGACCATGATGGAGAAGGTGAGGACAGACTCTACGATGGCCGTGTAGAATTGGACCATCATTGCCTGTGGCAGATTGTGCCTCCTCAGCTGCCGTGGGAAGTACATCCTCTGTTGTGCCTAAGTCCTTATGTTGCCACCTTCAGAGGTCCATACACATGCACAAAGGTCACTCTGTTCCTCAACAATTCCTAGGGCCTTACTATTGAGTGTGTATGTATCAATCCTTATTAGTCCTCCCAAAATCCGTCACCTCATGTTTATCAGGAGTAAACTCCACCTGCCATCGCTCTGACTAATTTATCAATATTCCCCAGCTGAAGGTGTTAAACTTCAAATACCTCTGTCAGCAAAGCTCCATAATCTGTATAGGTCAACAGCTCAATGCCTAGGCTCGATAACAGAAGACCTTTGCGAACCCCACATTACAGTTCAGTTCAGTTCAGTTCCATATTCTGTTTAGTTTAGTATCACGTGTAGCGAGGTACAGTGAAAAGCTTTTGTTGCGTGCTAACCAGTCAGCAGAAAGACAATACATGATTACAATTGATCCATTTACAGTGTATTTACAAGGATTAATTAATTAATTTATTAACTTAATCCATTCACAAGAATTAGTTCTTTCTGCAATATAAAATGATCATCCACCTATTTTAAAATACCTTGTGGCTTTACCTCTCCATAGCTTTGGATCAGATCTATGCCTTTGAAAAGACTAGGCTTGTATTCACTGGAGTTTAGAAGGATGAGGGGGAATCTTATAGAAACATATAAAATTATAAAAGGATTGGACAAGCTAGATGCAGGAAAAATGTTCCCAATGTTGGGCGAGTCCAGAACCAGGGGCCACAGTCTTAGAATAAAGGGGAGGTCATTTAAGACTGTGGTGAGAAAAAACTTTTTTACCCAGAGAGTTGAGAATTTATGGAATTCCCATCCACAGAGGGCAGTGGAGGCCAAATCACTGGATGGTTTAAGAGAGAGTTAGATAGAGCTCTAGGGGCTGGTGCAGTCAAGGGATATGGGGAGAGGGCAGGCACGGGTTATTGATAGCGGACGATCAGCCATGATCACAATGAATGACGGTGCAGGCTCGGAGGGCCGAATAGCCTCCTCCTGCACCTATTTTCTATGTTTCCATGTTTTCTACCAATTGCCCCAGCAGATAGCAGACAACTGTCTAGTTTGGCTGCTCAAAGATTGCCTCAAAGAATTTCTTGGGCCTGTTAGATCCCTTTTCTTTCGTAAAGAACTTTTATGAAATCCATATCTGTTCGGGGCAGCACAGTAGAGTTGCTGCCTTATGGTAGCAACGGTAGAGTTGCTGCCTTACAGCGCCAGAGACCCGGGTTTGATCCTGACTACGGGTGCTGTCTGTACGAATTTTGTATGTTTTCCCTGTGACCAAGTGGGTTTTCTCCGGTTGCTCTGGTTTCCTCCCACACTGCAAAAATGTACAGATTTGTAGGTTAATTGGCTTCAATAAGTTGTAAAATTGTAAAATTGTCCCTAGTGTGTGTAGGTTAGTGTAGAGGGTGATCGCTGGTCTGCACGGACTCGGTGGCAGAAGTGCCTGCATCTGCTCTGTATCTCTAAATGCTAAAAGTCTAAAAGTTATCAAATATTAGGTCACCTCGTCTGTTATTTTCATATTTTTCAATAGTTATCTTGGGTTGATTGCATCACGATTCAGATTAGTCTTACCTTTATTGAAACTGAAACCAATATCAGTTCTTCTCCTGATAAACTTTGTCCTTCATAAAATCTTCGATCCAATATGAAGACCTGAGAAAAGAAGCAATATAGTACAGAAATATTTCACGCAAAGAAAAAGTAAGTGTTTTTCTAATTAGGTACCAGCAGAAGCAAAACTTTGAGGAGTTAAGCAGTCATCTTCTGCTTAACTGTGACATGATAGAGAAACAAGGTTCAAGGTTCAAGATTCAAGATTGAGGAGTGTTCCTTATTAACAAAAGAGTCTGTTGAGTGTGACAGTGTTTTGTTTGGTTTATTGCCCACTCTGTGCAGGTTGCTCAAGTATATCAATGGTCTAATGGTCACATTTACCTGGAAAGGTAGTTTACAACAGGTTGTTAACTGCTACCTGTTTCTTGATAGCCGTTGTATGAAAAACACTCTACCGCCTTGGAAACAGCATGTGAGCCTGTTTGGAGCAACTAGAATTCAATTCCAAAAGTCAATTCCATAAGTCTTGAAATAACTTTTCGGTGCAAAATCCACAATCACTACACGATGGGTGCACTGGAGGCCTCGACCAGCTTGCGAACCAATTACACAAATATATTACTTGGGACAAATTCCAAATTGAACACAGCCCAACCAATAAACTTCAGCATACATTTTCAGATTCTCCGTTAGTTTTTCACTTGTTTATGATTTAGAGAGAAACCATTTATTATAAGATTCTGAATATAAAGTATTTTTTCCTCATTAAAAAAGCCAAATATAGTTTGAAGCATACTATATCATATCAAAAGCACTCATCCAAATCAATTCACGAATCTGATTACTGATGGAAGCTTTTGCAATGATCTGCCACTTGCTACTGCCGACAACACCCGCCTCTTCCACCCTACCTTTTTTTTAAGAGAGGAAGTATAAAATGATGTGTAAAATGGCTCCAAACCTGGCACCATGAAATATAACATCCCTATAGACAATAGACAATAGACAATAGGTGCAGGAGCAGGCCATTTGACCCTTAAAGCCAGCACCGCCATTCAATGTCATCATGGCTGATCATCCCCAATCTGTACCCCGTTCCTGCCTTCTCCCCATATCTCCTGACTCCACTATTTTTAAGAGTCCTATCTAGCTCTCTCTTGAAAGCATCCAGAGAACCGGCTTCCACCGCCCTCTGAGGCAGAGAATTCCACAGACTCACCACTCTCTGTGAGAAAAAGTGTTTCCTTGTCTCCGTCCTAAATGGCTTACTCCTTATCCTTAAACTGTGGCCCCTGGTTCTGGACTCCCCCAACATCGGGAACATGTGTGTCCAAGCCTGAGGCTGAGGGGAGAAGTGTATAAAATCAAGAGAGGCATAGATAGGGTGGATAGGCGCAGGTTTTTCCTAAGGATGTAAATGTCAAAAACTAGAGGGCATAGCTTTAAGGACAGAGGGACAAAGTTTAAAGGAGATATGCGAGGCAAGTTTTTCACACAAGGAGTGATAGGTGGAATACACTGCCTGGGTGCTTGTGAAGGCAGATATGATAGTGGCACTTAAGAGGCTTTTTGGATAGGCACATGAATATGTAGGGAATGGAGGGATATGGATTAAAGGCAGGTAGAGGAGATTAGTTAAACTCAGCAGCATGTATGGCACGGACATTGTGGGCTGAATATCTTATTCCTATGCTGTTCTATGTTCACTCTCCAAACCGCTTACATTACATTGAGCCAACTCCACCATTCACTGCACAATGATGCAAATTGCTTGTGTCAAATGATTTTCCACTTCTACATTCAAATTTGAATGAAAAACATAAAAGACCTTCTGGATCACACAGTTTTTTTGCATCACATAGAGACACATACAGCGAGGAAACAGGCCGTTCGGCCCAACTTGCCCACACTGGCCAACATGTCCCAGCTACACTAGTCCCACCTGCCCGCGCTTGGTCCATATTCCTCCAAACCTGTCCTGTACCTGTTAAATGGTGGGATAGTCCCTGCCTCGACTACCTCCTCTGGCACCTTGTTCCGTATACTCACCATGTGATAAAATTATATTATATTAATACGATAATGATTCCATAAGTTTCTTAGTGTTTTATGCATCTCGGGACTCCAAAAATACCTGATATATTAAATTCCCTCCACTCAATAACTCCTCCCTGTATAGTGCAGCAAAAACATAATCTGGAGATGAAACCTGGACAGACATCCAAGCCTGATTGATTTCATATTCGTCACTCTCCTTTCCTGCAATAATAGATCACAAATTATTATCCATGTAGCCACACTCATTTGAACAAAAAATCAGGAAAAATCTGTTGCTCAGGCATTGTAAAAATCATGCATTAATAGCATTTTAACATGAAGAACAATGTAAAAGAGATGCCCCTGTCCCACTTAGGAAACCTGAACGGAAACCTCTGGAGACTTTGCGCCCCACCCAAGGTTTCCGTGCGGTTCCCAGAGGTTCCCGGAGGTTTTCGCCAGTCTCCCTAATGGTCATACGTGGTTTCCGCTTCTTCTATGTTCCGGCGATTATTTCAAAAAAATTGAAAAAACCCCCGGGAACCGCACGGAAACCTTGGGTGGGGCGCAAAGTCTCCAGAGGTTTCCGTTCAGGTTTCCTAAGTGGGACAGGGACATTAACGTGTAGGAGGGAACTGCAGATGCTGGTTTACATCAAAGAAAGACACAAAATGCTGGAGTAATTCAGTGGGACAGGCAGCATCTCTGCAAAGAAGGACTGGGTGATGTTTCGGGTCAAGACCCTTCTTCAGATTGAGAGTCAGGGGTGAGGGAGACACAGAGATAAGGAAGGGTAAGGTGTGAAAATGAGACATCAAAGGAGATGCAGTTCAAGGAAAATTAGCTAGGAGAAGGTGACAATGAAGCAGACAGAGATAAAATGTAATCAGGGGAGTCAGGCTGGTCGGAGAACTAGGATGGGGGAGGGATGGAGAGAGAGGGAAAGCAAGGGTTACTTGAAATTAGAGAAGTCAATGTTCATACCGCTGGGGTGTAAGCTGCCCAAGTGAAATATGAGGTGCTGTTCCTCCAATTTGCGCTGGGCCTCACTCTGACAATGGAGGAGGCCCAGGACAGAAAGGTCAGTGTGGGAATGGGAGGGGGAGTTAATGAGTTTAGCAACTGGGGAATCAGTTAGAATTAGGCAGACTGAGTGGAGGAGAGTTAATTTTCTACATAGAGTACCAGCATAAAATCTCTCAAATTCAAAACAGCACCAAACAGATGTTCATGACCAGTACCCCATGACCTATGTTCTGAATGCATTCATATTTGGACTATATATATCTGAACTAAATGCTTCCCCTTTTTATTGTTTTCCGTACAGAAATATCTTGTGTAACACTTTTCTGATGATAGCGATGCAGTCTAAATATATTTTGTCTAAATATATATTTCAGACTGAAGAAGGGTCTCTACCCGAAACTGTCACCTATTCCTTCGCTCCACAGATGCTGCCTCACCCGCTGCGTTTTTCCAGCATTTTTGCCTACCTTTGATTTTTCCATCATCCGCAGTTCTTTCTTAAACACTGTCTAAATATATTTGTCATTACATATCAACTTTTATGTTTTGCTTCTCTTAACAGAAAACAACATTCCCCAACATAAAATGTACCAGGTCAACAAAACAATAACCATAAACAACGTTGTACAACGCTGTTACGGGCAGGTGCTATAGACCTGCACGGGAAGGTAAACGCTCCCTCCCCCATGAGTCTCGGGCAGATGGTGCTCTTCAGCCTGGGAAGGCAGTCCATCTAGGAGATGTAAAACGCCGATTTAAAACCTCCACTGCCTTGTAGCCGTATCCAGTCAAGGAAAAGGCTCCAGGTGTAAACCTCAAGAAAATCCGGAGTCGGAGCCCCCTAAGGCAGTTCGTCGTTGTCTACAACCTCGCTCTGGCAGCTCCTGCGACGGCGCTGGTGCCAAACTGTAACGGCCCTGCTGGATCGATCAGTGACGTGGAGAGGGGGGGGCGTGCTGCATGGACAACAGCCTGTCCTCCATATGACATCGCTCAGGCTTGCATCCGACCAGGATGCATCACCCATGGTCAGTCATGACCGAGGGGGGCCTACTACTACAACCCTTGTGTAGGAAGGAACTTCAGATGCTGGTTTACACTGAATATACACACTAAATACTGATGTAATTCAGCGGGAGAGGCAGCATCTTTGGATGGAAGGAATGGCTGACGTTTCGGGTTAAGACCTTTCTTCAGACTCAATGACTCAGTCTGAAGAAGTGTCTCGACCCGAAACGTAACCCATTCCTTCTATCCAGAGATGCTGCCTGTCCCGCTGAGCTACCCCAGCATGTTGTCCAACCTTTGTATCGTGACATAATGTTCCAATATAGGACAGACAAAGGAATAGACACAATGCCTTGAAAGCGACAACACAATTAGACAGGGTCGTTGAATAATATGTCTGCCTTCATCAGGTGAGGCATTTAACCAATCTTGAAAGATAATATATGAGCCAATAGACATTAGACAATAGACAACAGGTGCAGGAGTAGGCATCCGGAAGTGGCGGCACTGCGTGGCAGCTGAGGCTCACCTGCAGTCCGTCTGTTTATTTTCTTTTTTTTTGTCTTCTTGTGTCTGTTTTAGTTGGAATTTTGGTTTGTTAGGTTGTGTTTGTGTGTGTGTGTGTGGGGGGGGGGGGGGGGGGGGGGTTGTGGGGGTGGGAGAAACAAGGTTTTGGTCTCTCCCTTCAAGGGGATGCAACCTTTTCTTGTCGTGTCCCCCGTCACCGTCTCCGTCTGTGCTGAGGCCTAGTGGCGGAGCCGGCGGCCTCGGAGCTGTGGCGAGCGTTCAGAGCCCCAGTGTTCCAGCGGCGGCAGCGGCTCGGCTTCAGAGCTCTGGCGTTCCAGCGGCGTTCCAGCGGTGCACCAGCGGCGTTCCAGCGGCACGGCTTCAGAACTCCGGTGCTCCAGCGGCAGCAGCGGCACGGCTGCAGAGCTCCGGTGCGCCAGCGGCAGTTCCCGCGGCAGCCCGGCTTCAGAGTTCCGGTGCTCCAGCGTTCCAGCGGTAGACCCTGATCCAGAGCTGTGGTGGGGTTCCAGCATTCCGGCGACAGCGGTGGCGGCAGCCCGGCTTTGGAGGCTCGGCCGCGGGCCTAGCGGACGATAACATCGGAGGCCTAGATCGCCTCAGTGCAGAGGGAGAACAAGTGGGGACTTTAAGACTTTTGCCTTCCACCACAGTGAGGAGGTGCCTGGTGAACTCACTGTGGTGGATGCTAAAAATGTGTTTATTATGTGTTTTTTAAAATTTATTATATGTTATGACTGCAAGGTGACAAATTTCGTTCAGACCGAAAGGTCTGAATGACAATAAAGGAATCTAAATCTAAATTTAAATCTAAAATTTGGCCATTCGAGCCTGCACCACCATTCAATGTGATCATCCCCAATCAGTACCCCGTTCCTGCCTTTTCCCCATTTCCCCTGACTCCGCTATTTTTAAGAGCCCTATCTAGCTCTCTCTTGAAACCATCCAGAGAACCGGCCTCCACTGCCCTCTGAGGCAGATAATTCCATAGACTCACCACTCTCTGTGAGAAAAAGTGTTTCCTCGTCTCCGTTCTAAATGGCTTACTCCTTATTCTTAAACTGTGGTCCCTGGTTCTGGACTCCCCCAACATTGGGAACATGTTTCCTGCCTCTAGCGAGTCCAAGCCCTAAACAATCTTATATGTTTCAATGAGATACCCTCTCATCCTTCTAAACTCCAGAGTGTACAAGCCCAGCTGCTCCATTCTCTCAGCATATGGCAGTCCCGCCATCCTGGGAATTAACCTTGTAAACCTACACTGCACTCCCTCAATAGCAAGAATGTCCTTCCTCAAATTAGGGGACCAAAACTGCGCACAATACTCCAGGTGTGGTCTCACTGGTACAACTGCAGAAGGACCTCTTTGCTGCTCTATTTGATTCCTCTTGTTATAAAGGTTTGTATGGATAATAGAGCCCTTCTTCTCCTCCTTTTATGAGGTACATCTGCTCACCTCACCTGTCCCATCACCTGTCCTGCAACCCCAACTCTTGCTGAAGACTCACCAGAGCCTCTCCAGAAACCTCGATGCAAAAAACATAAGAGCCACTGGATCAATGCATAAGATCATGACTGATCTTTCACATCAGGACCAATTTCCTACACTGACCCCATATCTGTTGACTCTCTTAGTAAGCAAAATTCATTGGTAGTCACTAACAATCATTAAAAGTGTATCCATCTGTATCAACCGACTACCTACTAGACCTTGCTCTGCCCCTCCAATTTTGCAGCTTTCTTTTCCCACCACACAATCAATCTGAAAAAGGATCCCGAACTGAGATGTCTCCTAGTAAGTAAGTAAATTTTATTTATATAGCACGTTTAAATCAACTCAAAAGTTTCCGAACATTCATAGAATTATTTTTTTTTTAAGAAAATAAATGACACAACACATCATAGAGTTCAACATGAACGTCCCCCCAGCAGAATCAACATTTCCCTCTGTGGGGAAAGGCATCAGAAAGTTCAGTCCTCTTCCTCTGTGAAACACTTGAGGTCGGGGCTTATTTGTGGCCTCCGCAGCCAGCCTGATGTTTCCAGGCCCTCTTGCCGGGAAGATGGTATTCCAGCGTCGGGTGAACACTCCTCAGCGGCTTGGAATGTCTGGAATGGCCGCTCCCTCCCCGGAGACCGCGGCAGCCGAAGTCCTCAGGCCGCGCTGGTTGGAGCTCCGACTCTGGCGATCTCGGATCCCAGGCTCCGCGGTGTTTTAAATCCAGCGCCGCCCGCCCGCGGCTGGACGCCCGCAGCCACAGCTCCTCGGATGTTGGTGTCGGCGGTCACCGCACTGCATCCGACCAGGATTTAGTGTGCATCGCCCACTCCATGATGGTGTCCCAGCGCTGCGCCGCCGTTGAAGCCGGGGTTCCGGCCGGTCCCGACAGGAAACGCCGCTCCAGACCGATGGTAGGCCATGAGGAAGGGGCAAAGAAGCAGCTCGGAGGGAAGCCGCCTCTCCAACCAGAAAAGGACTAGGAAATAAAGTTCCAATGTATCCATTGTCCATGAATCACCTGTGACATTCTTCTCAAGCTATTGATTCAGATCACCTCAAAACTCTATGTTTGAGAAGGAACTGCAGATGCTGGAAAATCGAAGGTAGACTAAAATGCTGGAGAAACTCAGCGGGTGAGGCAGCATCTATGGAGCTAAGGAAATAGGCGACGTTTCGGGTCAAGACTCTTCTTCAGACAACCTTCTTCTTCGGGTCTGAAAAACTCTAACCCTTTTTATTTGGCACTTTATATACTGAATTTGAAATTGTGTCCTATGGGTCCTTTACTACATCTAGATCCACAAGCAAAATGAAGGTGAGCTGTTAAAATACCTAACCGCGTTTTGCCTCCAAACCTGTCCTATCCATGTACCTCTCTAACTGTTTGGATAGGTCCCTACCTCAATTACCTCCTCTGGCAGCTTGTTCCATATCCCCACCACCCATTGTGTGAAAAAGTTACCCCTCAAATTCTGATTAAAATTTTTCTCTTTCGCTTGAAAACAATGTCTTCTTGCCCTTGATTCCCCTACTCTGGGCAAAACAGTCTGTGCATCTACCCGATCTATTCCTCTCATGATTTTGTACACCTCTATAAGATCACACCTCATCCTCCTGCGCTCCAAGGAATAGAATCCCAGCCTGCTCAACCTCTCCCTATAGCTCACACCCTCTAGTCATGGTAACATCCTCGTAAATCTTCTCTGTTCCCTTCCCACCTCCCCATGTTCTCCTGAGATGCTGCCTGACCTGCTGGGTTACTCCAGCACACTGTGCCTTTTACTGTAAGCCTGCTTATGCAGATCCTTGTATCTCCTTAAAGTTGAGCAACTGATTTTTAACAGGCGCTCCTTGCTTTGACTCCTTAAGGGCCTGTCCCACCAGCATGCGACTGCATGCCGCGAGCGCGACCAAACGTGGTGGCTTGAGGCGTACGGCCTCGCAGGGCTGGTTCCACTTCCAACCGCGGAGCTGTATGGAGCTGGTCCCGACATCATACTCACCAATCAGCTGGGCAGGAGGCGGGCCGACTGAATTTGGACGTCGCTCGGCGTCTGGCGATGACGTCATCGCGCAACGGCACGCGGTAATTGTACGCCGTCAAGACGCTGCGTACGACAGGCTGTTGCCGCGCAGGATTTTTGAACAGTGTCAGTTTTTCAGAGCCCCGCGCGATGTCGGGACCAGCCCGTACAACTCCACACGGCTCCGGCGATCTAAGTGGGACTGGCCCCGCGAGGCCGTATGGCTCAAGCGACCACGTTAGGTCGCGCTCGCCGCATGCAGTCGCATGCTGGTGGGACAGGCCCTTTATATTGAAGTGAGGCTGGCATGTAGAAATAATGTTTGAACTCACCAGTGTTCACGGTGAGGTAGATCGTAAATTCATACCATTTACCCTTGTCCAGGTAAATGACGGCAGGCGTTTTATCAAATGCCACCTTGTCATATTTCTTCCGAAAATCATATGTTTCCACATAGAGTCCTGCTTTGGAGAGTTTGTTACTGGCCATGTAGAAGTAGTAATGCTTGAATGGAAAGATAAAAGTAGCATGAAATTAAGAAGTTTCATGAAGAAGAGCTACTATTTGCGATAACAGGAGAGAGTTGGGAGATGAGAAGAGGGATAAAGAGTGGTCATCTTACATAACAATAGACAATAGGTGCAGGAGTAGGCCATTCGGCCCTTCAAGCCAGCACCGCCATTCAATGTGATCATCCCCAATCAGTACCCCGTTCCTGCCTTCTGCCCATATCCCCTGACCGCTATCTTTAAGAGCCCTATCTAGCTCTCTCTTGAAAGCATCCAGAGAACTGGCCTCCACCGCTCTCTGAGGCAGAGAATTCCACAGACTCACAACTCTCTGTGAGAAAAAGTGTTTCCTCGTCTCCGTTCTAAATGGCTTACCCCTTATTGTTAAACAGTGGCCCGTGGTTCTGGACTCCGCCAACACCGGGAACATGTGTCGTGCCTCTGGCATGCCCATAACATAATATTGTGTAATACAATTACAACATCCTAAAGGGCTTGTCCCACTTGGCCGTCATTTGCGCGTAATTTACACATCATTTACGCGTCACAACGCACAACGCGCGCGTCCTGACACACACGTGATGCGCGTGTGGTGCGCGATGACATACGCAGTGACGTGTGGCCACGCGCACCGTCGCAGTATTTTGTGATGTACAAAATCTTCGCGCGCCATCTGCGTGATGATCTGTAAGATGATTCTGCAAGTTAGAGGAGCTGGATTATGTCAATCTAAACCAAAGATAATTTGTATCCTTGAAACTGAAATCAGCCTAAATTATTTTACAGAAGTTGCAGATGCTGTCTGTATGGAGTTTGTACGTTCTCCCCGTTTCTCCAGGTGCTCCAGTTTCATCCCACACTCCAAAGACACGCAGGTTTGTAGGTCAATGTAAAATTATCCCTAATGTGCGTAGGATAGTGTTCATGTGCGGGGATCGCAGGTCGGCACGGACTCGTTGGCCAAAGGGCCTGTTTCCGCGCTGTACCTCTAAACGAAACTAAACTAAATATATGTACCCTTGTCAAATTTACAGATAACACAAAAATAGGTGAGAAGCCAAGTTGTGAGGAGATTCCAAAGGTTTACAAAGCGATATTGATAGCTTAGGTGCGGAAGAAGAAATGCTGGCAGATGGAGTATAAAATGAAGTGAAATGTATAATGTTGAAATGTGAAGTTGTTCGTTTTGGAAGGTTTACAAAAAGGCAGTATTATTCAAATAGAGAAGAATAGAGAAGCATTGGGTGCCTAAGCGCACGTAAGAAAGTGCGGCAAGTTGTGGACACAGCCCAGACCATCACACAAACCAACCTCCCTTCCATTGACTCAATTTACACTTCATGCTGCCACGGCAAGGCCAGCAGCATAATCAAGGACGAGTCGCACCCCGGCCACTCCCTCTTCTCCCCTCTACCATCAGGCAAAAGGTACAGAAGTGTGAAAACGCACACCTCCAGATTCAGGGACAGTTTCTTCCCAGCTGTTATCAGGCAACTGAACCATCGTATCACAAGCAGAGAGCAATGCTGAACTACTGTCCGTCTCTTTGATGACCCTCGGACTATCCTTGATCAGACTTTGCTGGCTTTACCTTGCATTAAACGTTATTCCCTTATCGTGTATCGATACACTGTAAACGGCTCGATTGTAATCATGTGTTGTCTTTCTGCTGACTGGTTAGCACGCAACAAAAGCTTTTCACTGTACCTCGGTGACAATAAACTAAACTGAACTGAACGAGCTTCTTCCCAATAACCATCAGGCTACTGAATACAAAGAACTATAACTGTACTCCAAACTACAAACTGCTTTGGTTACACTAGGGACTATGAACTTTATTTTACTTCGGAGTCACGTGAGTGATTCCGTGAAGACCCCGCCAGTCCGCACGCGCGTCATTACGTCTGATGCATGGCGCAGCGACTGGCTGGGAGGAGCAGCGCTTCTCCAGCGGTAAGTTTAAAAAAGCCTCCGGTAAGTGTCAAACTTGTTGGAGGTCGTTTCTGCGTTTGTTAAATCTTGTTACAGGAGGACAAGTCCAAGCATGGAGAAATCGTTGAGAGCAAGGCGAGCCGTTGCGAAAGTAACTAAAGACCGCGGGAGTCGCTAATAGCAAGACCAGCAACTAAAAGTATGAGTATGTGAATGTTTGAAGTTCTTTTAAATGGAGAGACACAGTAATCTCGTTACATGTGACAGATGCAATGACAATAAAGCATTCTATTTTACTTTGGAGTCTCACAGGAAATATCTCTGAGGCTCACAGGAAATTTCTAAAGTTTGTCTGGAAGGATCAATTATGGGAATGCAAGGCATTGCACAATGGAATCACCACAGTCCCTAGGCTGTTTACAAAATTAGTAAAACCTATATTGGCTCTTCTCCGACAACAAAATTATATGGTTATGGCATATTTGGATGATATCCTTATAGTGGGTCAGACCCTCCAATTGACCTTTTTGCGTCCAGGTTGAACCATCACATACCAACGTATGTGTCTTGGGAACCAGACCCTGAGGCAATAGCAATGGATGCGTTTTCTATCCATTGGGGGAAATGGTTTTGCTACGCATTTCCCCCATTCTGCCTCATCAGTCGGGTATTGCAGAAAATTAAACTGGATTCTGCAACTGGCATATTGATCATTCCCGACTGGCCTACACAACCATGGTACCCGATGGTCATTAAAATTTTAAAACAACCATGGATGTCGATTGGGAAACACCCCAAATTGATTACTCGCCCCATTACGGGGGATAGTCACTCTTGCCATGGTCACCTAAACTTGTTGGCCTGCAGGTTCTGAAAAGACCACTCATCCAGGCGGGCATCTCACCACGAGCCATGGAACATCTCCGCATCATGCCGAGAATCAACTCGGAAGCAGTACCTCACGCAAAAATCAGAAATAGATCAGAAAGTGGGAGGCATTCTGTGCTTGTACCAACAAGACTTCCAACACAGCAACCTGATGTCCTGGAATTCCTAGCTGGCCTTAGCTACAGTGCCATCAACAGCGCCAGGAGTGCGCTGTCCTCATACCTGGACATAGGTATAGGCTCCAACCACCTGGTGTCTAAACTCATGAGGGGAGTGATCAACTCCAACCCTCCGCGACCCAGATATACTTTCACGTGGGATGTGGGGATCGTGCTGACCCTACTGAGGAGCTGGGCTCCAATGAATGAGCTACCACTGAAACAGCTCACCCTCAAGTTGGTGATGCTGATGGCACTGACTAAAGCCCAACGAGTCCAGACGTTACAAAAACTGCGACTGGACAGCATGGTGGCCACCCCTGGTCAAATAAATTTCTTTGTCCAAGATTTATTGAAGCAGCACAGGCCAGGGGCCCATGGGCTGCAGTTGGAGTTTTGGGCATACCCTGTAGATGCCACTCTCTGCATAGTCACCCATCTCCACCACTACATCCGGATTACAGGAGCTATCAGGATGAAGGAATAGGGGCTCCTCATCAGCCACAAACCTCCGCATCATCGGGTGACTGTACAGACTATCGCCAGGTGGCTCAGGGTGATGCTGGATGCAGCAGGAGTTGCTACTAACATTTTAAAATCTCATTCCACTAGGGCTGCATCCACATCAGCGGCGAGGGCCATGGAGGTGCCCATGGACCACATCCTCGCCACCACGGGCTGGGCCAGTGAAGAAACCTTTCAACGGGTCTACAATAAGCCACTGGTCGCCCCTGCGACATTCGCAGAAGCTGTGCTGGGAACCGCTCTGTGAATGTCAGTCCCCGAATTAGGGGTTATTTGTTTGTTTTATTTGATTAATAAATTGTGTTACTTTTTCAGCCAGTTTCGACTGAACTGCATTAACAGCCTTCCTCCATCAGACTTGCGGCAGTGTGATAAGCATGGATGTTGTCCAGGGCGTGAAATCACAGAGCTTTGAAATCTTCATGAAGTCACTCACGTGACTCCGAAGTAAAATAGTAAGATTAAACGAGAACTTACCAAGTTTGAAGGTTGATCTGTATTTTACGAGGAGTCGCGGTGAGGGATTTCGTGGCCCCCGCTCCCACCCTCTATCATAAGGGCAACTAGGAAGTTCTACGTTCTTCATCTTACTATTTTTAGTCATGGTGCATTCTGTGATTCCACACCGCTGCTTTGAAGGATGCTGCGCATGCGTGCTGGCGGGGTCTTCACAAAATCCCTCACCGCGACTCCTCGTAAAATACAGATCAACCTTCAAACTTGGTAAGTTCTCGTTTAATCTTACTAATCTAATTCTAATTCTAGAGACTTGGTGTCTGAGGGCACCGTGGCTGCGCTGGAGGGGTGTAAGGCCACCAGAAAGTCTGCATGGCCGATAGACTCGGACAAGTCCAGTCAGTAGGGTTCTCCCTCGAGAATGGATACCATGTTACGGATATCCAGGATGGAGCTCCTATTTATGGAAAGGATGCTCCATCAAGAGTGCTGGCCTCTCCAAGAGCCCACGCCAGCAGCACCTACAGGGCTGCCTAGTGTCTCCCTCTTGGAGGAGGAGAGCATAACGGGTCAGTATGATTCTGATGCCGAATCTGTGGGCTTAGCAGTGGAGGCTGCCCCTGGGGATGAAGGACACGAGCCAGAGGTCCCATTCCTGGCGGTAAGGTTTGCCATCCCAACAGACTCTGGAGAACCACTGGGTGAAGTGCTGGCTGCCAGTAAAAATTACTTGGCCTCGCACCAGCTTCAGGAGCTAGCCATGGCTGCAACGGCCAAGAAGTACGAAACCCCGGCTAACTGTATCCTGCTTAAAGTGCCGGCCGTAAATCATGCCATCTGGGGCCATATGGGCGTAGGCATCAGGGCGCAGGAGGGTGCAAAGGGTGCTGAATCTGCTCGCATCGGGCATTACGGCTTTCGGTAGGTCGGTGGATGGTGGGCACCTGACTGACGTTCAGCAGGATGCCCTCATCCGCCATACCATTAACCCGAGGTTCGCTGTCCTGTGTAAGCCTAGTAACATCCAGCCACCGAATCTGCTTTTCGGGGAAGACCTCGCAAAGCGGGTGAAGGAGCTGGACGACGGGGCAAAAACCGTCGGGCTCATCAAGGCGCCAGTGACCAGCAGAACCCTTCGGAGGAAGTACTCCTACAAGCGGTTTGCTGAAATCGGGTCCGTTCAAGGACCAAGCCGGCCATTCAATGTGCGCAGCTGACACCCTCCAGCAGGAGTACGGGCAAACATGCCTTTTCCCTCCAGAACCAGGGGACAAAGAACTCCACCAGTAACCATGGAGGTAGGTGGGTCTGGTTCATGTCGAAACATATCGAGTGAGTATTACCTACCAGTTGGGGGGAGGTTACACTGGGTCTGAAAGAATGGTATGAAATAACATCAAACTTGTTTATACTGCAAAGTATAGAAGGGTTTCAAATTGAATGTATTCTCAATTTGTGTCCACCCACACAGCATATACCAGAGCGGGCACTCATTTTCTCACAAAAGGAGAATTTGGAAGTTCAAGCCGAAATTGGAAAATTATATTTAAAAGGTGTAATTGAGAAGACAGTTTATCAAACTCACCAATTCGTATCTAATATTTTTCATAGACCAAAGAAAGATGGTGGAGTCGGATTATTTTGGACCTGACAGGACTTAATCTGTTTGTGCAGTATAATCATTTTAAAATGGAAACATTTGCTACTGCCAAACAATTGGTTTCCAGAGGGTTTTATACGGCATGTATAGATCTTAAGGATGCATATTACTCAGTGCCTGTTCATAGAGAGTATCGGAGATATTTGAAATTTAGCTGGATGGGGCAGTTATGGCAATTTAAAGCACTGCCTAATGGGTTAACGTCAGCTCTAGATTATTTACAAAGCTGCTAAAACCAGTACTGGGGTTACTCCGGGCTCAGGGTCATATTATACTGGCTTATTTGGATGACATCTTAATAATTGGAAAAACCCGGGAGGCAGCTGAGTTATCGGTTTCAGCTGTTAAACTCATGGTTGAGAGATAGGGGTTTCTCATCCATCCAGCTAAATCAACATTGGTACCAGTTAAAGTAATTGACTATTTGGGATTCACAGTTAATTCAACTCACATGTCTGTGTCTCTGCCCAAGGGCAAGAGATTAGCTTTAATTGAAGGCTGTATCAAGCTCTTGGGGGAGCAATCACCTTCAATTAAACATGTGGCCAGCTCGATTGACAAATTGGTAGCTGTCTTTCCAGCTGTATGGACCTTTGCATTACCAACATTTACAGAGGGCAAAGGGACAGGCACTCAGGATGCATGCAGGTCATTTCAACAGGCCCATGCAATTACCATCTGAAGCCATTGCTGAAGTACAGTGATGGATAAGAAACATTTCAAATTGTTCTAGCAAAATTCTGATGGAAACACCTTCAGTTGTTTTGCAGACTGATGTTAGTGCCCTAGGTTGGGGTGCTACTGATACCATTTCTAGCTGTGGAGGCAGACGGAATATCTTCTCCAATCACATGGAATTAATTATTTAAAGCTTTTGGGAACATTTTACGGGCTCAAAGCTTATTGTATCACCAAGCATCACTTACATGTTCAGCTTCAGATTGACAACACCACGGCAGTGGAGTATGTTAATCACATGGGTGGAATCAAGTCGGAATCTTGTGACAGATTGGCTAACCGTATTTGGCACTGGTGCATTAAAAGAACATTTGGGTTTCAGCTGTCTACTTGCCAGGCAGATTCAATATGGTGGCAGACACCAGGTCACACAAATTCAATGACAACACAGAATGGGTGTTGAATCATGATGTATTTAATGAGATTGTTGTTCGGTATGGGATGCCAGATATCGATTTGTTTGCATCCAGTCTCAAGCACCACTTACCAAAGTATGTTTCATGGGAACCAGATCCAGGGGCAGTAGCGGTAGATGCGTTCTCGCTACACTGGGGCGGAGTGTTTTTATATGCATTTCCCCCATTCTGCCTCATCAGTCGATGCTTGACCAAGATCTAGCAGGACTCCGCTTCAGGAGTTTTGGTGGTACCCGACTGGCCTACACAGCCACGGTTGCCTCTCATTTCAGACATTATTACACAGCTTATTATGGTGGTCCCAAAACGTCATGATCTATTGATGCACCCTGTGACTGGAGATCAACACCCGTTGTATGATCGTATTAATCTGTTAATTTGCAGATTCTAAGAAGGCCATACTTGGGTCTGGGACTATCCAATTGTACTGTGAATGTCATCACATCGTCCTGGAGGGAGAGTGCAAAAAAGCAGTACATCTCTCATGTCAGGAAATGGGAGGAGTTTTGTTTACATGGGAACATTGCATACCACACAGCCTCTATCCCAGATGTGCTCGAATTTCTGTCCAAGTTATATTTTGATGAAGGGTTCTGCTATAGTGCCATCAATAGTGCCAGGAGTGCCCTGTCGTCGTACCTATGCCTGGGGTCGGAGCTTCAGTCTGTAGGATCTCATCCGTTAATATCCAGATTTATGAAGGGTGTTTTTAATTCCAATCCCCCCAGGCCTAGGCACTCTGAAATCTGGGATGTGAGCGTGGTACTCACGCTGCTTCGTCAGTGGGGTCCAGCCACATCCTTGTCATTGGCAAAGATTACCCTAAAGTTGGTCATGCTCATGGCGCTGGTGTCAGCGTAAAGGGTTCAGACTTTGCACAAACTACGTCTGGACAGGATGGTGTCATCAGGGAATGACGTTATGTTTAACATCTATGATCTAATCAAACAAAGCAGACCAGGGGTGTCAGGATTCAAGCTTGTACTGTCAGCATATCCCACGGATTTACGGCTGCGTGTAGTGGCGCACTTGCAGTGTTATATTGAGGTCACCAAGAGCCTCAGAGGCTCCTTCTTCTTCTTCTTCTTCTTCTTCTTCTTCTTCTTCTTCTTCTTGCGTATGGCGTGCACAGCCTAAAGTTGTAGGACAACTTGTTCTATTTGATCTTATGTGATTGTGCACGCCAGGTTGATTGCATTCGTCGAAACAGGGCGAAGGTTACAATCTTCCACCCCCTCAAAGGCTCCAAAGTAGCATTGTTTATTAGCCACAAAAAGCCACATATGAAAGTGTCCGTTCAGACCATTTCAAGATGGTTGAACCAAGTGCTGGATTGTGCAGGAGTTAATACTGACAATTTTAAATCTCATTTCACCAGGGCACCATCAACGTCAGCAGCGAGGGCAATGGACGTCCCTCTAGACCATATGCCCGCGGCCGCAGGATGGTCCAATTAATTGACTTTTCACAGGTTTTATAGTAAACCACTTATTGAACCCGGGGTGTTCGTCCATTCCGTTTTAAGTTCTGTTTCATAGCTTCCCCGTGGGAGAGAGGAGTCGCTATTGTGTTTTCTTTGTTTCTTTTTGTGAATTAAAGCATCAACATGTTAATCAGGTGTGTAAAGATATGAAGCAGGTATATCCCTTTTATTTTATTTTCTTGATATTTTCTTTTTTTTAATTTTTCTCTTTCTCGTGCTTTACATCTTTATGGGCTCTTACTTTCTAATTTTTCACAAACTATTAATGTCACTACCTTTAGGAGTAAAATGGTTCTTCTGCAGTTGTACAGGGCTCTGGTGAGACCACATCTGGAGTATTGTGTACAGTTTTGGTCTCCCAATTTGAGGAAGGACACCCTTGTGATTGAGGCAGTGCAGCGTAGGTTCACGAGATTGATCCCTGGGATGGTGGGACTGTCATATGAGGAAAGATTGAAAAGACTAGGCTTGAATTCACTGGAGTTTAGAAGGGTGAGGGGAGATCTTATAGAAACATATAAAATTATAAAAGGACTGGACAAGCTAGATGCAGGAAAAATGTTCCCAATGTTGGGCGAGTCCAGAACCAGGGGCCACAGTCTTAGAATAAAGGGGAGGCCATTTAAGACTGAGGTGAGAAAAAACTTTTTTACCCAGAGAGTTGTGAATGTATGGAATTCCCTGCCACAGAGGGCAGTGGAGGCCAAATCTCTGGATGGATTCAAGAGAGAGTTGGATAGAGCTCTAGGGGCTAGTGGAGTCAAGGGATATGGGGAGAAGGCAGGCACGGATTATTGATAGCAGACGATCAGCCATGATCACAATGAATGGCGGTGCTGGCTCGAAGGGCCGAATGGCCTCCTCCTGCACCTCGTTTCTATGTTTTGTATGTCTATGTTACTACCTTACCTAACTTTCTCTCTCTCTCTCTCTCTTTCTTGCTCTGTTACTTTTCTATTATTAAATTTTAAAACAAGAAGTTGTACATGAAATGTATTATGTTATTCTTGGTTTATACTACTGTACATTACTTCTAATAAAAAAATATTTTTTTTTAATTAAAACAACCATGTTAATCAGTACCATGTTTCAATGTATTGCTCATTATTCACTCCTCCTGAGTCAACTGACGCAGTGTGAGACGCCTGGATTCGTATCTACGGCATGAAATCACAGGCCTTTGAAATCTTCACGGAATCACTCACATGACTCCGAAGTAAAATAGTAAGATTAAACGAGAACTTACCAGTTTGAAGTTTGATCTTTATTTTATGAGGAGTTACGATGAGTGATTACGTGCCCACCGCTCCCGGCCCTCAATATCATAAAGGTCAACTGGAAGGTCTGGTTTATAATCTTGCTATGTTACTTCAGTTACTGTTATCTGTAATTTCACACCGCTGCTTTGAAGATTGACGCGCATGCGGACTGGCGGTGTCTTCACGTAATCGCTCATCGTAACTCCTCATAAAATAAAGATCAAACTTCAAACTGTTAAGTTCTCGTTTAATCTTACTATTTTAGTTTGCACTATATTGGGTTTTTTATGTCATGAACTTTTTGTTTGCTCCGTTTATTACATATTGAGTACTGCGTTCATAAACCTGTTGAGCTGCAGCAAGTAAGAATTTCATTGTTCCATTTCGGGGCACATGACAATAATATACTTTTGGCTCTTGAGATGCTGCCTGTCCTGCTGAGTTTCTCCAGCACTTTGTGTGTTTTGCTCAAGATTTTAGCATCTGCAGTTCCTTGTGTCTATAGCAAAATATTACACACTGGCAACAGTGGACCCAGTGGGCTGAAGAGATCATCTCCACACTGTATCTTTCAACTAATAATAATAATAATAATATATTTTATTGTCATTACACATAAGTGCAACGAGATTTGGTTTGCAACTTGCATCCGATGTCATAACTTAATCGACAAATAAAATTCAGGTTTAAACACCCTGAGAACAAGGTTTGTAAAAACGAACATTAGACCAGTGAAATCAACACAGACTGAAGTGCGAGGCCGGGGGAGACAGTCCATGGGGGTGGGGGGGCACTCAACGGGGCCGGTTCAGAGCCGCTATAGCTCTGGGAATGAAGCTGTTCCTGAGTCTAGTGATGCGGGCTTAGAAGGCCTTGTAACGTCTGCCGGAAGGGAGTAGTTCGAACAGTCCATTACAAGAGTGAGAGGAGTATTTATGCATGCTGACGGCCTTCCTGAGGCACCGTGTGTGGTAGATGCCCTCCAAGGCTGGTAGCGGTGTCCCAATAATCTGTTGCTCTCTGTGGACAACGCGCTGAAGAGCTCTCCTCTCCGCCTCCGTGCAGCTGAGATACCACACGCAGATGCCATACGTTAGTATGCTCTCTGTGGTGCAGCGGTAGAAGGTCGTCAGCAGCTGTTGGGGCAGACCTGTCCGTTTCAATGTTCTTAAGAAGAACAGTCGTTGCTGAGCCTTTTTGACCAGCACAGCGGTGTTGGTGGACCATGTGAGGTCCTCTGAGATGTGAGTGCCCAGAAACTAAGAATAGGCACTAAATAACCAAGAAACTAATATAAACTAAGCCATCAGCTAACAGTTACCTGTTTTTTTGACTCCCTCCCTATTTTAGCCTTGTAGGAGGCATTCTGTAGATTCACAATTATGATATTAGCCTCTACAGTGTATTAGATTACAAAGAAGGTTGCATAGACTTTATTACATATTTGAAAGCCATGGTGCAAAATATTTAGGAAGATTGACTTCTCTAACTTCAAGTAACCCTTACTTTCCCTCTCGCCATCCCTCCCCCATCCTAGTTCTCCGACCAGTCTGACTGTCCCCCTGATTACATTTTCTCTCTGTTTACTAACAATGTTCTACATTTTCCTTGACGCCCATCTCTATTGATGTCTCGTTTTCACACCTTACACTTTCTTATCTGTGACTCGCTGACTGCAGAAGGGTCTCGACCCGAAACATCACCCATTCTTTCTATCCGGAGATGCTGCCTGTCCTGCTGAGTTACTCCGGCATTTTGTGCCTATTGTTACAAGCATTGATGGCTGTGTTTATGTTTATTAAGTATTGCTTGTCTGATCATCTGCCGACTTTGTAAACTTTCAGTAGATAACAGGAGAGCATTGCCCAATTCCTCTCACTATAATCTCCCTGTTCCAGCGCTGGTCTGCAGAAACAGCAGGTACAGTCAACCCAGTACATGGAAACAAAGGGGAAGCCTCCATTGTGTCCGGAAACGTGGCCGACGGGCAGGACTTCAGGTCAGACTGAAGCGCAGGGGACTTCAACCCCCTCTCTCTACTATCCTACTGGCAAATGTACAGTCCCTTGAAAATAAAGTGGAGGACTTAAGGGCAAGACTGCTTTATCAAAGGGAGCTGAGGGAATGTTCTGTGTTCTGTTTCACAGAGACATGGCTCACCCCCAGCTCCCCAGACTCAGCGGTCCAGCCTGAAGGGTTCTCCATCCACCGTATGGACCGTACACTGGCATCTGGGAACTGGAGAGGAGGGCCGTCTGCCTCATGGTCAACTCTGCGTGGTGCTCAGATGTGGCAGTCCTGTCCAACTCCTGCACTCCACACCTCGAACATTTGGCGGTGAAGTGCCGTCCCTTCTACCTTCCGAGGGAATTCGCCTCCATCATCCTGATCACGGTCTACATCCCACCCCAGGCAGACGTCCATCTGACACTGGAGGAGCTGCACGCCGTGGTCAACAAACACCAGACGTCTTACCCCGAGGCATTTACCACCATTGCTGGGGACTTCAATAAGGCAAACCTCAAGAAATCACTCCCCAACTTCCACCAACATGTCTCCTGCTGCACCAGAGGACCAAACACCCTCGACCACTGCTACACCACCATCAAGAATGCTTACCGCTCTATCCCTCACCCTCTCTTCGGTAAATCTGACCATACCGCGGTGCTGCTTCTTCCTGCGTACAGCAGCAATTAAAGAGCGCACCCTCAGAGGTGAGGACAGCACAGAGCGGGGGGGGGGGGGGGGGCAGAGGAACAACTACAGGACTGTTTGGAGTCTGTAGACTGGGCAATGTTCAAGGACTCGGCAACGGACTTGAACAAATATGCCACAGTTGTTACAGGCTTCATTAGGAAATGTGTGGAGGACTGCATCCCTACAAAAACCTTCCGAGTGTTTCCCAATCAGAAACCTTGGATCAACTTTGAGATCCACACTCTTCTGAAGAGAAGACACCGGGCATTCATGTCTGATGATACAGTGGTCTATAAGAAGTCCAGATACGACCTTGGAAAGGCCATCAAAAAGGCCAAAGGGGACTTCTGCTCCAAGCTGGAGGATGAGACAGATGCTCGGCAGCTGTGGCGGGGCCTGAATGCAATCACCCCCTACAAGGCGAAATCAGGAGGCAGCTCGAATGTCGGCGAAACATCACTCCCTGATGAGCTCAATGCGTTTTACGCACGCTTTGATAGGGAAAACACTGATGTGCCTTCCCGAGCCCCCATTCGCTGTGATGGTATTTCAGTCTCAGTCACAGAGGCCGACGTCATCCTTCAGATGGGTGAACCCTCGAAAAGCGCCTGGACCTGATGGTATACCTGGTCGTGTTCTAAAAACCTGTGCGGACCAACTGGCTGGAGTTGTTACGGACATTTTCAACCTCTCGCTTCTGAGGTCTGAGGTTCCCGCCTGCTTTAAAAGGGCATCAATTATACCAGTGCCCAAGAAGAGCAAGGTGACGTGCCTCAATGACTATCGACCTGTGGCACTAATGCCTGTGGTGATAAAGTGCTTTGAGAGGTTGATCATGGCGCAAATCAACTCCAACCTCGACAAAAACCTGGACCCACTGCAGTTCGCTTACCACCAGATCAACGGTGGATGCGATCTCGCTGGTTCTTCACTCCGTTCTGGACCACTTGGACAATAAAAACTCATGTCAGGCTGTTATTCATCGATTGCAGCTCGGCATTTAATACTATCATCCCCTCCACGCTGGTTACCAAACTCGCAGAACTGGGTCTCTGAGCATCCCTCTGCAATTGGATCCTCGACTTCCTCATTCACACACCACAGTCTGTGCGTATTGGTGGAAATGTGTCAGACTCGATAACAATCAGCAGGGGAGCACCTCAAGGCTGCGTGCTCAGCCCCCTGCTGTACTCACTCTATACTCATGACTGTGTAGCCGGTCACAGTGCGAACTCCATCATCAAGTTCGCTAACGACACCACTGTTGTGGGACGTATCACTGATGGGGATGAGTCGGAGTACAGAAGGGAGATCGAGCAACTGTCCATATGGTGCCAGCACAATAACCTGGCCCTCAACACCAGCAAAACCAAGGAACTGATTGTGAACTTTGGAAGGAGTAGGATGGGGATCCACAGTCCCATTTATATCAACGGGTCGATGGTTGAAAGGGTCAAGAGCTTCAAATTCCTGGGCTTGCACATCTCTGAAGATCTTTCCTGGTCCGGGAACACTGATTCAATTATCAAGAAAGCTCACCAGCGCCTCTACTTCCTGAGAAGATTACGGAGAGTCGGTTTGTCAAGGAGGACTCTCTCTAACTTCTACAGGTGCACAGTAGAGAGCTTGCTGACCGGTTGCATCATGGCTTGGTTCGGCAACTTGAGCGCCCTGAAGAGGAAAAGACTACAAAAAGTAGTAAACACTGCCCAGTCCATCATCGGCTTTGACCTTCCTTCCATCGAGGGGATTTACCGCAGTCGCTGCCTCAAAAAGGCTGGCAGCATCATCAAGGACCCACACCATCCTGGCCACACACTCATCTCCCCGCTACCTTCAGGTAGAAGATACAGGAGCCTGAAGACTGCAACAGCCAGGTTCAGGAATAGCTACTTCCACACAGCCATCAGGCTATTAAACCTGGCTTGGACAGGTTTAATAGCCTGATGGCAGCATCTGTGGCGGGACATGGATATTTCACGCTTGGAATCGTGATCCTCAGACTTGATGGACGATTGGCCTCTTGTATTTTGAATCATGCGTAAAAAAGAACGAGCCTTCCCCTTGAAAAGAACTTGAATTTCCCCTTGAACCGTGCGGCCGTTGGTATGACTTAATACAACTTGATTGTACTCGCATACGGTATGATTTGAATGGATTGCACGCAGGCAAAGTTTTTCATTGTACATCGTTGCACGTGAAACAATAAACCAAATGATATCAATACCACCATGTTGTTGTCAGTTAGTGAATACCCCCAGTCCCGTCCTGACCCCCTGGGAAACTGAAGGGAGCGACAATCAACTGCCACGGACACAAATAATGACTTACACAAGAAAGGGCAGATGCGGGTTGACAAAAAGTGAACACATGGGGCTGGAGAAATTTGGAAATGTCATTCTGTCACCCATTCCTTCTCTACAGAGATGCTGCCTGCCCGCTGAGTTAAAGAGTTCCCACGGTAGACTCACGAGTCATTAAGGTAAACGCACGGGCTGCTACGTTATTACAACAAGTTAAAATGTTTTAATTTTTAACTTGAACAGTAAATTTGACTCGTGGAAAAAATCAAACATGTTTGATTTTTTTTCACGAGTTAACAAGTTTCCCGAGTACCTGCCGTTAGTGCCACGAGTCGCTAAGTTGCTCGCAAGAGTTCCGACGTTCCCGCTACGTTGATTGTACGTGATTACTGTGAGTGAAAACTCGGGGTCACTCGTGGGTCAACTCTCATCGTGAGACAGGGGTTTAAGTGTTGACAATTTTCACATATGGCAGATACATTTGAAAAAATGTTATGTAGTTTGGATTTTGAGTAATGTAGTCTATGTTATATTTTAAATTGTATAAGAGAGTGTCTAGCATTTAACGAACAGTGGTGTACGTATTGTAAACTTTCATCCCATACTTCTGGTCTAATAATTTGACCTATTTCATTTTCCCATGATTGTCTTTATTTCTGTCAATGGGACATCATTTTCCAATAAGATATTACAAATGTATGATATCAATTTTTCAGTGTTCGGATGCTTATTTAGACATTCATCTAAAATTTCTGTCTTTCTATTTCTAATTTCCTATGCGTTTGCTTTTACATAGTCTCTAATTTGTATCTAAAATAATCTTTTGAATGTAATCCATAAATTTGTTGTAATTCTTGAAATGAAAGGAAAGAATTTTCCCTGTAGAGATCTCCCGTCTTATTAATTCCCTTATTTTTCCATTGTAAAAAGCCTTTATCCATCATTGAAGGCTTAAATGTAACATTATTTACAATGGTAAGGGCTAGTGGTATAGATTCCAATTTTAATGTTTTCTTTATTTGTTTCCAGATACGTATTCCACTTTCATAGGGTTTTCACTATAGGTTTTCATACCTAAATTAATATTGGCAAATATTATCGAACTAATTTCAAAAGGCGAACAATCTTCTTTTTCCATTTTTAACCACATTGGTTGTTTATCTGTCTCAACTAACCAAAAAATCATATTTTTAATATTAACTGCCCAGTAATAAAACATAAAGTTTGGTAGTGCTAAACCTCCATTTATTTTTGATTTACATGAATGTTTTTTATTTATTCTGTGGCTCTTATAATCCCAGATAAAGTTGGTGACTAAAGAGTCCATCTTCCTAAAGAAATTTTTAGGAAGATATATCGGAATTAATTGGAAAAGATATAGTAATTGCGGAAGAAAAATCATTTTTATTACATTAATTTTACCTAGCATTGAGATGGGTAGAGTTTTCCAATATAAAATGTTCTTATTTAATTTATTCAATAAACGTGGGAAGTTGGATTTAAATAAAGAATCAAATCTTTTTGTTACATAAATTCCAAGATATTTAATTTTTTCGTTTGTTATCTTAAAAGGAAATTGTTGGAATATATGTAAGTTGTTTACCATTATTGGCATGAGTTCACTTTTATTCCAATTAATACTATATCCTGGAAAATATCCAAATTCAATTATTAATTTTAATAAATTTTGGATACTAATTTCCGGTTTTGTAATATAAAGTAATACATCATCCGCATATAAGGAGATTTTATTTTCAGTATCTCTGGTATCATACCCATATATTTCAGGATGTGATCTCACACGTTGAGCTAATGGTGCGAATAGTAGTGGGGATAAAGGGCAACCTTGTCTACAGCCTCGAGATAGGCTGAATTTAGTTGATAGCGTTTGATTTGTTATTATTCTGGCTGTTGGGTTAGTGTATAATAATTTGACCCAAGTAATAAACTTCTCTCCCAATTTAAAAGTTTCCATAACCGAAAACAAGTAAGACCATTCCACCTGCTACTAGATCTTTATTAATACCTCTTTTCGAGTATATAATATTGAATAAACGTCTCATGTTATATGAGGAATATCGTTTTGGTATAAATCCTGTTTGATCGGGATGAATTGATTCATTAATAACTGTACTTAGCCTTTGTGCTAATATTTTAGTTAATATCTTTTGATCAGTATTTAAAAGAGCTATAGCTCTAAATGATCCTGGGTTGTCCAGATCTTTGTCTATTTTAGGTATAAGTGTTATAATAGATTCATTTAATGTTTCTGATAGTTTCTGCTGGGTATAAATATATTCATAGAGTGTCTTCAAGCGTGGTGCAATCAGATCATAAAATGTTTTATAAAATTCCGAGCCAATACCATCTGGTCCCAGTGTTTTACCATTTTTTAATGATCTGATAGATTCTTGAATTTCTTTTACTGAAATTTCAGCATTTAATGATTCTCTATTTTGTGAATCCAACCCATTCAGATTACATTTTCTTAAAAATGCTTCTATTCCTATCCTGTTTTCTGTCGTTTTAGCAGAGTATAAGTTTTTATAATATTGCAAAAATCTCTCATTAATATAGGTTGTACTAAGAGTTCACCATTAAGTGATTTAATCCAATGGATTATTTTTTCTCCCTCCATCTTCCTTAATTGGCGAGCCAATAATTTTTGAGGTTTATCTCCAAATTCAAACTGTAATTGTTTAGTGTATTGATAGAGTTTTACAACTTGATCTGAATATATTTTATTTAATTTATATTTTAGTGCTGCGATGTTATTATGTATTGTTATGGATGGATTAGCTGCATTCTCTGTATCTAGTTCTTTAATCTCCTTTTCCAGTTCCTGTTGATCCCTCCGATTCTTTTTATTATAAAATGCTTGAGAGGAAATCATAATTCCACGGAGATATGCTTTAAAAGTTTCCCACAATAAGGAAGAAGATATTTCCGGTTTATCATTTATTTCAAAGAAAATCTTGATCTGTTCTGTAATATATTCCTGAGTTGCTTTGTTTTTTAAAATTTGTGGATTAATTCTCCATTGTCCCCGTTTTTCCATTTTACCATTTATTTTAATCTTAAATGTTAAAGGTGCGTGATCTGAGATTATAATATTATGGTATTTTGAATTATAAGTGAGTGAGATAAGTTTGGCATCGATCAAAAAGTAATCTATTCTTGAGTAAGTTTTATGTACAGGTGAATAAAACGAATATTCTCGTCCAGTTGGATTTTCTACTCTCCAAACATCTTTAATATTAGTAGTTTCCATATATGCATTTGATAAGTCACTGGAATGGGATTTAATTTTCCTTTGTCTTGTAGATCTGTCTAAGTAAGAATCTAATGTACAATTTAAATCTCCTCCAATTATTAAGTTATGTTGTGTTATTTCCGGGATGTTGTTAAATATTTTCTTGAAAAACAATGGACTATCAAAGTTTTCTCCATATACATTAACAAAAATCATTTTTGTGCATTTAATTCTCCTATTACAATAATGTATCTGCCATCATTATCAGTTATAGTTGATGTATGTTTGAATAAAGTGCCTTTATGAAATAATATTGCTACACCTCTTGATTTGTGTGTAAAAGAATGATACGTTTTATCTATCCATTTAGCTTTCAGCCCATGCTCAGCATCTTTTTTTAAATGAGTTTCTTGAATGAAAATTACATCAGCTTTAATTGCTTTTAAATGTGCTACTACTTTACCTCTCTTAATTGGTTCATTAATACCTTTAACATTCCAGCTGGAAAACGTTATTCCTTCATTCCCCATTTTTAAGTCTTGAATATTTTGTCTATGGGGGTCTGTAATAGAGCCAATGGTTCAGTTCGACAGACCCGACCTTGCACCCAAACACCGAATAGATGAATTTTAAGTCCCTTGAATGTCTCTCACGTGTATATCTCCTTTGATCCAATATATAACTCCATTCAAACTGAAAATAACAATAATAGTTTATAATAGAAAAGAAGAGAGGATAGATTAAGAAATTAGTATAGTGCACAAAGGAGGAAAAAACTACATCTAGTATTGGTGTAGTTAGTGCTAGCCATACTAGCATGGCTAACCATCTACCGACTTCCGAAGTTGATGTTACTAACTTAACCAGCTCCCTGGTTTTTTGGAATTATTATTCCATAATGGTATTTTACCGGGGATATTAAATTTAAAATATTCGGGTTATAATAGTCGAAAATGTGAGAATACATATATTTAAAACTTATTTGAAAATCTAATTATAAAAAAACACACGGAAAGAAAGGAAAATAAAAAACAAAAATGAAAATTACTGGTACAAAAGAAAGGTTTCCAAAGAGGACAAATGGTCAGACTCTATATTTGACTCTAATCATTCCAATATAAGTAAACATTAGTCATTAGTAATAATGATTAATTCTGATTAGTAAAAATACCGCGGTATAATTTTAATATTTATTAGTTATTATATTAGTAGTGTAGTTAGTGTCATAATGATTAACTCTGATTAGTGAAAATACCACGGTATAATTTTAGTATTTATTAGTTATTTGTATTAGTAGTGTAGTTATACTAATTATTAGTATCCATGGGAGGGTTTCCGATCCACATCTTTCTCCAGCTTCCATCCAGTACTATCCAGTACCATCCAGTCCTGCAAAGTCCTGCAAAGTCAGTGTATTCAATGATGAGGCCTTCTCAAGTCTTAATCTTCCGGGCAAAGTCCAGCGCTTCCACAGGGTTGGAGAAGAAATATTCCTTCTTGTTGAAAGTGACTATTAGAGTAGCTGGGTAGTTCAGGCCATATTTCAAGTTTTCCAACCCCCTCAGGAGACTTTTAGTCTCATTAAATGCTTTTCGTTTCCTGGAGATTTCTGCTGGATAATCTCGATAGATGCTGATCTTGTGTCCTTCAAATGTAACGTTTTTGTTTCTCGATGTTTTTTGCATTATCTCCTCCAAGACGTAGTCGTATTGTACTTTTATTATCATTTGTCTTGGGGGAGCATTTGGTCTTGTCTGACGTCTCATCACTCTGTGTACTCGGGCTAGCAAAGGCTTTTGTTCCAGAGATAAAACATTTTGCAGTATCTTCGCAGTAAATTCTCGGGGATCTTTATCTTTCTCTCCCCCTTCAGGAATACCCGCAATTCTTAGGTTTTGTCTTCTCTGGCGACCTTCTAGTTCAGTACATTTCTCGGTTATTTTGGTCAATAAATCCGTTAGACGTCCATTTTCTGTGATAAGCTTTGCTGTAGTCTGAGCACTTGTTTCGGCTAGTTCTTCAAGGCTTTTTATGCCAGCCGTCTGTTGGTCCAGTGCCTTCTCCACAGGATTCAGCTTTTCTTCAAAATCAGTTTTCACATTTTTAATCTTATCATTCATTTCCTTTGACATTTCAATCATCATTTCTGCGATTTCTTTCTTCAAATCTTCCGATATTTTCTTAGTCTTAGTATTAATATTGGTATTAATTTCAAGTTTCAATTCTTTCATTTCAGTATACATCTGGTTTATTTCCTCCTTTAAACCAGTAATTTCACGTGCAATAAAAGTTTAAGTTCTTCACTTTCCGATCTTTTCGTCGTTTTTTTCATCACATCTTCTTGGGATAACGTCCTACCTGAGTCCGAGGCTTCAGTCGGGCCTTCACCTGGTCTCAGCCTGGTAGTTCGACTTTTAGATTTTTCGGGTGGGCTGCGCTATGTAGCCATAACAAGTCACGCGCCTGATGACGTCACTCACAGCAATCGGTGCAGAGACGGCAGACAGCAGGCAGCAGGCAGCAGGTAGGTCCGTTAATCCCTATTTTTTTCCCGTTTTTTACGAGGAGCTGGCTGGCGTTAACCTCTAGCCCTCCATAGCGCCACCGGAAGTCTTATTCCACCATTTTGTGTCTTTCTCCAGAGATGCTGTCTGAGCTGCTGAGTTATTTCAGCTTTTTGTGTCTATCTTTGGTTTAAACCAGCATTTGCAGTTCCTTCCTGCACAATGAAATCCTTATGTTGCAAACAAATCAAGAGTCAAGAGAGTTTATTGTCATGTGTCCCAGATAGGACAATGAAATTCTTGCTTGCTGCAGCACAACAGAATATTGTAAACAAAAATACAGAACAGTTCAGTTCAATATGCACATAAATAAGCAGAAAAAATGCAATAGGCTGTTACAGTTCAGAGTCTGTTTGTGGGCGAGTTTAATAGCCTGATGGCTGTGGGGAAGTAACTGTTCCTGAACCTGGATGTAACAGATTTCAGGCTCCTGTACCTTCTGCCTGATGGTAGTGGTGAGATGAGTGCGTGGCCAGGATGGTGTGGGTCCTTGATGATATAGGCTGCCTTTTTGAGGCAGCGACTGCGATAGATCCCTTCGATGGTGGGGAGGTCAGAGCCGATGATGGACTGGGCAGTGGTTACAACTTTCTGCATCCTTTTTGGCTCCTGGACCCTCAGGTTGCCGAACCAAGCCAAGATGCAACCAGTCAGCATGCTCTCAGTTCATGCAGCAGCCAAACAAAGGGTGGCAGTCTCTCCACTTCACAGTTCCAACTTCTCAGCGCTTATAGATTACTTTTCTCAGTCTAAGTCAACAGTTGATAACTTCTCCTCACACTGATATGATTTGTCCATGTTCATTTGCTATTATGTTGCTCCCATCTACATTTCGATATCATCAGAATATGACAATATTTTAAAAGCCTCAGTAGAGATTGATGAGGTGCATCACTAGTTAATATCCTTCCAATTGAGTAAGAAGGAACTGCAGGTGCTGGTTTAAACCGAAGAAAGACTCAAAAAGGTGGAGTAACTCAGCGAGACAGGCAACATCTCTGGACAGAAGGAATAGGTGATGTTTTGGATCCAATCTGAAGGGTCTTGACCCGAAACGTCACCCGTTCCTTCTCTCCGGAGATGCTGCCTGTCCCACTGAGTTACTCCAGCTTGTCGTGCCCTCCCAATTGAAGTGCATACCCTAGTCCCATACTCTTCTACTCTCTACTGAATTTCCAATCCATGACAGGAGGTTTCCTTGTCTCCAAAGTCTTTCATTTTTGCAAATGCTCTTATGCAGAAGGATGACAAATGCTGTCTAGAAATCCAGAATACCATTGAAAGTCCCTCATCTATCATGTTCATGACATTCTCGTTAAAAATATGTAATATTTATATAGCAATTTTCATTATATAGCAATTTGCAATAGGATATGTTACAGCAACAAATTAATTAATATTAATATGCTACAGCAACAAATTAATCATCATTTTCAATATTCTTTAGTCAGAGGGTGGTGAATCTGTGGAATTCTTTGCCACTGAAGGGTGTGGAGGCCAGATCAGTTGATATTTTTAAGGCAGAGATAGATAGATTCTTGATTAGTACCGGTGTCAGAGGTTATGGGGTGAAGGCAGGAGAATGGGGTTCGGAGGGAGAGATAGATCAGCCATGATTGAATGGACCGAATGGCCCAAATCTACTCCTATTCTTTATGACATGACCTTATAACTTTGTAACATGGGGAACAAATGCGATCTTCTGAAAAATCTAATTACAAACTAATGTTAAACATATTATTTCCATTATTATCATTGCGGTTCAGAAATATTTTTCCGACCGTTCCATTGTTCATCCCACCTGAGCTTTCCGTGAATTTTGCCACCATCTCCATGTAGGATCGTGGACTGGATCAGCATAGGGCTGAAAGTAAATAAATAAAAAAATAAGCCATTAGGTAGCTCTCAGTCCGCAGAATCACAATCTGTTAAGTCTGAAACTACTTTGAAGCCCTTTATCTCTTTGGCATTTCCACCAGTTCCCTTGAATCAGGTGACCAATGAAATAGCAGGTGACCAATGAAATTCCCAAAGTGGAGAGTTTGGATACCTTCATCAATTTCTATATCTAGGAAGGAACTGCAGATGCTGGTTTAAACCAAAGATGGACACAAAGATAGACCCAACTCTTAAGGCGTTGGACAGGCTAGATGCAGGAAGATTGTTCCTGTTGTTGGGGAAGTCCAGAACAAGGGTCACAGTTTAAGGATAAGGGGGAAGTCTTTTAGGACCGAGATGAGAAGATCATTTTTCACACAGAGAGTGGTGAGTCTGTGGAATTCTCTGCCACAGAAGGTAGTTGAGGCCAGTTCATTGGCTATATTTAAGAGGGAGTTAGATGTGGCCCTTGTGGCTAAAGGAATCAGGGGGTATGGAGAGAAGGCAGGTACAGGATACTGAGTTGGATGATCAGCCATGATCATATTGAATGGCGGTGCAGGCTCGAAGGGCCGAATGGCCTACTCTTGCACTTATTTTCTATGATTCTATGATTCTATGAAATGCTGGAGCATCTCAGCGGGACAGGCAGCATCTCCGGAGAGAAGGAATAAGTGACGTTTCGCATCGAGACCCTTCTTCAACTGAAAGCCATGGGAGTCATCATGCTCTATATTGCCTCATAGTATTATTACTTTTTCTGATGAGATAGAAGCAGGTCCATTTGACCCATCAAATGTATGCTGCCTTTCAGAGCAAACCCATACCCCTTGAGGGCCTGTCCCACTTTCACGACCTAATTCACGACCTCTGCCGAGTTTGCCCTTGACTCATACTCATAGCATGGATGTCATGAGGTCGTAGGTAGGTTGTAGGTAGGTCATGATGCTAGTCGTAGGTACTCGTGGCATCAAGTAGGTCGGGGCGTTTTTTCAACATGATGAAAAATGTCCACGAGTAAAAAAGATCGTGAAAATGGGACAGGCCCTTTACCCATTGTGGATTCATTCTATTTGCTCACACATGCCCATTAATACTCCCTGCTTCCCAATTCTTTGACAGTCCAGGGACAATATGGCAACTTACGGTGATCAATTAGATATCTCAGTCAGATATCTTATGCAACAGTGATCGGGTGATCAGGTGAGGGAACAGTGTTTAATGTGAAGATAGACACAAAAAGCTGGATTAACCCAGCGTGGCAGACGGCATCTCTGAAGAAAAAGAATAGGTGACGTCACCTATTCTTTTTCTCCAGAGATGCTGTCTGAACCGCTGAGTTATTCCAGCTTTTTGTATCTATCTTCGGTTTAAACCAGCATCTGCAGTTCCTTCCTACACATACTGATTAATGTGAAGTTGTGTTGAGTGCTCATCCCAGTTTCTATTGGTTTAATATTGAGTTGGACCCATAGAAAAGGGATTACTTTGGGCAAAACAATCGTCGAGCAGATGCTACAATGTTTATTATTTAAAAAAAACTTTCTTTGCTTCAGGCTTAAGTGAAGAAGGTCATGTCTTTTCCAGTTCAGTGGGCAACACTCAACAGGCATGCACCAATACCCACTTCTTAGACAAATTTGTGGACTTCTGACAGCAAGGCAGCTGCTTGATATCAATATCTTTACTCAAGCGAGCTGTCCATGGGAACATAATAAATGCTGGAAGCTTATCCAAGCATGGTCAAGGGGCTTTAAGTCCAATTCCTATATATTTTAATGGTTCGGATGCACGCTGTTTGTGGAAGTTATTAACTTGGGTTAATGCCACACTGGTGATATCTACAGAACCTCTTCAGACGATTCAGTCAAGTTTGTGAAATGGGATCTCTTATTCCAGAGGGAATTCTTGGATTCCCTAATGACTATTATTGCTATTTCTGGAATCTCATGCAACAATCTTTACTATCCCGTAACTCATCAATAACGCATGTTAATCTAATATAGGTGTTATATATTTTCTTATTACAACGAAGGAAGCAATTTGGTGCATTGATGCATATCTTTAGGGTGAGGAGAAGCCCAGATAATCCCAGACAGAGCAGACAAACTCTACGAAAAGAATCGTGTGGTGCAGCAGTAGAGGCGCTGCCTTACAACACTTGCAGCGCCAGAGATCCGGGTTTGATCCCGACTACAGGTGCTGACTGTACGAAGTTTGTACTTTCTCCTGTGACCGCGTGGGTTTTCTCCGAGATCCTAGCACACAGCTCACAGGCCTGATTCCTTTATCGTCGTTTTTTAGCATCCCTTTCATTCATTTGTTCTATATTTCTGTACATCACCGTCTACATCTCTCATTTCCCTTTCCCCGACTGTCAGTCTGAAGAAGGGTCTTGACCCAAAACGTCACCCATTCCTACTCTCCAGAGATGCTGCCTGTCCCGCTGAGTTACTCCAGCATATTGTGTCTATTTTCTGTTTAAATCAGCATCTGCAGTTCCCTCCTACACATTCCCCCTTTTATGCACTTCTTTGGCTGCCTTGGGGAGCCAGGTGAGGCAGAGCAAGGACATTACAGATGGAGCTTTCCTTGTGGCTCTCATCAGGAATGGCACAGGCCCCATTTCAGCTTCTTTCTGTGTGTAAATCATAATATTACAATTATTAACACCTTTTAGGTATTTTTGTAGGGTTTTTGTAGACAATCCAATTGTATTAGTGGCATTTTGCAGTCTTTATTCTAAATGTCTCTCTATCACAGAGTCTCCGCTGTAACTTCTCCCTCTCTCTTGCATTCCCTCTCTCTCTGTTTAACCCTTGCATCCCCTCTCTCTGTTTAATCCTTGCATCCTCTCTCTCTCTCTGTTTAATCCTTGCATCCTCTCTCTCTCTGTTTAATCCTTGCATCCCCTCTCTCTCTGTTTAATCCTTGCATCCTCTCTCTCTCTGTTTAATCCTTGCATCCCCTCTCTCTGTTTAACCCTTGCATCCCCTCTCTCTGTTTAATCCTTGCATCCTCTCTCTGTTTAACCCTTGCATCCCCTCTCTCTGTTTAATCCTTGCATCCTCTCTCTGTTTAACCCTTGCATTCCCTCTCTCTCTGTTTAACCCTTGCATCCTCTCTCTCTGTTTAACCCTTGCATTCCCTCTCTCTGTTTAATCTTTGCATCCCCTCTCTCTGTATAATCCTTGCATCCCCTCTCTCTCTGTTTAACCCTTGCATCCCCTCTCTCTCAGTGTAACCCTTGCATCCCCTCTCTCTCAGTGTAACCCTTGCATCCCCTCACTCCGTCCCTCGCCCACCATAGTCATCATACTAACTTCACTGTCATCCGGGTGAGTTACACTGCCTGTATTAACTGGTTGGCACCTGTACCACAGGCAACAATGGACCATTGTGGGCTCCACATTTCCTTGATTATCGTTGCTTTCCGCATATCTTCCATTCATTTGTCCTAGGTAATGTTTATATCTCTCACTCCCCTTTTCCCTGACTCTCAGTCTGAAGAAAGGTCACGACCCGTAAGGTCACCCATTCCTTCTATCAAGTGATGCTGTCTGACCCGTTGAGTTACTCCAGCTTTTTGTGTCTGTCTTCCTTTATAACCTTTGTTGTCAAAGCCTTCTCTGTCCCCAATGCAGGGAGGCAAAACTGACGGTATCTGTCTTGAACTCAGCTATCATCAGGTTTAAGTAGCGCCAAAGACACTCAAGAAGTGGAAATTCAAATAGATCGGGTGGTGAAGAAACCATTTGGCATGTTTGCCATGATAGGTTGGAATATCAAATGTAAAAGTTGGGATATTTTTACAAAATATTGGTTAGACCAAAGTTCTGGTTGGCAAATGCACAATATTTTACACTTAAAGAAGGGTGGAATTTGATTTCTAGGTATCAGCTCCATAAGGGTGAAGTTAGATAACAGCCCCACACATAAAGCTTGGTAGAAATTTGGAACTTCCTTTTGAAAACGGTGAATAGCCAAAGAGGTAAATAGCCAAGGTTAACACATTTTTTCTGAGCTAAACTATGAAAGGATCGAGTCAGCATATGGAATAAATGAATGAATGAATGAATGAGTGAATGAGTGAATATTTTATTGTCACATGTGACAATTCACTGGGAGATTATTTGCTTGTATACCCATGGTATGCAAATAGTCACCACATAAAGGGCATGGACACAGTTACAAAGTATCCCGCATCGGTTTACCCTCCCCACCCCCAGTGTCCTCCTTCCTTATGGCGGTCCCCCCACGCTGGGTTCTCATCCGTTCCTTACAGAAAGAAAAGGAACGGTAAAAGCCCTGTCCCACAGTACGAGTTCATTCCAAGAGCCCTCCCGAGCTTAAAAAAATCAAACTCGTGATAAGCACGGGGAATGAACGTAGTGGGTGCGTCGAAGCTCGGGGATGTCTCTTAGCAGCTCGTAACACTAACGGCAGGTACTCGGGAAGACTCGCTAACGGCAGGTAAGCACGGGATAACTCGTGAAGATATTTCAACATGTTGAAAAATGTCCACGAGAGCCCCGAGTACCGACGAGTGGCCATTACCGTAAATCTCCGAATTTGAATCAAGGCAAACTCGGGAGAGCTCTTGAAATGAGAAATATCCATAATTTCCTTAAGCTCAAAATTGTTTATAACTATTTGCAGTTATCCATTCGAATTACAATAACTATTATCTGGTTATTTCTACCAATTAACCATATTGAAATCCACAATCATTTTTGTCAGCTGAGCGAACTTACAATCAATAATCTAAAATTATAAGAATGCATTTATATATTAGATTTCTAAACATCAGAACAGTCCAAATTATTTTACAATGATTAAATGCATTCAAAATATACTTTTTGCTATACTTATATCATATATTTAGCTTCATAAATGTCCTTACTCTATAATACGTTGAATGCAGGTTAAACAGCCCATAAAGCAGACCCTGATAGATAGTCAGAGAGAAATCATTGTACAGGCCAGTGCTGGAATAGGTCCATGGTGGTTTGGCTACGTAATTCTGTATTCGGTTGTAATACTGGTCTATGTCTTTTGTTTGTATATGCATGACTCCAAAAGGACAATTGTCTAAAAAAATGAGCTGGTTAACAAAGCTGTAACAAAAAGGAAAAGATCGTTTAGATTTCCACACAATATGTGATTTTATGCTCAAAATAACGATATCAAGGATAAGCTTCTTACTGACCCCTGGCTTTTTTAATAATGGATCCAAAATCAGAAGATGAATAAAAGGTATGTTTCATGTTATATCAAAATTAAATCTGTAAATACCATGTTATGGTCAAAGGAAACAAGGTTGGTGAATCTGTGGAATTCTTTGCCACAGACGGTTGTGGAGGCAAAGTCAGTGGATATATTTAAGGCAGAGAGCCACCTGCTGTCATGGTGCTTCATACCCGCAGGATGTCCTTTCCTCACCTTCGCCGGTCTTCGGTACCGCCTCTCAGTGCCAATGTAAATATATTTCATATCTCTTTCAGCCATAACCTTGTAGAGAAGCTTTGGTCTTGCTCTTGGCCTCTGACCATTGGCGACCTCCCCATATGGCACATCTTTGGAGATGCGTCCATGTTCCATCCTGTGTACATGTCCAAGCCAGTGGAGACATTCTTCTTGAAGACCAGAAGGATGCTCGGGCTGGGGGAGGACAGATTCATTGGTGAATTTGTCCTTCCAAGGAACTCCAAGGATCCAAGTCATCAAAAATGAAAATTATTCAATTTCTGTTCTCTGTGTGGCTGCTTTTGCAAGCTTCAGGCTTTTTTGCTTGTTGGGGGTTGTATGCACATCTTGTGCAAGTTGTACAGAGCATTTAGCTTCAATGATGGTAGACAAAAATGTTGGAGAAACTCAGCGGGCAAGGCAGCATCTAGGGAGCCGAGGAAATAGGCGACGTTTCGGGTTGAGACCCTTCTTCAGACTGATGTGGACGTCGGGGGGGGGGGGGGGGGGGCGGGAAGAAGAAAGGAAGAGGCGGAGACAGTAGGCTGTGGGAGAGCTGGGAAGTGGAGGGGAAAGAAGGAGAAAGCAGGGACTACCTGAAATTGGAGAAGTCAATGTTCATACCGCTGGGGTGTAAACTACCCAAGCAAAATATGAGGTGCTACTCCTCCAATTTGCGGTGGGACTCACTATGGCCATGGAGGAGGCCCAGAAAGGGTAGATTAAGAATGGCAGGGGGAGTTGAAGTGGTGAGCCACCGGGAGATCAGGTTGGTTATTGCGAACCGAAGCGGTGGGGAATGATGGGACATGGAAATGGCCAGTGACTCTAAAGACAATGGAGCTCAAACTGGCATCTTTAAACGTGCGCAGTATAAAGATGAGGTTGGAGAAGGGGCAAGTGAACCTCTGCTGCAATGATGGGGCAATTGCATCTAATTATGCCTCAAAACATAGTGGATTCTTAAGTATTTCTTTCTGAAGACAATGGGAAGGTCGAAGACTAGAGGTCATAGCCTCCAGAAATTAAAGTACGTTCCTTAGGAAGTAGATTTTATTTATGTTTTTTAATTTAAACCTTTATTTAACCAGGAGAAAGGCCTCATTGAGATGAAAAATAGTGAAGTTAAATGAGAAACTACCATTCGAAGTTTGATCTGTATTTATGATAGAGTGATGGGGGATATGGGGGGGGTTCGATGAGGCAGACGGAAGACCCCGGCCAGCACGCATGCGCGACATTTTCGCAAAGCATCGGTGTGGATTCACTAAAAAACACAACAAATTGAAATAAGATAGTAAAGAAAAAATAAGAACTTAAATTACCAGTTTGACTAGTATAATAGAGGGTGGGAGCGGAGGGCACGTAAATCCCTCAGCGTAACTCCTCAGAAAATACAGATCAACTTCGAACTGTAATTCTCTGTATCTACTATTGGTAACGGCGGAGTCACGGGAGTGACTATGTAAACTTCAAAGCTCGTGGGAATCCGAACCGTGTAACCACTCATGCTTCACTCACTGCCTGAAACCTTAGAGGGGAAGCATGGTATACAATCAAACATTAACCTGTTGTGAAAAAAAAGTTTATTAATAACAACAATAAACAGAGAGCGCCCCCGGGCGTAAATTAAATATTATCTGCAGACTCTAAAAATTCGTCTTCAAATGTACAGCGCCGCCAGCGCTTATTATAAAACCTTTGAAAGGTTCTTTCCGAGGACCATCCTGCTCTGGCCAGAATAGGTCCATAGGCACATCCATTGGCCAGCGCCGACGTAGAGCAGCCCTGGTGAATGAGTTTGACACCTTAGTATCATTCCCGCGACTTAAGCTCCTCTTGAAGCCACCTTGAAATGGTTTGGCGCGTCACCTGACCATGAGGCTTCTTGTGGGCGATCCATAAGGCTTTTTCTCTCCCTCTATAGTTATCTGGTGTGGTCCTATGTAGTTGGCGAGATGTCTTGGCACACAACCGGTGGTCAGTGAATATGCCCGAAAACTCCATAACGGAGGGCGGGTACCTGTCTAGATTGTTTGACCAGCCCCTGAATGTGAAATGTGATACTAGTCCAATGACTCGGTCATGCTGTCCAGCCGCAGAAGGTGGAGGGACTGTACCCTTTGAGCTGACACAGAGCCATGAGCAGGACGGAATTCAGAAGTTGTTTCCAGAGTAAGTGACCTGGTGGGGGCCATCCCTAAGGTACTTCTGATACTATGCTGACATCCCAGATCGGAGTGTACCGAGGCCTAGGGATTGTGTTAAAAAAGCCCCGCATGAGTTTGGGGACCACTAGTGATGGTCCCAAAGTCATTGTCCTGCCTGCTGGAACCAAATAAGCTGACAACGCACTCCTGGCGTATTAATGCGCTGTAGCTGAGTCCTTCCCGAGGTAATCCAAGCAGAATCCCACAACACTGGGCTGTAGCGGTGGTTAAGGTGTTCCGTTTGTGGAGCAATACCGTCCCCATTTTCTTTAGATTGGTCAGTATTGTCGCCTGGTGGGACTCCGGTGGATGGCGGTCCATGCTGTTGATGGCGTCCTCAGACAGTCCCAGCCCATAGAGGTCTTTTAGAATCTGCATGCAGAGATTGACTCTGTCCATGGCTCGGGTGACTAAGCCGGACACTGGTGGATTAAGAACTGTCGACGCTGGGAATTCCAACGGTGTGTCAACAGCCATGTCAAAGCCACTGGAACCATGGCTGTGTAGGCCTGTCAGGTAGTATCAAATTCCTGAAGCGGAATCCAATTGAATCTTGCGTAATACCCGATGATAGGCAGAAGGGAGGAAAAGCAATAAAAGAACATTGTCCCCCAATGCAGCGAGAATCCTCAACTTGCTGCTGCCTCAGGTCTGGGTTCCAAAGCGACATACGTTGGTACCTGGTGATTCTGCTGGATGCAAGAGATCGATATCTGGGGTGCATATGCCGGTGTAAGGGTCAGCAAACCTTGGGATTTAACATCCATTCGATGTGATCAGTAATCTACTGACCGGTTCGGCCCACGGTATTTGCTTACCTGGAAGGTTTGTGCTGATAACCAAATATGCCTTCAACACACCATTGCCAGAATGAGGGGCAAAGTGTCACACGATATCGACGTCACCACCCATGTGAGTGATAGAAGCCACCACCGTGGTATTATCTATTGCAACCGACAGGGCATGATCTAGTACATGAATATGCTTTTAACCCAGAAAACGCACCCAACATTTCTAAATAGTGAATACCCCGGGTCCTGTAGGCAAGATGATTCAAAGGTACTCCAGCGCCCCCGTGCGGATGCAGTTATTTGGCTCCCAGCTGTCAAAGCACTGGCATCCGTTTAATGGGTAATACTGGGTTTGGGGACATAATGGACTGGAGCTGAGTCTTACATTTCCTCGCACACCATTTGTAACGCGGGAAGGGATGCAGCTGTATACTCATAGCTCGTCAAAGTGACCTATTTGGCTTTAGTGCATGCACTTTAGCTCTTTGCAAATTTGTGAGAGTGCAAGGCCCAATTGTACAGCTGGGAAAGTCGCGACATGTGCCAAGACGCTAGCTACATCCCGTAGGGTGGCTGAGGTGTTTAGCATGAGTTTTGTTGCACGAAGCGCCAATTTCTGATGCTTTTCCCCTCGCAGAGTTACAATCATGCGAACAGTAGCTAGCCGTATATCCAAGGATCCATGGCAGTGGACTGAGGTAAAGATGGGATTGTCTGGGATGTAGGACAACCCCAAAGTTTTCAACAAACGTTGGTGGCTGCGACTGCCAAAATACTGTCCCCTCCAAGGTGTTCCCTACATGAAAATGGCGTCTAAAGACGCCCATGAACTATATGCTTTTGTTGTTCCTCAAGTATTGCCAAGCAGTGTAAGATTTTAGTGAACAACCTTGGAGCAGAGTTAGCCCTTGTTGGTATGGGCTTTTTTATATTGCCATAGCTGTGTCATCCAATAAATTTGTAATATTTTGTCGATGGTCCTTGTTATGGTACGGAGTAGTACATCTTTGAAGCAAGGGCGGGGGGGTAAGAAAAGTACCCCCTAGAAACCAAGTGCTGGCGGTTCCAAAAGTATACATCTTGAAATGTAAATAACCTGACAACTTGTTCAAAGTAGTAATCAATGATGAGGCGACGTCACCATCTTGTTGATTTAGTGAAAATGATTAGACACAAATTCCAAGTCAGGTTTTGTTCTATCAATGACACCTTTAGCTTGTAATCTCATCAGTTTCAGCTTGACCCTGTTGGGGGTTTCCTAACGAGAGGGTGAATACCCTTTTGGTAGATGCTGGTAACGGGTGGAAAATCTTTATGGACAAAGTCAATGTTGGTAGCCATGAACGCTGCTGAGTAGATACGTGTCATTAGTGATGGATTCCCCATCATCCTAAAAAAGTGCAATCTCCCCCTGTGAGCACAGAGCCCCTACTGCACATAAGCTGAGTGAACCAGACCCACCTACCTCCCATTGGTTATTGTGCTTCTTCTGCCTCTCCGCTGGGGGATGAGCGTCTAGCTGCGGGAAGTGGGGATGGTGATCCGAGGGTGTTGGGGGTGGCGCAGTTTTCCATGGGTCCGCTCTGGGCCCTGCCTAAAAAAAGCTTACGGGGAAGGGGTGCGGACCCCCGCTTTCACCTGTCACCAGAGTGTGGTCGACGACTGGTGGACGCCATGGGTATACTGCCGCCGGGTGTGTTGGTCTGCTCGGTCCCCAACCTGCCCTCACAGACTAAAGGGCTTGGATTCTTCTTCCAGGTCTTCACCGGTTGGGGAGGCTTTCCCAAAGAGCAAGAATAAGGCAGGTGCTGACCCGGTGTTTTGCGAGTCCCGCAAATTTAGGGTGAGGGCAGGCTTGATAAGCTCCTTTCGCAAAGGAGTTATCGCATATTGAGTGGTGCACAGCCTAGCAAGGGTCCGTGCTGATTTTGGAGAGGTCGCACCATCAAGGACCGAGCTTAAGATGTTATTCCGGCCCAGGCAGAATTGTAAGAATCTTGCTGGAGCTTCAACTCCAGGTTCTGATGGTCTGCCCAAATGTCCCCAAATTTTGGCTATTGACGAGCAGGGAATTCAAAATGTACAATGCTTCCTGGGCCTGTAATATTGAAGAGCCGCATTGACCACTTTTCGTGGTAGGGTTTAAGAGGACAGGTGGTTAATGCGGCGGCAAGTTTTCGGCTTCGAATGCCGACCCGCTGGTGAAGGACACGTACGGTTGACCACTCCCAGCAGCTCTTCCTGTTCCTGACACCCAGCGTACTCCCGAAATTCTTCAGCCAGACCCCTCTTCTTGACTAAGGCAGAAAAAAAAGGGGGGGGGGGGGGGGGGGGGGGGGAAAGACAAAAAGAAGAAAAAAAGGAACAGCCCAGACCGGGTCGCCAATGCTGCCATCAAAGAAGGTGAAGCAATGCCAGTGCCGTAAAAGGGCACTGCGGGAGTGCGGAACTCCCTGGCCGAGCGGCTGCCTCTCTCACAGATCTCGCTGAGCATTTGCTCCTAGCCGTTCCATGCGCTTAGGCGCTGCCTGTGCTCGCGGCGGTAAGGCATCAATCTCCGAAACGTTCGACACGACCGCCCGGTTCCGGCTGTAGGTACATCCAGCCCGCTGCTGCACAGCACTAGCGGTGCGGGGCTCGGCTCGGTAGTTTATAACCGCCGCCCCCTCTTGCCCCCCGCTCCAAAAGACATTCCTCCAATGGAGACGAACGGGGGCGAGCTGCAGACGTCGTGCCTCGGGCCTTGCCGCATTCGCCTGGAACACAAGACCACAAGAGAAAGGGACTCACGGCCACGTAAACTTACCTGTCGGCCCGACTTTCAATTTGTAGCGGGAGCCCTGAACTCCGTTCGTCCGCGGTGCACTGCATGAACGCTATTGTCGCGCAATGCTTGCTGACGGGGCTTCACGTAGTCACGCACGTGCTCCGAGATTAAAAATCTCTTTTACAAGAGAGTCCTGGCCAAGACAGGCAGCAGCACAGTTCCCCAGTTACAGACAATAATTTAAAAACAACAGAGAACATATAAATAGAGTCACTGTCATAACATCAGCAAACAAAGCATGTACAGACAGAAGAGCCCGCTTCAACATCATTAAGAAGAGATTTAAATTTGTTTATACAAACCAGCTCCTTAAGTTTCAGTTCATTCTGCAGCTGGTTCCATGCGAAGGGAGCAGCATAACTAAATGCCCTTTTCCCCAGTTCAGTACGTTCATTAGGTACAGTTAGTAAGAACAAGTCCTCAGAGCGGAGCTGATAAGTTCCTGTGCTTTTTCGAATTACATACTTCTGCAGGTATGAAGGAAGAACACTGAGGATAGTCTTATAAATAAGGATATGCCAATGATGGAGTCTGCGGGTGGACAGGGCAAACCATCCAACTTGAGCATACAAAGAGCAGTGGTGCGTGAGGGTTTTAAAATTAGTAACAAATCACAGTGCTCCGTGGTAGACCGTGTCCAAAGACTGTAGGCATTTTGATGATGCATTCATATATAAAACATCACCACAGTCCAACACAGACATCAACGTTGCAGCAACAAGTCTTTTTATGGCTTCAAAAGAAAAACAAGATTTGTTTCTAAAGTAAAAACCTGATTTTATCTTTAGTTTTTTCACAAGTTGCTGGATATGAGATTTAAAAGAGAGAGAATCATCAATTATAATTCTCAGATATTTATATTGAGACACAGATTCAACCACAGAGCCCTGCAAAGTGGTAATAGAAGGGAGGTCCGAGGGCTTTGATTTAGCTTTAGTGAACAGCATGAGCTTTGTCTTGTCAGCATTTAAAACAAGTTTTAAATCACACAGGTTACGTTGCGCAGTGTTAAAAGCAGTTTGGAGCTGACAGAGAGCCTGATTTGGGGTAGACGCAGAGCAATATATCACTGTGTCTCAGCATAAAAGTGAAAATTTGCGTTGGCTGCTTTATGATCTAGACTATTAATATAAATAGTAAATAATAAAGGTCCTAGAACCGATCCCTGTGGCACACCCTTGGATACATTAAGAGAGCTAGAAGTAATACCTTCTGCTCGCACACAACTGGGATCTGCCTGATAGATAGTTTTTAACCAACAGACAGCTTGCTGAATGCAAGTTGAATGCAACAAACCAATGCTGCATAGTCTTTGTAACAATAAGGCATGATCCACAGTATCGAAAGCCTTTAATAGGTCAACGAAAAGGGCTGCACAGTGTTGCTTATTGTCTAAAAATTCAATAAAATCATTTTACTACTTTTAAAGCAGCTGTGACGTACTATATTTTTTTTCCTAAAACCAGATTGAAATTCAGATAAAATACTGTTAGTTGATAAAAAGTACATCAGTTGTTGGTTTACAATGGATTCCAGCACCTTACTTAAAACAGACAGTTTGTAGATGGGCCTATAGTTGTTTAGCACAGTGGGGTCCCCCCCTTTAAACAGTGGGAGAACAAAGGCAGATTTCCAAATAAGGGGAATTTCGTTTGTCTCCAGGGATAGATTAAAAAGATAAGTCAGAGGCAATGCAATAAAATCAGCGGCTAACTTTAGGAAGTAAGGCTCAAGGTTGTCAGGACCTGCCAATTTTTTTGTGTCTAAACATCTCAGGGCCTTATGCATCTCTGAAAGTGTAACAGCGTCAAAAGTAAAGGCTTGTCCCTCAAAAAAACAACTACTATCAGAGCAAGCAGAGGAGCCTTGAGCTGTGTTTTGAGAGTTAAAAAGTGAACCAGAGGCAATGAAATGCTCATTAAAATAACCAAGCATGTCGGCCTTTTCATAAATTTGGATAGAGTCTTTGACAATGCATGGAGGTTGCTCAATAACATTTTTATTTCCAGTTATTGATTTAATGGTTTTCCAGAATTTCAACGGATTGTTTAGGTCATTTGAAGTTTCAGTAAGGAAATGATCAGCTTTGGCTTTTCTAATTGCAACTGTGCTTGCATTTCGCAGCTGCCTAAAGAGCAACCAGTCTGATCCAAGACCAATACTCCTGGCTTTAGACCATGCCACATTGCGCTCATGGAGTAAATTGGATAACTCTGACATGAACCATGCATTATCCCTGCCCTTTATTCTATACTTCCTAAAAGGAGCGTGCTTGTTAACAATTTCAATAAAACCCTCATAAAAGAATTTCCAGGCATTGTCAACATCAGGAATTACATTAATTTTCTCCCAGCCAAAGAGAAACAGGTCATGAAAAAATGCTTGCTCCACTAAATGTTTCATGTCCCGCTTTATGATGACGTTTGGTTTTACTTTTGTATTTCTTACTGTTGCAATGACACAGTGGTCACTGATGTCATTGGCAAAAACAGAAGCAGCAGAATATTTATGAGGAACATTAGTTAAGATAAGATCAATTAAAGAAGATTTTTCCGGACATTTCAGATTAGGTCTAGTAGGACTGTCAACAATCTGAAAAAAAATTAAACGAATCACAAAATGCTTTAAAATCATCTGATGCTGGCAGCCAGTTCCAGTTTAAGTCACCAATAAGGACAATTTCATTAAAGTTCAACCCGGATAAAAGCTCCAATAAAGATGGTAAGGTGCAGCTGATAGCTGAAGGTGGCCTATAGCAACCGACGACAGTGATGTGGAGAGTTTTTGAGATTTCCATGTCAAGAGCCAGAAGTTCAAATTGCTTACTGATGTAGAGAGACGGATCTTCATATGAAACTTCGATATGACATGAAATGATATGACAAAGACTGCGACCCGTCCGCCCTTCTTGGGTCGGTCAGTCCTATACACATTGTAGCCGTCAATGTTGATATCCTTGTTTAAAACTGCTTTGTTTAGCCAAGTTTCAGATATGACAATAACATCAGCATCAGTTGAATGAGCCCAGATACGAATCATATCCATTTTAGCAATCATACTGCGCACATTCAAATGGATGAAACCAAGTCCAGATCTTGATTCAAATTCAGCAGGGGTGTTAAAATTAACAGCAGACTCAGCAGAGCCTGGGCCTGGGTTAGGTTGAACATTCCCTGAAATCAGCAGCAACAGAACAATTATACACCTATAATAATACCTTATAGATTTGCTTGAATTATCTTTTTTAATCTTTAAAAATATAAAAAAGTCACAAAGACAGCTTGAAGGAATAATAAAGTTGTCTTGTAAGGCCATCAAGCTGACCAGATGGGCCAAGTCCATAGATGCGGGGGGCAGAAGAGTCATAGGTGACAAACTAATGCCCAGCGGACTGCCAGAAGAGCACATCCCCCGGCATGGTAAAACCGGTGTGGAGTTGACTGGACAGGAGTTTTCAATCCCGTGGGGGCTTTCCCTGGTGCCACTCCAAATTAATAGGAAAAGAGCAGCCACGAGCAGCGACATTGTACGTTGAGATCCCGAAAATCGAGGAGAAAATCAGCCAGACTATTTCGCCTCAACCAACGACGCCACACATTTGTGCAGCGAGTGTCCGTTCCGTGGTTTCCCGACGGAATGATAATTCGAATGATAATGCTCGCAGATGACTTCCAGAAAAATCACTCAGTCACTCAGTCACATTTGTAAAACAAATATGTAAAACAAACAGACACAGTTAGAGACAGGAGGAGACGTGTGTCGTCATCTTGGATCGCTGGGTGAGAAGGAATTTCTTTAGAATTTCTTCTTCCAGCATTCCCGATGAGGCCTTCTTTACATTGGCAAGACCAAGTGTAGACTTGACGATGGTTTTGCTGAACTTTGAGCTCTTTCCTTCCCCATCTCTTCTCTGTACCCCACCTGGACTCACACTCATTTCTACCCTTCCCACATCCCCTTCCGCCTATATCACTACCTCTGGCTTTGCAATGCAAACCTCTTCTATCCTTACGGAAAGTACAGTGGACTAAAGGTAAACCTACACGTTTTTGAAACGTGGAAGGAAATGGGAGCACCCAGAGGACACCTACATGGTCACAGGGAGAAAGTGCAGACTCCACTCAGATAGCACCCAAGATCAGGATTGAGCGCGGGTCTCTGGAGCTGTGAGGCAACAGCTCGGCCAGCTCTGCCTCCTGAGTGCTTATTGTCTAAGGTTGGATGAATTGTGATAACTATTAAGGGGCTGTCCCACTTGGGTGACCAAATCCGCGAGTTCTGGTGAGTTTGCTCTCGACTCATACTCTCAGCATTGTCGACACGAGATCCTAGGAGGTCTTTGTAACTCTCCTTCATGCTCGAGAGTAGTCCCCGTGTACTTGAGGCCTCAGCTAGGTCGCGGCGTATTTTTCAATATGTTGAAAAATGCACGCGAGCAAAAAATGGTCGCCATGGAAAAAATTAATTCATTTTTTACTCGTAGGTTTAGTCGTAGTAGGTCGGCATGTTAGTCCTAGGTAATCGAGGGTAGTCGAAGGTAGTCATAGATAGTCTTCATCATAGTCGAAGGAGATCGAAGGAGATCGAAGGAGGTCGTCTTCACTCTCCCCTTTTCGGTGTCCAATTTTCCCGAAGTTAGTCGTAGCTAGTCGTAGCCAGTTGAAGCTAGTCTTCAACATAGGTCGAAGGAGGTCTTCTACATAGTCGAAGGAAGTCTTCAACATGATTTTTTTTGCAAACTCTCCTAAACTCTTCAAAACTCGCCAATTAACTCGCCCAAGTGGGACAGCCCCTTTAGGCACATACTTCCACTGATAATGATATTGGGAAGTTAATGCTATTCATCATGGATTCGACTAATATCAAGCATGGATATTTTAAGGGTTTCGCCTGATACGTTGCCTATTTCCTTCGCTCCATAGATGCTGCCTCACCCACTGAGTTTCTCCAGCATTTTTGTCTTCCTTGGATATTTTAATACTGTTCAGTGTCATTATTTTAACTGATGGTAAGAATGTATTTTTCCTAATATTGGCTGTATCTTCCAGTGTTATGGATTGTGGAGAATCCCAATGTTGAAGGTTGATCTTTACTGCTCCTCATGGATTTTCTCTGATGCTGAGTGTTTATTTTTACACCCTGCGATGTCGCGGGGTGACGCCCGTATGGTCGTGAGTAGTCACCCAAAGAGTCGTACCTTTCTCTGGTCACTGCTGGATTTTCAACATGTTGAAAATTTTCGGCGATCTGCTGCAACTATGACGGGTTCCGGCAAGTCGCCGAAAAAATCGTGTAAGTGGGACAGGCCCTTAAGTGTTTGACTGATATGGTTCAAGGATTTTGACTTAATAACTACTGTGGATTTTCACATATTAACCCTGGTATTGCATATTTTATGCCATTAGTGTTGATGTACAGTGCACATTTTGACTGGAGTTGATACTTTATCTAATAGTGATCGTGAATTTTGACTGATCTGACATGTGGATCTTAACTTTTACCGAGTGTATTGTTTGACATTTTGTGTACGCATTTTGTGCAATGTTGACTATGAAAATTGATTTAGTAAGTGGGGATTGTGCTTTTTTAAACTGAAACCTCATATTAAGCAGGAACTGCGCTTCAGTGTTGAATACTGTTTTGCATTTCTTCTGATCGATATTGTGTGGGATTTAATTCAGTAGTATGGATTTTCACAAGAAGTGGTGATCCTGACTGATAGTGAGCATGCATTTTGCTGCCATTGAGTGGGGAATTTGATTATGATTAGTTTGTTGGGAGTACTGCGAGCTGCAACTAAATCTATCACCCACAAGTGGAATGAAGAAGATAGATCTGCTGAACGTACGCAAATGGTACCAAATGCACTGCCCAAAAAAGCTGCAAAAAGTCATAACCACAGCCCAGTCCATCATCGGCTCTGACCTCCCTACCACTGAGGGCATCTGTCGCAGTCGCTGCCTCAAAAAGGCTGGCAGCATCATCAAGGACCCACACCATCCTGGCCACACACTCATCTCTCCGCGGCCATTGGGTAGAAGATACAGGAGCCTGAATTCTGCAACATCCAGGTTCAGGAATAGCTGCTTCCCCACAGCCAACAGACTATTAAACACAACTTCAAACAAACTATGAACAATAACAACCTATTGCACTTTATTTATTTACTGGTGTGTCTATATATATATATATATATATATATATATATATATATATATATATCCTATGGTATATGGGCACACTGATCTGATCTGTATTTATGACTACAATATTCTGTTGTGCTGCAGCAAGCAAGAATTTCATGGTCCTATCTGGGACACATGACAATAAACTCTCTTGACTTGACTCTATGCTGGACACGAGATGAGAAACATAAAAAGGATCTTTACAGGGAGTGATAGCAAAAATCACAAGAGAAAAGATGAAGGCATCATCAACTAGAAGTCCATAGGCCAGCATATTGGCTTGACAAGGGAACTCAAGTACAGCATAAAACTAAAAGAGTCGTGCATTTTGGTAGTAGTAATAAAGGCGTAGACTATTTTCTAAATGGGAAGAGGATTCAGAAATCGGTAGTGCAAAGGTACTTGGGAGTGCAGTGTGCAGGATTCCCAAAAAGTTGATTTGCAAGTTGAATCAGTAGAAGCGAAGGCAAATGCTATGCTAGCAATTATTTCGAGAGTACTAGAATATAAAAATAGGGATGTAATGCTTCATAAGGCACTGGTCAGACTGCATTTGGAGTATAGTGAGCAGTTTTGGGCCCCATATCTGAGGAAGGATGTGCTGGCATGGAGAGGGTCCAGAGGATGTTTACGAGAATGATTCCAGGAATGATTGGGTTAACATAGGATGAGAGTTTGAAGGCACTGGGCCTCTACTCGCTGGAGTTTAGAGAGGATGAATTGTGAAAGGCCTGAATAGGGTGAATGTGGAGAGGATATTTCCACTAGTGGGAGGGTCAAGGACCAGAGGGCATAGCTTCAAAATAAAAGGATGTACCTTTAGAAAGGAGATGATGAGGGATTTTATATCGAAGTCATGTGAGTGACTACGTGAAGAGCCCGCCAGCCCACATGCGCATCAATACGTCGACACATGGCGAGAGGTTTGGTTGGGGATGAACGTCGGTCTCCCCAGTTAAGTTTAAAAACCAAACAGGTGAGTAAAAATGTTGAACTAATACCGACGTTGACCAAGGTTGTTGTTATGGAGAAACCTAGGGTGAAAGGGAAACGGGCTGCTGAGAAACCAGCGGCAGAGGACAGCGGCAGTGGGAAAAGCCGACGGCCGTCCGTTTCCACTTCGGAGTCGCTGGCAGCCACGATCTGCACAGCAAGTTCTGATTCGGCTCCAAGAGGGAGCAGCTTGGCAACCCCGAGTCGGAGCAAAGCCAAAGTTACGTCTGTAATTCAGGTCCAATCGGACGATTCTGGACAGGAGGACTCTGTTCCAACATCTATGGAAGATGTGGTTTGCCGTCTATCTAAACTGGAGCAGCAAATGGAACAAATGGTGGCACAAAATATGCTCCGTGCAACGGAGGCATTAACAGGCAGCTCCAGGCATATGCCTGTGGCAACGCCTGGTTCAGGGTTCAGGGTTCCAGAATTCCTCCCACTCTCATGAGGGGAGTATCGGAGATTTTTATAGAGCTGGCTCTGATTATGGGGATGTGTCTGAATTTAATGCGGGAGACGCATCATAAGGAAGAGCTACCAGCTCTTGCCTCTAAATTTGCTGTCCCCTCAGGGATGGGCAAGCCACTACAGGAGGAACTGGCCAGCAGCATCAGCTATTTAACATCACATCAGCTGAAGGAAAACTGGAGGCATCTGGGAGATATCCCATCCCGGAAAATTGCAAGACCTTGGACGTCCCGAAAGTCAATATTACCATTTGGAAAAACTTCGGGAGCAGAGCAAGGTCCAAAGAGCTGAAATTACAGCGAATCCTGAGACTATTGTCGGGAGGTATTACGGCCTTTGCTAGGTCAGTGGATGGGGCTCAGCTGTCCGAAGCACAGCAGGATGCGATGGCACTGCTGTGCAATACTCATTTTGAGATAAACTGCTTCCGTAAAGATGGCGTTAGGCTAGAACTAGACCCTAAATTTGCATATTTATGCAGGGGCAGTAATGTTCAGCCTGCTAAATAACTCTTCGGAGTAGATTTGTGTAAGCAAGTCAAAGACTTGCAGGATGAATTGAAAGCTGCTGCTGGCATAGTTAAAACACCCTATATGGGTAAGACTCCTCTACTCCGGCGATATCACCCCTATAGTGACAACCAGCAGGAATCGGTTCTCTGAGGCTGGTGGGAATACCAGGTGTGCTTAATTTAGACCCAGCCAGAGGTCTTTTCTAGGCCCAGGCCCACCTCGTCCGTCTTGGAAGATGCGCCAGCCTCAGTTCCCAGTGGGTCAAGATTTCAGAGCAAAGGGAAGGAGACCGAACAGAACTTAGGGTCTGCTGGCCCTAGTGATAAACAGCCTATGATCATTGAGGTAGGTGGATGTGCATCCATGGGGTGTGCGGAGGAATTTCAAGTCAGTAGCAGGTTAAGGCTATTTTTACATGAATGGCAACAGATAACCTCTGATCCGTTTATACTGCATAGCATAATGGGTTACAAAACTGAGTTCTTGGCTGACACGTTTCCAACTCGACAAGACATGCTGAGACCAGTGTATATATTCGTTTCAAAAAGGAAACTTTGGATATGCAAGCAGAGATAGAGGCATTGTATAAAAAAGGAGTGATTGAGCAGTCAGTCCATGAGAAAGAGGAATATATCTCTAACATATTCTCAAGGGAGAAGAAAAATGGAAGATGCCGTATCATTCTTGATTTGGCGAGATTCAACTCTTATGCGCAGTATAAACATTTTAAAATGGAAAATTTCCACACCACAAAACAGCTAATCACTGAGCATTGTTTTATGGCATCCATCGATCTTAAGGATGCATATTATTTGGTTCCTATTCATAGGAACCACAGGAAATATCTGAAGTTTAGCTGGCTGGGGCAGTTGTGGCAATTTAAGGTTTTACCTAATGGTTTGAGCTCTCAGCTATTTACCAAACTTCTTAAACCAGTGCTTGCCCTACTCAGAGCTGAAGGGCATATTATTATTGGGTATATAGATGACTTTCTGATAGACGGGAAGACGTTACGTCTCACAAAGCTTGCTGTTTCAGCTGCCAAACCTATCTTTGAGAAATTGGGATTTCTCATTCATCCAGCTAAATCCAGGCTGATACCGACAAGATCTATTTCTTATTTAGGGTTTGTCATCAATTCAGCAGAGATGTCTGTGATCCTGCCCATGGAGAAAAAACAACATTTTGTAGAGGCTTGTTCAAATCTACTGATTAATGAGAAGCCAGGTTGCAAGGATAATTGGCAAGATAGTAGCTGCCTTCCCAGCGGCATGTTATTGGCCTATGCATTATCGAAATCTGGAGCGTGAAAAGGATCAGGCACTAAGACTCCACAAAGGTCATTTTGTCAGACCTATGCAGTTGTTGTCAGAGTCCAAAGCTGAATTACAATGGTGGATTGCGAATATTCATCGTTGTCCAGGCAGCTTTCTACCTAGTAAACCTACAACAACACTGCAGAGTGATGCTAGTGAACTAGGATGGGGTGCAACTAACACCATCTCTAGTTGTGGTGGTAGATGGAACAAGGAGGAGTTACGCCTTGGTCTAAAATATGGCATCAATTATTTGGAAATGTTGGCAGCATTTCATGCCTTGAAAGCACATTGTGGAAAGGTACATGGTGTGCATATTAGACTACAATTGGATAACTCGCCAGCGGTGGCATATGTAAATTACGTGTAGATCACCATCCTGTGATGCTTTAGCAAAAGTTATTTGGGCTTGGTGCCTGGATAGGAGCATTTGGATTTCAGCTGCTCATTTGCCGGGCAGATTTAATATCGTAGCAGATGTTAGATGATGGAGGTTCAATGATCGAGTGGATGTTGAATCAGGTAGTATTCAACAACATAATAGCTCATTATGGAACACCAGACATTGATTTGTTCGTTTCCAGACTTAATAATCAAGCGCCACGATATGTAGCCTGGCAACCAGACCCAAGACCAGAAGCCATAGATGCATTTTCGATAGACTGGGGGGGAATGTTATTCTATGCCTTCCCTCCATTCTGCCTTATTGGAAGATGCTTGCAAAAGATAATGCAAGACAACGCATCAGGTATATTAGTAGCTCCTAATTGGCCTATGCAACCATGGTTCCCATTATTAAAAGGATTATTAAAAGAACCGCCCATGGTTGTTCACAGGCATAAACAATTGTTAATTCAGCATGTCACTCGGGAGCCTCATCCTTTGCATGATCGAACTGACTTGTTAATTTGCAGAATTTACGAAGGCCTTTCATGGGGCTAGGACTATCCAACCGGACGGTTGGCGTAATAACTGCAGCTTGGCATGATGGCACGAAGAAGCAGTACTACTCATACATCAATCAATGGGAGAAGTTTTGCGAGAAGGCACATATAAATTACTTTATGGCAGATATAGCCGATGTGTTGGAGTTTCTTTCAACTTTATATTTTGAGAAAGAGTTAAGGTACAGTGCTATTAACATTGCTCATAGTGCCTTGTCATCATATTTAGTGCTGGGGTCTGGACCTCAAACTGTGGGCACTCACGCATTGGTGTCTAAATTCATGAAAGGTGTTTTTAACAGAAACCCTCCAAGGCCTAGATATCATGAGGTATGGAATGTTAAGATAGTGTTAAGGCTGCTTCGTAATTTGGCACCAGCCGCATCGTTATCTTTGGCCCAGCTCACACACAAATTGGTAATGCTCATGGCTCTCGTCTCAGCACAAAGAGTTCAGTCTTTGCAGAAACTGCGAATGGATAACGCGGTTATATCCGACAAAAAAGTGACTTTTTATAGAGATGAATTAATAAAACAGAGCAGGTCAGGTGCGTTGGGATACAAATTGGAGCTGTTGGCGTATCCACCAGATCGACGATTGTGTGTGGTTACCTATGTTAAGAAATACATCGAGGTTACATAAAACCTTCGAGGTAGCGAACAGGCTGTCTTCATAAATTCTAAAAAGCCACACAAAACGGTAACGGTGCAAACCATTTCTAGGTGGATAAAATGCGTCTTAGCAGATGCGGGAGTGGATACTGATATTTTCAAATCTCAGCAGCAAGTAAGATGGAAGTTCCGCTGGATCACATTCTTGCGACAGCAGGATGGGCCGATGAACGAACTTTTCAGAAGTTTTACAATCAACCAATTAACAGGCCTGGTATATTTGCTAATAGAATTTTAAGTTGTGTTGATTAAAATGAGTGGTTATCCCTGATGTAAAGGGATGTTTCTATTAAAGCATGGACATGTTTGCGAATTAACATCATGTTTCAATGAAAATGTTTCTTTCAACCATGTTTGGTCGATTGATGCAGTGTGTCCACATATAGACTGGCTCACTGCATGAAACCACAAAGCTTTGAAGGCTTCACGTAGTCACTCACGTGACTTTGATATAAAATAGAAAGATTAAACGAAAACTTACCGTTTGAAGTTTGATCTTTATTTTATGAGAAGTTGAAGTGAGGGATTACGTGCCCTCCACTCCCAACCTTTATCTCATAAAGATCATCCGGTAAGTCTAAGGTTGTTAATCTTTCTATAGTTTAAGTTCTGAAACTAGTCTGTGGTTTCATACAGTTGCTCTGAAGATTGCTGCGCATGCGGGCTGGCAGGCTCTTCATGTAATCCCTCATAAAATAAAGATCAAACTTCAAAACGATAAGTTTTCGTTTAATCTTTCTGTTAATGGTTAGCATGGACTCAGTTGGCTGAGTTGAATGAATATCTTTCCATTCAATTCACTTTCATTTAATTCACACAGAGGGTTGTGGATATACGGAATGAGTTGCAAGCGGAGGCAGGTACAATGACAACATTCAAAAGTCATTTGGACTGGTACATAAATAGGAAAGATTTAGGGGGATGTGGGACAAACGCAGGCAAATGGTACTAACATGGATGGCGCATCTTGGTTAGCATGGACAAGTTGGGCTGAGGAGCTTGTTTCCTGCTGTATAACTATGACTATGATTCCAGAGAGACGCAAGGAACTGCAGTTGCTGTAATCTTGCATAGAACGCAAAGTGCTGGAGGGTAAGGCAGCATCCCTGGAGGATATGGATAGGTGGTGTTTCAGGCCGGGACATTGCTTCGGACATTGCCTATCCATGTCCTCCAGAAATGCTGCCTGACCCGCTGAGTTACTCCAGCATTTTGTGTTTATATTCAGTGTAAACCAGCATCTGCAGTTCCTTCTGACACAATTCTCCTAGTACTTCAGTACTTTGTGTTCATAAATGATTTCAGATTAGGTTTAAGATGCAGGTTCTCCTTTATCTGAAGAAGGATTTGAAGAAGGGTCTCGACCCGAATGTCACTCATTCCTTTTATCCAGAGATGCTGCCTGTCCCGCTGAGTTACTCCAGCATTTTGTGTTTATCTTCGGTGTAAACCAGCATCTGCAGTTCCTTCTGACACAATTCTCCTTTTTACTTCCGTTGGCATTGTTGGAATTCATGTTTACACAATTAATTTAAAATTAGTACATACAATGCATTTGTACATTGAGCAGAGTATCTGCCTGGCAATGCAAGAGTCAAAAAGGGAAATATTTCAGCATGTCACATACTACAGGACCAAAGTAGCAAGTCTTCCATAACACAACAATGCAATAAAACGTTATGCTTTACATAATTATCTTTACTTACTCATTGACACTAGTGTAGGAAGGCAAAGTGAAGAGCTCCTCGTATGATAATATTTCATCCAGTGGGATGCCCCTTTTAAAAATTCTTGTAGTACCATTATCAAGAGCTGCATGTATAATCTAAAATCCAAAAGTAAAATTTCTTGACAGCAGTTCAAAATTCAACTTTATTAAATTACCTAAAGCAGAGTGGGACTCACTCTGGCCATGGAGGAGGCCCAGGACAGAAAGGTCGGATTCGAAATGGGAGGGGGAGTTGAAATGCTGGGTCACTGGGAGATCAGGTTGGTTATTGTGGACTGAGCGAAGGTGTTGGACGAAGCGATCGCCAAGCCTACTCTTGGTCTCACCGATGTGGAGCAGCTGACACCTAGAGCAGTGGATGTAATAGATGAGGTTGGAGGAGGTGCAGGTGAATCTCTGCCTCACCTGGAAAAGACTGCTTAGGTCCTTGGATGGAGTGAAGGAAGGGATTCCATGGTCTTGGCACTGATTTTCAAGCATTGATGTGTTACCAGGTGAATAAAAAGAAATATAAATAATGGCCAAAAGTCATCATACTTACCTCTTGTAAATGCTTTTGCCTGTCAAAGAAGACAGTTAATGTCGTCTCACTTTTGTTTTGTTTTTTTGTTTTTTAATATTTTTATTTATTAGAGGTAAATACATCAATGTACTTCACATATATATTGTTACAATCATTGTACCCCATAATTTTATGGCTTTTTAAGAAAAAGAATAGAAAGAAAGAGAGTGAAATAGGTGAAAAGAGTTGTGATAGTGAAAGAGCGTGCCAAAAGGGAGAAGAAACGCTTGGTCAAAGAATTAGAGAAAGGGGGTTAAGAGATAGACCCTAAAAAAAAATAAAAGGAAAAGGGGAAAAAGAAGCCAGTTACTACGTTATATATATCACGCAAAAGGAATCCACCAACTCGATAGTTTTTCATTCCCCCCTACCAAGGCCCGAGGTACTCCTGCACCCTATCTTTGTAGTCATTTTATAAATGCAGACCATGTCTGATAGAAGCGTTCTGATTTTCCTTCCAGGCGGAGTCTCATATCTTCCAGATGTAATGTTTCGGACATAGTTGAAATCCACATATTTAATGTTGGTAAAGGAGCATTTTTCCAGAATTTTAAGATTAGTTTTTTTTTCCTATTATTAGGCCGTAATCAAATAAATTCTTTTGATACGCATTTAATACCGAACTACCTTCTGTCATTCAGAAAATAATCAATTTCTGGCTTTGGTGTCATTTTTATTTTAAACGTTTTTGTGAAAATTTCAAAGATTTCCATCCAAAACCTTTGAATTTTTGTACAAAAGATGAATGAGTGCACTATAGTAGCTTCTTAACAGTGGCATTTATCACAAATTGGTGAAACGTTAGGGAATTTTTTTTAAATTTAGTTTTTGAGTAGTATAATCTATGTATAATTTTAGGTGCAGGTGAATCTCTGCCTCACCTGGAAAAGACTGCTTAGGTCCTTGGATGGAGTGAAGGAAGGGATTTCATGGTCTTGGCACTGATTTTCAAGCATTGATGTGTTACCAGGTGAATAAAAAGAGATATAAATAATGGCCAAAAGTCATCATACTTACCTCTTGTAAATGCTTTTGCCTGTCAAAGAAGACAGTTAATGTTGTCTCACTTTTGTAATGGTCTTTTATGCCTTTTATCTTCTGCGTGGCCAGGAAAGTAACCCAGCCTCTTGAAGGACGAAGGCGAATTAACCTTGAAAAACCATCTCTACCATACCACAACTAAACAGAAACAAATATGTTTCATATTTTATTAATTAATATTTTATTTTATATTTTATTAATGATATTATTATTTTACATTATACTATATAAAATATTTGAATAAAAAAATAATCAATACATATGGGACACAAAACAATTTAATTTAACTCTCAATTCTTCCTCATATGTCCTCCTCTATTACACACCATGACTTATCAGTTTGCTCATTCAAGAGGAAAGGAAGCATGTCCTGGAAATTTTTAAGAAAGAACTGCAGATGCTGGAAAAATCGAAGGTAACCATATAACCATATATAACCATATAACCATATAACAAAAATGCTGGAGAAACTCAGCGGGTGAGGCAGCATCTATGGAGCGAAGGATTAGGCGACGTTTCGGGTCGAGACCCTGCTTCGAAGGAATAGGTGGCGTTTCGGGTCAAGACCCTTCTTCGAAGGAATAGGTGACCTTTGGGTCTCGACCCGAAACGTCACCTATTCCTTCGCTCCATAGATGTTGCCTCACCCGCTGAGTTTCTCCAGCATGTCCTGGAAATTGATCAGCCACTCAAAAAATGCATTAATCAATTGCTTCCAGAAGGTTTATCCCCTAAAGAATATTAACTGGTTGCTTCACAGACGGCTTTAGACGTACAGCTTTGCTCCTGTGGCAATGAAAATACTTTCACCTTACAGTGAATAGTTTCACCTTATGATCAATCAGCCATGCACGAGCCTGCCGCTGTAAATGTCTGTAGGGGAACAGGCATTGTAAATATCTTTCTTTCTGGGACTGGGATTCTATTCCTTAGAACGCAGGAGCATGAGGGGCGATCTTATGGAGGTGTATAAGATCATGAGAGGAATGGATTGGGGTAACGCACAGAGTCTTTAAGAAGGAACTGCAGATGCTGGAGAATCGTAGGTAGACAAAAGTGCTGGAGAAACTCAGCGTGTGCAGCAGCATCTATGGAGCGAAGGAAATAGGCAACGTTTTGGGCCGAAACCTTTCTTCAGACGCACAGAGACTCTTGCCCAGAGTAGGTGTATCGAGGACCAGAAGACATAGGTTTAAGATGAAGGGGAAAAGATTTAATACGGATCTGAGGGGTAACTTTTACACACAAGGGGTGGTGGGTGTATGGAACAAGCTGCCGGAGGAGGTAGTTGAGGCTGGAACTATCGCAACATTTAAGAAGCAGGTATACAGGTACATGGATAGGACAGATTTGGAGGGATATGGACCTCCAAATCCTGGACCTGCTTATTTATGTGTATATTGAACTGAGCTGTTCTGTATTTTGGTTTACAATATTCTGTGCTGCAGCAAACATGAATTTCATTGTCCTATCTGGGACACATGACAATAAACTCTCTTGACTCTTGACTTGACTAATGCAGGCAGGTGGGACTAGAGTAGCTGGGACATGTTGGCCGATATGGACATGTTGGGCCGAAAGGCCTGTTTCCACACTGTATCAATCTATGACTCTCTATGACTCTATGACTTTCACCTATTCCACTAGGACGGTGAATGCAGAGTTCTGGGCTGGGGAATCACAAAGAAGAGATTCCCTCGGTGGTAGTGGGCTGAGGAGTGGGGATGGGCAGTGGGGGTAGTTGGATGCACAGTATTGGGCTTGTGAGGTTTGGTCACGTATCAGGAGCCACAGATGCGTCTCTGATGTTCTCCCACACTCCAAAGACGTACAGGTTTGAATTTCTGATTCTCATTTATTAGTGATCTTTAGGCCACTGCGCATACAAAAATGTGGCATTCTCCAGTTTATTTTCTAGATTTATTTGCTATCTTCCACAATGTTGAAGGCAATATACCCCATACAAAGTCTTTTTTTTTCTGAAATGGGCATGTGAAGGCTCGACCCGCAAGTTCATTTTGACATTATAAAAGCAACTCATGTTCATAGGTTCTAGGAGCAGGATTAGGCAATTCAGTCCATCAAGTCTACTCCGCCTTTCAATCATGGCTGATCTATCTTTCCCTCTCAACCCCATTCTCCTGCCTTCTCCCCATAACCTCCGACACCTGTACTAGTCAATAATCTATCTATCTCTATCTTAAAAATATCCACTGACTTGGCCTCCACGTGGCAATAAACTCCACAGATTCACCACATTCTGCCTAAAGCCCCGACCTACTTGATACCACGAGTACCTACGACTAGCATCACGACCTGCTACGACCTACCAACAACCTCATACAACCTCATGACAACCATGCTGCATGTATGAGTCAAGGGCAAACTCAGCAGAGGTTGCGAATCAGGTTGTGAAAGTGGGACAGGCCCTTAAGGAGTCTATGCCAACTTTCAAAGCATAACCCTCAATCTTATTCCCTGCTTATTTCCATCTAACCTATTCTCTCTCTCAAGTAATATTGCAGTCTATGAGCCCATGCCCACTGTAAGGTCTCTACAATAAATTAATGTCCTTGCCTATATGAGACCTGTAGCACTTTATGCCATTCCTAGCTAAAATCCTGACTCAAATGCATTTTAAACATTGTAAATATATCTGTTTCTACCATCTCTCTCTGGCAGCTCGTTCCAGATAATCCCCTCCACTTGTGTGTAAACCCTAGCCCTCAGATCACCCTTCAATTTCACCCTCTTATTTTAAACCTGTGCCCTTTACTTCTAGACTCCCTTCCCTGGAAAAATTATCTATCTATGCCACTCAGAATTGTATACATCTCTATAAAGCTCACCCTCAAGGGTCTGTCCCACTTGGGAGACCTAATTGGCGAGTTTAGAAGTGTTTGAAAAAATGACATGTTGAAGACCTCCTTCGACCTCCTTCGACTATGTTGAAGACTAGCTTCGACTAGTTACGACTAACTTCGGGAAAATTGGACACCGAATTGTGGAGAGTGAAGACGACCTCCTTCGATCTCCTTCAACCTCCCTTCGACTATGATGAAGACTATCTACGACTACCTTCGACTACTGTAATTGCAGCGGAAGGTGGTTCTACAAAGTATTGACTCAGGGGGGCTGAATACTTTTGCACGCCACACTTTTCAGTTTTTTATTTGTAATAAAATTTGGAAACCATGTATCATTTTCCTTCCACTTCACAATTATGCACCACTTTGTGTTCTATCACATAAAATCCCAATAAAATACATTTACATTTGTGGTTGTAACGTGACAAAATGTGAAAAGTTCAAGGGGTATGAAAACTTTTGCAAGCCACTGTACTTTTATAAATATTGCTGTTCATAAAGTCATAAGCAGAATTAGGACATTCTGACAGAATTAGGACAGAATTAGGCCCATCAAGTCCGCCATTCAATCATGGATGATCTATCTCTCCCTCCTAACCCCATTCTCCTGCCTTCTCCCCATGACCCTTGACACCAGTATTAATCAAGAATCTATCTATCTCATCTTTAAAAAATATCCATTGGCCTCCACAGCCTTCAGTGGCAGAGAATTCCACAGATTCGCCACTCTCTGATTAAATAAATTCTTTCTCATCTCCTTCCTAAAGGAACATCCTTTCATTCCGAGGCTATGACCTCTAGTCCTAGACTCTCCCACTAGTGGAAACATCCTCTCCACATCCACATCCACTCTATCTATGCCTTTCACTATTCTGTATGTTTCAATGAGTTCCCCCCTCAACCTTCTAAACTCCAGCGAGTACAGGCCCAGTGCCGTCAAACTCCCACTCATTCCTGGAATAATTCTTGTAAACCTCCTCTGGACCCTCTCAGATATGGGGCCCAAAATTGCCCACAATAGCCCAAATGCGGCCTGTGATGGTGGAGGGTCCTCACGTCAGTTGGCTTCGCACTATGCCCTGAGAAACGAACCCATGGCACAAATGGGACCTTGCAAGACACATATCTCACCCTGCAATCAGGATTGTGCACCAATCTAGGTGGCTGTTTACCTGCTTCGCATCTTTTCAGCATGTAATTCGCTCACATAAGAAGTCTTCGAAATATCAGAAAAGACTGCTTTGCACTTCCCTTCAGCTGAGTGTATCTTACTTCCTTGGGAAGATACTGCGATTCAGAAAAACACTTCATATGTACAATCGCTAATCAGGTACCTTTCCTAAAGATTATAATCCGGTAGAGCAAGACATCATCAATCCCATAGGGTACACAAAAAGCTGGAGAAACTCAGCGGGTGCAGCAGCATCTAAGGAGCGAAGGAGATAGGCGACGTTTCAGGTCGAGACCCTTCTTCAGACTGGTCAGGGATCAGGGAAACGAGAGATATAAACGGTGATGTGGAGAGATAAGGAACAATGAATGAAAGATATGCAAAAAAGTATCGATGATAAAGGGAACAAGCCATTGTAAGCTGTTTGTGGTGTGAAAATGAGAAGCTGGTGCGACTGAGGTGGGGGAGGGAGATAGAGATAGAGGGAATGCCAGGGCCCGAGGGCTGAGGGAGAGGTGGGAAGGGGAGGAGACAGCAAGGGTTAACAGAATTGAGAAAATTCAATGTTCAAGCCCAAAGGATGCAGACTCCCCAAGCGGAATATGAGGTGCTGTTCCTCCAGCTTGTGGTGTTGCTCACTCTGGCCGTGGAGGAGGCCCAGGACCGAGAGGTCGGATGCGGAATGGGAGGGGGAGTTGAAGTGCTGAGCCACCGGAGGTCGGGTTGGTTATTGCGGAACGAGCGGAGGTGTTCGGCGAAAGCGATCGCCAAGCCTCCGCTTGGTCTCACCGATATAGATCATCTGGCATCTGGAGCAGCGGATGCAGTAGATGAGGTTGGAGGAGGTGCAGGTGAACCTCTGTCGGACCTGGAAGGACTGCTTGGGTCCCTGAAAGGAGTGGAGGGGGGAGGTGAAGGGACAAGTGTTTTATTTCTTGCGGTTGCAAGGGAAAGTGCCCGGGGAAGGGGTAGAGCGGGAGGGGAGGGAAGAATTGACAAGGGAGTTGCGGAGGGAGCGGTCTTTGCGGAAGGCAGACAGGGGGGGAAATGGGTAGATGTGGCGGGTGGAGGGGTCACGTTGGAGGTGGCGAAAACTGGCGGAGGACTATATGTATTTGCCGGCTGGTGGGGTGAAAGGTGAGGACCAGGGGGACTCTGCCCTGTTTGCGAGTGGGGGAATGGTGAGCGAGGGCAGTGTTGCGGGGTATGGAGGAGACCCTGGTGCGAGCCTCATCAATAGTGGGGGAGGGGAATCCCCGTTCTCTGAAGAATGAGGCCATTTGTGATGACCTGGTGTGGAACACCTCATCCTGGGAGCAGATGCGGCGTAGACAGAGGAATTGGGAATAGGGGATGGAGTCCTTACAGGAAGCAGGGTGGGAGGAAGAGTAGTCCAGGTAGCTGTGGGAATCAGTTGGTTTTGTAGTGGATGTCGGTCAGGAGCGTATCACCTGCAATAGAGATGGTGAGGTCAAGGAATGGTAGGGAAATGTCGGAAATGGTCCAAGTGTATTTGAGTGCCGGATGGAAGTTGGTGGTGAAATGAATGAAATCAGTCAGTTGTGTGTGGGTGCAGGAGGTGACACCAAAGCAGTCGTCGATGTAACGGAGGTGGAGGTCGGGGATGGGGCCCTGGTACGCCGAGAACAAGGATTGTTCGACGTACCCAACAAAGAGGCAAGCGTAGCTGGGGCCCATGCGTGTGCCCATAGCTACGGCTTGTGTTTGGAGGAAATGGGAGGAATCAAAAGAGAAGTTATTGAGGGTGAGGACCAACTCTGCTAGGCGGAGGAGGGTGTCAGTGGTCGGGTATGGGTTGCTCCTCTGGTCGAGGAAGAACCGGAGGGCTTTGAGACCGTCCTGGTGGGGGATGGAGGTGTAGAGTGACTGGACGTCCATGGTAAAGATGAGAGGATGGGGGCCTGGAGAATGGAATGCACGGAGCCGACTGAGAGTGTCTGAGGTGTCTTGAACATAGGTGGGGAGGGATTTAACAAAGGGGGATAGGATGGCGTCAAGGTATGTGGAAATGTGTTCGGTGGGGCACGAACAGGCAGAGACAATGGGTCTGCCAGGGCAGTCGGGTTTGTGGATTTTGGGGAGAAGGTAAAATCGGGCCGTGCGGGGCTGGGAAACGATGAGGTCGGAGGCTCGGGGGGGTAGGGAGCCGGAGCTGATGAAGTCGGTTATGGTGCTCGAGATGGTGGCCTGGTGTTCGTTAGTGGGGTCATGGTCCAGGGGTAAGTAGGAGGAGGTGTCCGAGAGTTGGCGCGCGGCCTCCGCTATCCCGTAGGACTGCCTAGCGAGAACAAGAATCCACGGGTAAAAATATTTCATTATATGCATTGTGTGGATAACAGGGAGTTTCAATTATAATGAAAGCAAAATAATTTAAGTGCAGGACCAGTGGTAAACAGGTTCCACCATTGTTTTACAGTGTAGAAAGGCCCACTGAGTCTGCACCAACCAGCGCTCCCTGCACATTAACATTCTCCTACACACACTAGGGCCAATTTACATTTACACAAAGTCAATTAACCTACAAACCTGTACGTCTTTGGAATGTGGGAAGAAACTGAAGATCTCGGAGAAAACCCACGCGGTCACGGGGAGAACGTACAAACTCCGAAAAGACAGCACCCATAGTCAGCATCAAACCCAGGCCTCTGGAGCTGTTAGTGCTCTAGGCAGCCACTCTATCACTGTGTCACCGTGCCGCACAAGTACCTAAGTACTAATGACTTGTCTTGAGTACTAACGATTCTCTCCTATGCACTATTTGCAAAATTGTTCAAAGAAAAATAAGGTTGCTTTTGCATTTTATTTATTCACTCTAGTGAGAAACTGCAAATGAAGACCTACATTCAAGAACTTAAATAAACTAGTTCACAAGATGTTAGGACTTCATATGCCAAATAATCTGCTTAAGGGCCTGTCCCACTTTCACGACCTAATTCACAACCTTTTTTACTCGTGGACATTTTTCATCAGGCTAGAAAAACGCCCGACCTACTTGATGCCACGAGTACCTACGACTAGCATCACGGCCTGCTACGATCTACCTATGACCTCCTACGACGTTGTGATGACCATGCTGCGAGTATGAGTCAAGGGCAAACTCGGCAGAGGTCGTGAATTGGGTTGTGAAAGTGGGACAGCCCCTTTATTCTGTCATATCGTAATTTTATGTTTTAGGAAATTAAACTGACCATCATCATTAAATAATCACTTACCTCTTCAAGGTCAGTCATAAAGATAAAATCTCCATTCCACGAATGGGTAAAATAGCGGATGAGAGCATGAGGCGGTACTCCTGGAATAGCAAACCATGTGTTGCCATGATTGTAACTAGAACAACATTTCAAAGGTTTGGTTTGTCAGCAATTCTGTCCTGTTTCAAAAGATATTTTTTGTTCATTCTGAGTCAACTCCCACTGTAACTACACAATGTATCATCAGAAAATAAAGGCAGGGAGCGTGTCACACTATGTCTCCAACAGAAATCTTTAGGCATCCTGTAAATGGCAGAACCTACATTTCAGTGGTTATTGATAGTGTTATTATCCTTTCCGAGGGCTATTTTTACCAGTGTGGTGCAGAAGATATCTGATATATTACCAGAAAACAGACCCAAAAAGCTGGAGTAACTCAACGGGACAGGCAGCATCTCTGGAGAGAAGAAATGGGTGACGTTTTAGGTCGTGACCCTTCTTCAGACTACCAGAGGTCAGTGTCAAGAGAATAAAGTGATATAATATCTAAATGGATTCACATGTGAGAAATATAGCCTTGATGCAAGTTGAAATAGATCTAGATTTGCACTGGCTGGTTTTAGCTTTACATATAATATTGCATATTAAATTTGAGGTACAAAACACTTGATAGTCCACCATCCAACTATTTTGAAATCACAATGCTTTAGTAAATAGCTCACTGGATGATGGATGGCATTCTCACTTCTCACTCACCAAGGATTTGGTTCTTGCCTTCCCTTCCTGATTACCATGGTCCTGGTTCCCTAGTTCCCATTATACTCATCAAGACCTGGTTTGTATGCTCCATTTCCATATGCCACCAGTTCATCAAGGCACAGCTCCCAACTCATCAAGGCACAATTCATGAGGCCTGCTGACAATGGGTCTCCCGGGGCAGTTGGGTTTGTGGATTTTGGGGAGAAGGTAAAATCGGGCCATGTGGGGCTGGGGAACGATGAGGTTGGAGGCTCGGAGGGGCAAGAGCCGGAGTTGATGAAGTCGGTGATGGTGCCAGAGATGGTGGCCTGCTGCTCGTCAGTAGGGTCATGGTACAGGGATAAGTAGGAGGAGGTGTCCGAGAGTTGGCGCGTGGCCTCAGCCTTGTAGAGATCAACACGCCAGACTACCACAGCACCTCCCTTGTCGGCGGGTTCCGACAACCCCAATCTCATCGTTACCCAGCCCCACATGGCCCGATTTTACCTTCTCCCCAAAATCCACAAACCCGACTGCCCCGGGAGACCCATTGTCTCTGCCTGTTCGTGCCCCACTGAACTCATTTCCACATACCTTGACTCCATCCTATCCCCCTTGGTTAAATCCCTCCCCACCTATGTTCAAGAGACCTCAGACACTCTCCGTCGTCTCCGCGAATTTCATTCACCAGGCCCCCATCCTCTCATCTTCACCATGGACGTCCAATCACTGTACACCCACCAGGATGGTCTCAAAGCCCTCCGGTTCTTCCTCGACTGGAGGAGCAACCTATACCCATCCACTGATACTCTCCTCCGCCTAGCGGAGTTGGTCCTTACCCTCAATAACTTCTCTTTTGACTCCTCCTATTTCTTCCAAATACAAGGCATAGCTATGGACACACGCGTGGGCCCCAGCTACGCCTGCCTCTTTGTCGGGTACGTTGAACAATCCTTATTCGCGACATACCAGGACCCCATCCCCGACCTCTACCTCCGTTACATCAACGACTGCTTTGGTGTCACCTCCTGCACCCACACACAACTGATTGACTTCATCCGTTTCACCAACTTTCATCCGGCACTCAAATACACCTGGACCATTTCCGACACTTCCCTACCATTCCTTGACCTCACTATCTCCATCGCAGGTGATACACTCCTGACCGACATCCACTATAAACCCACTGACTCCCACGGCTACCTGGACTACTCTTCCTCCCACCCTGCTTCCTGTAAGGACTCCATCCCCTATTCCAAATTCCTCCGTCTACACCGCATCTGCTGCCAGGATGAGGTGTTCCACACCAGGGCATCACAAATGTCCTCATTCTTCAGAGAGTGGGGATTTCCCTCCCCCACAATAGATGAGCCTTGCACCAGGATCTCCTCCGTACTCCGTAACACTGTCCTCTCTCCCCATCCCCTCACTCGCAACAAGGGCAGAGTCCCGCTGGTCCTCACCTTTCACCCCACCAGCCGGCACATACAACACATAGTCCTCCGCCAGTTTCGCCACCTCCAACATGACCCCACCACTCGCCACATCTTCCCATCTCCCCCCGTCTGCCTTCCGCAAAGACCGCTCCCTCTACAACCCCCTTGTCAATTCTTCCCTTCCCTCCCGCTCCACCCCTTCCCCGGCACTTTCCCTTGCAACCGCAAGAGATGCTACACTTGTTGCTTTACCTCCCCCCTCCACTCCATTCAAGGACCCAAGCAGTACTTCCAGGTCCGACAGAGGTTCCCCTGCACCTCCTCCAACCTCATCTATTGCATTCGCTGCTCTAGATGTCAACTGATCTATAAGCGGAGGCTTGGCGATCGTTTTGCCGAACACCTCTGCTCGGTCAGCAACCGGGAGGTCCGCAACAACCAACCCGACCAATGAACCAAAGAACTTTTATCGACTATGGTTTAATAATTGGGAAAAAATTAATATTAAAATATTGGAAAGGCCCTACATCCCCAACAGTCAATATGTGGAACACAGAAATGTCGGAGACACTTCATCTGGAGAGATTGAGGCTTGTCCTAACGGACAGGTTAGATCTCTTCAGAAAGATTTGGTCTCCATATATTAAATATTTACAGGGTCATAATGGTTCGGCACGAGGGCTTGACTGAGACCTGAATATTTGAATGGATGAAGAAATATATATAATAAACCATGAATATATCTCCAAGGACGGATTAATGATTAATACTCCATTCTCCATCAAACTTTTCACACTCTTTTTCTCTATTTTTTCACACTTTTATAAAAAATTAGAAAAATGTATAGAAACACATAACCTTAAACTTTTAATATCAGTACGATTATAAATATTACTAACTTTATGAAAGTATTATTAGTACCATGTATTTTCAATTATATAAAATATATAATTTTAAATTTTAAAATCAATGATAATACAAATATTATTAACAGTATGAAAATATAATGAATATCATGAAGATTTTACTAGTATTATGTATTTTCAATTATATAAAATTTGGTCATACATTTCAAAATCAGTGACAATACAAATATTATCAATAGTACGAGTATATTACTAATATTATGAATGTATTACTAGTACCATGTATTCTCAGATATAAAATACATAATCTTAAAATTTATAATCAATAATAATACAAATATTATTAACAGTAGAATATATCATTAATATTATGTATTTTCACCATTGCAAAATAATGTACTTTGTTATTATATTGTTTTTATAATAAAAATATTTTTTTTTAAAAATTTAAAAAAAAAACAAAAAAAAAAACAACCAACCCGACCTCCCGGTCGCTCAGCATAGCCAGAGTGAGCAACACCGCAAATTGGAGGAACAACACCTCATATTCCGCTTGGGGAGTCTGCATCCTCTTGGCATGAACATCGAATTCGCTCAATTCTGTTAACCCCTGCTGTCTCCTCCCCTTCCTACCTCTCCCTCAGCCCTCGGGCTCCTCCTCCTCCTTTTTCCTTTCTTCCCCCCGCCTCCCCCCACTCCCAATAGTCTGAAGAATGGTTTCGGCCCGAAACGTTGCCTGTCTCCTTCGCTCCATTGATGCTGCTGCACCCGCTGAGTTTCTCCAGCATTTTGTGTACCCTGCAGTCTTTGGTATCTCCATATAAGTTACTTTTTTCTTTAAACAATCAAGCAGTTTAAAAAGTTATATATAGCTCTAGGGGCTAGTGGAATCAAGGGATATGGGGAGAAGGCAGGCATGGGTTATTGATTGGGGACGATCAGCCATGATCACAATGAATGGCGGTGCTAGCTCGAAGGGCCAAATGGTCTCCTCCTGCACCTATTTTCTATGTTTCTAACACCTAAATGAAAAGTAATGGACTGGTGGGATGCAGTACAGGTACAGACAATATCAATCTTCCAAGATAAAGAAACATATTCCAAGCATAGTGGCTTCCAATGCAGCAGCTGTATCTTCTTGGCATTAACATTGAGCTTATAACTCTATTTTGGCATCCAGTTTACTTCGCAGTTCATTAATGTGTAATTTAGTGCCTCAGTGAATGAACTGAATACAACAGATAAGGACACATTTATTACCTGCTGAATAAAAAGTTTCCCCATATGAAGGCCATGGAATTCACGTGGCTAAGCATAATGCCCATTGGTATAATTGGCACATCGGACAGGTCTTCAATCCCAAGAAGTAAAACAAATTCTTGCTTCTCTATAAAAAGATGGGGTTGGATGAGAAGAGAAGTTAAACAAATATCAGTTCAGGATATAAGCCTCGGCCACCTAAATTACATTCTTGGCTGACAACATCATAATTAGATTCAAAGTATGATCATAATAAGTCTGAAGAAGGGTCTCGACCCAAAACGTTGCCTATTTCCTTCGCTCCATAGATGCTGCCTCACCCGCTGAGTTTCTCCAGCATTAATTGTTTACCTTAGAATTTCCAGCATCTGCAGTTCATTCTTAAACATAATAAGACTCCACAGACCGCAGCTGCACGATGTTGGAGTCGGCGGTCTCAGCACTCCGGAGCCCACCGCACGGCGACCCGGGTAAGGCATCACCCGCTCCACGATGGCGCTTCAGCGCTGTGCCACTGCCGAAGCTGGACCCGGACCCGGCAGGAAACGCCGCTCCAGTCCCGTTGGTAGGCCGCGAGGAAGGAGAAAAACACGGCTCGGAGAAAATCCGCATCTCCGACCAGGTAGGGACTGAGAAAAGTAGTTTCCTCCTACTCCCCCCCCCCCCCCCCCACCCCCCACATAAAAAGACAAGAAGACCTCCAAAACTCACTAGAAATTTAAAAAAGGGTGAAAGGACTAACAGCTGCTGGCAGGCATACTCGACGGCGCCACCGGTGAACCAGTGCTACTACCATAGCGGTGGTGAACAGAATGAATGGGCTTGCCCAGAAAAGCGTGCAAAACAAACCCCTCCCCACGGTCACGTGTCCGAGGTAGCCATCCGCAGGATTCGACTACCCACAGGCACCAGCAGGTGCCGCTACACTGCACTTGTAATAGAGCATTACATGGAACATGACCACACAGGTCCATACCAACAATGATGCCAAGTTAAATTATTCTCCTCTACCCTCACAGGAACAATATTCCTCCATTCTCGGCATATCCATGTGCCGATTTAAAAGCCCCAATTTACATCATCGTTTCTACCTCCACCACCACAACTGGCAACGCATTTCAGGCACCCACCCACCACTCTCTCTGTAAATTTGCCCCACACATCTGCTTTAAACTCTTCCAGCCTCTCCTTACAAGTAATACCCTCTAATCCAAGCAGCCTTCTGGTAAATCTTTTTTTCACCTTCTCCAAAGCCTTCACAACCTTCCTGAAATGAAGCGACTGGAACTGCAGACAATGCTCCAAATGCGGCCTTAAGTCCCTGTCCCACTTTCACAACCTAATTGGAGACCTCTGCCGAGTTTGCCCTTGGGACATGCTCGCAGCATGGTCTCCACGAGGTCATAGGAACTCTTCCTCATGCTCGTGAGTGGTCTCCGCGTACTTGTGGCCTCAAGTAGGTCGCGGCGTTTTTTCCAGCCTGATAAAAAATGTCCACGAGTAAAAAAAAGGTTGGCATGGAAAGAATTAATGCTTTTTACTCGTAGGTAGGTCGTGAGGGTAGTCGTTGATAGTCCTAGATAGTCGTGGGTCAGTAACTGGCCCAAGAAAAAAATGCAACCATGACATCATTTTATCATGTGATCATTTTCCACTCGTAGCCAGTTGTAGTTGGTCTTAGGTGTGGAAGACTGAGGTCGAGGGGGGTCGTGGGAGGTCGTAGACATAGTCGTAGGAGGTCGTAGACATAGTCCTAGGAGGTCGTAGACAAGGTCATAGGAGGTATTTTGCTTCGGCGAGTCAACACGACCTTGACATTTTTTTCAACTCATCTAGGGTCTTCTAAACTCATGGATTAGGTCATCCAAGTAGGACAGGCCCTTAATCAAAGAGCTATAAAGCTGTAACGTGACTTCCTGTCTCTTATACTTTAAAAACATTCTTCTTTAGAGCTTTAGGTTGCCCATCTAGGAAATAAGAAAATAAATTGTTTCAATAAGGCGGTTCTGAATCTTTTACAATTCCCTTCGCATGGCGCTCCACTGCTCACATCGAGCCTTTTCAAGACCGCTACCAATTCTATTGCAATCTTAATCTCATAGAGAGCTACAAAATCTCAAGAGAGTATATTTTTCTCTGTACCAGGACAATGCATAAAAATGTCATACAGATATTCTCAAAAGGTACTCTGACCACTAATATGTCTCTTTTATGTCCGCATCAGTTACATGTCTCATGTTTGCAGAACAAATCATAAGACGTTTGACTGGAAATGTAATCTCATGATTTACACATAACTTATATGACTGCACATATGAAAGGATTGAAAGTAGGCATGCAGGTACAGCAGGCAGTGAAGAAAGCAAATGGTATGTAAGCATTCATAGCGAAAGGATTTGAATATAGGAGCAGGGAGGTTCTACTGCAGTTGTACAGGGTTTTGGTGAGACCACACCTGGAGTATTGCGTACAGTTTTGGTCTCCAAATCTGAGGAAAGACATTCTTGCCATAGAGGAGGTTCAGAGAAGGTTACCAGACTGATTCCTGGGATGTCGGGACTTTCATATGAAGAAAGACTGGATAGACTCGGCTTGTACTCACTGGAATTTAGAAGATTGAGGGGGGATCTTATAGAAACTTACAAAATTCTTAAGGGGTTGGACAAGCTCGATGCAGGAAGATTGTTCCCGATGTTGGGGGAGTCCAGAACAAGGGGCCACAGTCTAAGGATAAGGGGGAATTCCTTTAGGACCGAGATGAGGAAAACATTCTTTACACATGGAGTGGTGAATCTCTGGAATTCTCTGCCACAGAAGTTCGTTGAGGCCAGTTCATTGGCTATATTCAAGAGGGAGTTAGATGTGGCTCTTGTGGCTAAAGGGATCAGGTGGTATGGAAAGAAGGCAGGTACGGGATACTGAGTTGGATGATCAGCCATGATCATATTGAGTGGCGGTGCAGGCTCGAAGGGCCGAATGGCCTACTCCTGCACCTATTTTGCTATGGTCTATGATTGGTTGAGGACATAGCGTCAGAACCCAAACTGTAAAATAAGGTACGATATCCTTGTATATAAAGAAACAGGTAGCAAACATTACTCATAAACCTGAATTTTTATAGGATGTACAATGAAATCAGACCCTATCCCATATTAGGGTTTTAAAATGCCAGAATGAATAGTGTAATTTCACTAAGTGGAATGGGTCAGCTGATAATGAATTAACCTCGTAGGTTAGACACAGGTATAAAAACAAAAGCTTAAGTTTTGTTAACATCATGTTAATTAAGACAAATGTTAGCACTTTATGGGAATCTATAAATAAATACCGCTGTAAATGCATATAGTATACAAGTCAAGTCAAGTCAAGAGAGTTTATTGTCATGTGTCCCAGATAGGACAATGAAATTCTTGCTTGCTGCAGCACAACAGAATATTGTAGGCATAAATACAGAACAGATACCCATATACCATAGAATATATATATATATATATATATATATATACACACATAAATAAACAGATAAAGTGTAATAGGCTGTTATAGTTCAGACTTTCTTTGAAGTTGTGTTTAATAGTCTGATGGCTGTGGGGAAGTGGCTGTTCCTCAACCTGGATGTTAAAGATTTCAGGCTCCTGTAGCTTCTACCTGAAGGCAGTAGAGAGATGAGTGTGTGGCCAGGATGGTGTGGGTCCTTGATGATGCTGCCAGCCTTTTTGAGGCAGCGACTGTGATCGATCCCCTCGATGGTGGGGAGGTCAGAGCCGATGATGGACAGGGCAGTGTTTACATTACATGTTTAAGAAAGAACTGCAGATGCTGGAAAAATCGAAGGTAGACAAAAATGCTGGAGAAACTCGGCGGGTGAGGCAGCATCTATAGAGAGAAGGAATGAGCAGCGTTTCGGGTCGAGACCCTTGGTTCGCTCTATAGATGCTGCCTCACCCGCTGAGTTTCTCCAGCATTTTTGTCTACCTTAGTATACATTACAGGTCTTACCTTCAGGAACAAATTCAGGAAGTTCATAATGAATTCTGAAATTTTTTGATTCTGTAGGACAAATGTGAGCAGGAAAAATATTAATTAAAAAGGGTAACAAGGAAATATTTTGCTTTATTTACTTTGATATTTTTTTACTTAATTTGAAGAAGGATCAAGGTCAGCCATCTTGGTCTTGGTCAGCCATCTTAATAGATTTAAAAAAAAATCAAGATGTTTTTAAAAATCTATTAAGATGGCTGTCTAAGATCCCCCATCCATGCTTATTCCACTTGCCTGTGTTTGGTCCATATCCCTCTAAATGTTTTCTATTAATTTTTCTGTCCAAGCATCTTTTAAATGCTGTTATAGTACTTGCCTCAACTATCACCTCCAGCAACTCACTCCATACACACACCACCCTCTGAATGAAAAAGTCATCGCTCACACCTTAAAAATATGTCCTCTACTTTGGGTAAAGACTCTGCATTCACCCGATCTATTCCTCTCATGTTTTTATACACCCCCTATAAGATCACCCCTCAGCCTCCTGCATTCCAAGTAATTACACCTAGCCTGCCGAACTTCTTAGTATATCACAGGAACATTGAGTCCTGACAACGTCCTTGTTCATCATCTCTGCACACTTTCCAAAACTGAACATAAAGTCCAAGCCTCTGTAATCAGTATCCTGACTGATGAAGGCCAAAGTTCCAAAAGCCTCCTTGAGGTCCCAGGTTGATGATCAGCGATTCACCTTTGCCATAGAGTCACACAGTGTGGAAACAGGCCTTCCGGCCAAACTTGCCCGCACCGGCCAACATAAACATAGAAACATAGAAAACAGGTGCAGGAGAAGGCCATTTGGCCCTTCGAGCCAGCATCGCCATTCAATATGATCATGGCTGATCATCCAAATTCAGTACCCCGTTCCTTCTTTTTCCCCATATCCCTTGATTCGTTTACCCGAAGAGCTAAATCTAACTCTCTCTTGAAAACACTAGTTCCATCTCCCTTCGTTTGGCCCATATCCCACCAAACCTGTCCTATCCATGCACTTGTCCAATTGTTTCATAAATGTTGCAATAGTCCCATCCTCAACTACCTCCTCTGGCAGCTCGTTCCATACACCCACCATGCTTTGCGTGAAAAAGTTTCGCCTCAGATTCCTATTAAATCTTTTCCATTCAACTAATACCTGAATGCCCTGGTCCATGATTCCCTTACTCTGGGCAAGAGATTTTGTACGTCTACCCAATATATTCCTCTCATGATTTTACAATACTCTATAAGATCACCTGTCATTCTGCTGTGCTCCAAGGAATAAAGTCCCAGCCTGCTCAACTTCTCCCTGTAGCTCAGACCCTCAAGTCCTTGCAACATTCTCTTTAGTGGGACATCGAGAGCTCAAGGTTTAGGAACAAAACAATTAAAAAATATAACCTTTTCAATTTAAGTGAATCCTGAACTTGTTTGGATATATTGTAGGTCCGTATGCAAAATACTTAATGGGATGATGTACATAAAGATATAGACAGCAGAACGTTGGGTATGATGGAAAACAGGCCAGGGAGCATTGCAGTGGACATAACAAAATAGGAAAGTGGATTTTTAAGGGCCTGTCCCACTTGGCCGTCATTTGCGCGCCATTTTTTCGACCTCCAAAAATGTGGCCTGCACGAAATCCTCGCGCACCACCTGTGTGACGTATAGCGTATGCACACTGACGCATTTGGTATGCACGATGACGCATTGGCGTCGCACGCTCGCGTCCCGACGTCTCACGTGTATCGCGTGGTGACACAAGGTTATGTCACCCTTCACCTTGAACTTATGTCCTCTGGTCCTCGATTCCCCACTCTGGGCAAGAGCTTCTGTCCATCTATCTGATTTATTCCTCTCATGATTTTATACACCTCTATAACATCACCCCTCATCCTCCTGCGCTCCAAGGAATAGAGGCCCAGCCTATTCAACCTCTCCCTATAGCTCAGACCCTCTAGTCGTGGCAACATGCTTGTAAATCTTCTCTGAACCCTTTCAAGCTTGACAATAGAGGAATGAATGCATCTAGATCACTGGTCTACAGGTCTAGAAAGGAAAGGCCTAAAAGTAAAATGTTTCCTTGCGACCAATGTCTTGGCACGGGCAGTCCAACTTATGTGAATAGTATAATTGAATTTTGTTTGTAATATAATTAAGTTTAATAAATTAAACATCTATAGTTTAGTTTAGTGTATTGTCACATGTACCGAGGTACAGTTATAAGCTTTATTTTGCCTGCTATCCAGTCAGCAGAATGATAATACACAATTACAATCGAGCCATTTACAGTGTATAGATACATGATAGGATAGGGCCAGTAAAGTCCGATTTAGTGCAAGGTAAAGCCAGCAAAGTCCGATTAAGGATATTCCAACGGTCACCAATGAGGTAGATAGTAGGTCAGGACTTGGAATGTATACATACCAAAATAATAATATATCAGGTAATATGCCGGGTTTTGAAATTCAAATATTATTCCTTCTACCAGAAGAAGAGCAGCATTCTGGAATCCATCAATAGCAGCCCAGAGCACAAGGCAATCTCCTAAAATAAAACAAATGTGTGTTTACTGATTAAGTTGATAAGAAACTTTCATTGCTACTTCAACACGTCCCTGACATAGGGCAAAAAAGAGAGCATTTTTTTCTGGAGATTTTTGTAGTTATTGAAATACAGGATTTGCAGATGAACAATCCCTTTCTCAGCCAAGGGAACATCATTGAGAGAAGTACATTCAAATAAGCATTTGACCATAAACATGACAATTAGTACAGGTTCAACGATGTACAGTGTGTTCTAACTCTTAGCATTCTTTCCTTTACGCGGGGATTTGAGACAGGACTAATATCCCTGTTAAGTATGTTTTTTCAACAAAAAAGGGACATATTGTTTCAATGGGACAGGCAGTATCTGTGGAGAGAAGAAATGAATGACCTTTCAGATCGGGACCCTTCTTCAGACTGAAAGTCAAGGGAAAGGGAATCGAGATATATATCTCATTTCCCTTTCTCGTGAATTTCAGTCTGAAGAAGGGTCTCAACCCGAAACGTCACCCATTTCTTCTCTCCAGAGATGCTGCCAATCCCGCTGAGCTATTCCTGCTTTTTGTGTCTATCTTCGGTTTAAACCAGCATCTGCAGTTCCTTCCCACACATATTGTTTTGATGATTCAATTATATTTTATTGTCAAATGTACAGTGCCCTCCATAATGTTTGGGACAAAGACGCGTCATTTATTTATTTGCCTCTGCACTCCACAAAGTTGAGATTTGTAATAGAAAAAAATCTACAAAGTGCACATTGTCAGATTTTAATAAAGGCCATTTTTATACATTTTGGTTTCACCGTGTAGAAATTACAGCAGTGTTTATACTTTGTTCCCCCATTTCAGGGCACCATAATGTTTGGGACACAGCAATGTCATGTAATGTAAATGTTATGTAAATGTCATGGACATCACCAGTTGCTGGATGTCTTCTCTGGTGACGCTCTGCCAGGCCATTGCAGCCATCTGTAGCTTATTTTTGTTTTGGGGCTAGTCCCCTTCTCTTCAGCATATAAAAGGCATGCTCAATTGGGTTCAGATCGGGTGATTGACTTGGTCATTCAAGAATTTATCATTTTTTAGCTTTGAAAAACTCCTTTGTTGCTTTAGCAGTATGTTTGGGAACATTGTCTTGCTGTAGAATGAATCGCCGGCCAATGAGTTTTGAGGCATTTGTTTGAACTTGAACAGATAGGACGTGTCTATACACTTCAGAATTCATTATGCTACTACCATCAGCAGTTGTATCATCAATGAAGATAAGTGAACCGGTACCTTCAGCAGCATACATGCCCAGGCCATAATACCCCACCACCATGTTTCACACATGAGGTGGTATGCTTTGGATCTTGGGCCGTTCCTTCTCTCCTCCATACTCGTGCCATTAGTCTGATTTAAGTTAATCTTCGTCTCATCTGTCCACAAGACCTTTTTCCAGAACTGTGGTTAATCTTTTATGTATTTCTTGGCAAACTGTAACCTGGCCATCCTATTTTTGCGGTTAACCAGTGGTTTGCATCTTGCAGCGTAGCCTCAGTATTTCTGTTCATGAAGTCTTCTGCGGACAGTGGTCATTGACAAATCCACACTTGACTCCTGAAGAGTGTTTCTGATTTGTCAGACAGGTGTTTGGGGATTTTTATTTATTATAGAGAAATTCTTCTGTCGTCAGCTGTGGAGGTCTTCCTTGGCCTGCCAGTCCCTTTGCGATTAGTAAGCTCACCAGAGCTCTCTTTCTTCTTAATGATGTTCCAAACAGTTGATTTTGGTAAGCCAAAGGTTTGGCTGATGTTTTTAACAGTTTTATTTTTGTTTCTCAATTTCATAATGGCTTCTTTGACTTTCATTGGCACAACTTTGGTCCTCATGTTGATAAACAGCAATAAAAGTTTCCAAAGGTGATGGAAAGACTGGAGGAAAGACTAGGTTCTATTACAAATCTCAAATGTGGAGTACAGAGGCAAATAAATAAATGCTGGGTCTTTGGAGCGCACTGCACCTTCTTTATCTCAGGGAATCTTAAGGTGCCCACCAAGAAAGGGTATTCATTCGAAATGGAGGGGAGGTAGTGGAGGTGGCTAATAGAACATATGGTAGGATATGTCATTTGAAATTAAAATTTATCATCTTCACAACTCATGTCTGAAATTTAAAGGTCTGGGATCATAGGACAGTGGGAAAAGGATACTGAAGTGAATGATCAGCCATTTTGATTTGTGGGGCAGACCCAAAGCACTAAATGATCTAGTCTTGTTCCTATTTTCTATGCTTCTATGTCTGCTTGTATATGCATTCATATCTTCGTAGCAGGAATGCTGGCAGTGATTATTGCTAGTGTTTGCTCCCTGGCCCTGGTTAAAATATGTCGGACTCACTTCAGGTGCAAGACCAGAACATCAGTGTTGTCCTTCAAGTACTTTTTTTTTAAGGCATAGATGAATTGGTGACTACCTGGAATAATCCAAAGCTAAGCGGTCTGAGCAACAGTAACCTTGTCTCAACAGACAAAATAGTACAGATTCAAGCGCATGCCTGGATCTCAATGAGGGAAGCAATTAGTTACATTGCATAGTTAGAAATTGGAGATGGTGTAATGACCACTGGCTCTGCAAGCAAACGTCTTTATGCTCCTTCTTCTCTGGGGTTGTCAGACAAGGCTCCATTGCCTTTGAGCCTTCATCATGCTGATGTTGCTGCCGATCCACCAAGACCACCATTAAAGTACTCTTCACAAAGTGATCTGTACACACCTATTCCTTTTCTCCAGAGAGGGTCTCAGCCCAAAATGTCACCTATTCCCTTTCTCCAGAGATGCTGCCAGAACCACTGAGTTGCTCCCGCAATTTGTGTCTATGGTCGGTGCAAATCAGCATCTGCAGTTCCTTTCTATATCTAAAGAACAAAGGACAAAGGACATTTATTGTCACATACACCAATTGGTGCAGTGAAATTTCAGTTACCATGCAGCACACAAATAAGATAAACACAACACTATAGAATCTAACGTAAAACATAAAACAATCCCCCCCACAGCAGAATCAACGTTTCCCACTGTGAGGGAAGGCAACAAAGTTCAGTCCTCTTCCTCTTGTACCCCCGTGGTCGGGGCCTATTGAGGCCTCCGCAGTCACCGCTATGTCGGCCCGATGTTTCAGGCCCTCTCGCCGGATGATGGAACTCTGGCGTCGGAAGAACATCTCAGCAACCTGGAGTTCCGAATTGGCCGTTTCCTACCGGAGACCGTGGCTCCCAAAGTCCACAGGCCGAGCTGGGCGGAGCTTCAATGCTGGCGACCCCGGCAATGATCCCCAGGCCTCCGCGATGTTAGAGTCAGCGCCGCCCGCGGCTGGAAGCTCTGCAGACCACAGCTCCACAATGTTAAAGTCGGCAGGCCCAACATTCCAGAGCTCCAACACGGCGTTCCCGGTAAGGCATCGCCCGCTCCGCGATGGTAATCCAGTGCTGCGCCGCCGCTGAAGCTCTGGCCGGTCTCCGGCAGGAAAGGCCGCGCCAATCCAGATGGTAGGCCGCGAGGAGGGGGCGAGGATGCGGCTCGGAGGAAAGACGCATCCTCGACCAGGTAGTGACTGAGAAAAACGGTTTCCCCCTCCCCCCTCACATAAAAAAGACTAAAAGACCTCAAAAAACAAAATTTTAGACAGGCTAAAAATAACAAAAAGGATGGAAGGACAGACAGCTGCTGGCAAGGCTGCCACACTAGATGGCGCCACCACTCGGTTCCTTGTTACCTTTAGCAAGGCCCGTGAGTGAAGATGCCGTGATACACCTTTGACCCATGAAAGCTTTGGACTTGATTTGCAAATAACTCCCCATTAAAAATACAAGTGATTACCCTCCTTTAATAATTTACAATTTCAATTGAACAGACATTTTCTAAATGAAAGGCCTGCATTGCTTCTGATTCAAACTACATCTTAAAATTTAGTAGGGGATTTTCAAATTACTGCCTGATGGTCATCCAACCTCATCTATGTATGAAACAATGAGGGCAACATATTTTCACTGGCCATATGTTCAAACGGCAAGCAGCATGACATTTCTTGCCCATAATGAATCTTTATAAAGAAGGTAGTCACAAAATGCTGGAATAACTCAGTGGACGGGCAACATCTCTGGAGGGAACAAATGGGTGACTTTTCGGGTCGAGATCCATCTTCAGACTCGCCTGGGGAAAGGGAAACGAGAGATATAGACAGTGATGTAGAGAGATATAGAACAAATGAATGAAACAGGCCTCTGTTAGCTGTTTGCAAGCTGAGAACGAGAAGCTGGTGCGACTTGGGTGGGGAAGGAATGGCGAGAGGGGGAACACAGGGGTTACTTCAAGTTAGAGAAATCAATATTCATACCACTGGGTTGTAAGCTGCCCAAGCAAACTATGAGATGCTGTTCCTCCAATCTTTATAAAATTAAGTTAACTCTTTAAAAAGAAAAAAACTTGAAAGTAAAATTGAGCCTTAGATGTGGTGGAGATATGAACAGGGTGCATGATTTTCTATAGTTCATACGTTTAATTTCAATGCATTTATGATCATTCTAAAGCCTTTAGTTTAAGTGTCACTTATGATTGACTGGATGATAATGCAAACAGAGCTATGAAAACTTTATAGTTTACTAGACCAAGTGCAGACCCGTTGGGTCTGTTCCCCTAATGCGCATTTGCGGGGGGGGGGGGGGCGGCAGCATGTGGCGCCGCTCACACTAACCACCCCCACACGCACACTAAGTACCCCCTTTGATATTATATGAATATTATTAATTTGCTCCTTTTACCCCATAACCGCCCTATCCACTGATGCATAGCCCCCAACTCGCAGGCGTGTCTAGAGAGGGAGGGAGGAGTACAGAGTGAGGACAGAGAGACAATGGGAAGAGACAGAGAGAGAGGCAGAGGCAGAAGGGCAAGAGACAGAGGGAGAGGGGGGGTGGAAGGGAGGAGGAGATGGAGGGTGGGGGGGAGGAGAGAGAGATAGGAGAGGGGAGGAGAGAGAGTGGGGACAGGGAGGCTGAGAGGGGGGAAGGGAAGGGGAGAGGGGGTGGGAAGGGAGGGGGAGGTGGAGGGAAGGGGGTAGGGGAGGAGGTGGAGGGAAGGTGGTAGGGGAGGGGTGGAGGGGACGGTGTGGAGGGGAGGATGGAAGAGGGTTTAGGGGAGGGAGGGTGGGGTAGGGCAGGGGGTTGGGGGAGAGGAATGGGGGAGAGAGAGAGGGAGGGGGGAGAGTGACAGGGAGGGGGGAGAGAGAGAGGGAGTGGAGAGAGAGGACAGAGAGAGGACAGTGAGAGAGAGGGGGGGAGACAGAGGGGAGAGAGAGGGGTGAGTGAGAGAGGGGAGAGAGAGAGAGAGAGAGAGAGAGAGGGGGGAGAGAGAGTGGGGAGAGAGTGAAGGGGAGGGGAGAGTGAGAGAGAGAGAGGAGAGGGGGGCGGGGGGGAGGGGGAGAGAGAGGGGGAGAGAGGGGAAAGAAAGAGAGAGAGAGGGGGGGAGAGGGAGAGAGGAGGGGGGCGTGGCGGCAGCCCGAGCAAGGCACGGAGCGATTTGAGGACGGTGAAAAGCAGCGGGGGGGGGGGGGGGGGGGGGGGGGGGGGGACCAGCCAATCGTGGCTTCCGCTAAGGGAAGCGCACCCACCAGCGTGACAGAACCGGGCCGGGGGGGGGGGGGGGGGGGGAGACAGATGATCGGGCCTCCCTGGAGAGGAGGTCGTCCCCTGTGACGGGTAGAGAGGAGAGGGGAGAGAGGGAGGGAGGAGAGGGGAGGAGGTGAGAAGAGGAGGGGGGGTGGAGGGGAGCCGGGCGAGTGAGTGCGCTGTGAAATGCGGAGACAGAAGTGGCTTCTGACTCTCTGGAAACCCACAGCTGGAATGATCAAGCAGGGGATAGGAAGGGAGGGGCGGGGCTTCACGAGCTGCGCCGACAGTGAGGAGAACCTCGTTCAGTGCGTGAGCGATCTGCAGAACAAAGATCCTATAGCTGAGCGCAGCTCCAGGATCTTTGCTGCAGAACATTCTCTTTCTGCGCCTTTTGAAGAACGTGGGGGTGGGTGGAGTAACGTACCTCATGGAAAACTGTGCATGCACATTGACAGCAGCTGCATTAATCCACAGTGGCGAGGGGTGGCGGGGCCAGGAGGCAGGTGGGTTTGATTGGTGGGTATGTGGGCATTGTGACATCAGCAGCTTTTTTTAAGTGAGTTTTGTGAACAATGTTATTCAAAGTCTGGGGAATTAATTGAGCAAATTTAGAGAGGAGTGAATTTCTAAAATCATAAGTTAAATCCCAATCGAAATATGTAAAAATCTCCACGTTTTTTGTGTCTGGTTTTCGAGGAAATACATTTCAAAGGCAAAATGACACACACATGCACACACGCACATACGCACACACACACACACACACACACACACACACAGTTTTAAAAGTATATAAATTATATAATATAATATATTTACATCCAGTATCTTACTTTGTATCACACTGCATACTGTTTGGCTATCACCATCCAGCAATGATTTAAAATACACACTTCCATCTAAACAAAAAAGCATATATTAAATGGGTTAGCAATTCACAATCGGGATTACCAAATGAATGAAACATCTATAAAAGATTATTGCAATGTTATAACTAAATTTTGGAGAACATAAACTGTCATGGTCAAAGATCTTTGTAACTCAAGACTCAACAACCTGAAATATTTCCAGATATAATATAGATCCAGTTCATCCAAATATTCTTTAATATAGATCCAGTTCATCCAAAACCTGCTGAGCATATTATATCTCATGATTAGCTTCATAAGGGAGGGCTGGTTCCCCAACGCAATATTCCACCTCTCCACCAATTCCATAATTGGTGGCCAATGGGGGGGGGGTGTCTTTCTGGAGCGCTAGTATGGGTGTTGTGGGCTGAAGGGACTGGTTTACAAATGGATAGTATGGACATTGTGGGGCGAATGGATTCTTGGGCTGGGGGCTCAAGCCTGGTATGCTGGCAGCTTACTCACTCAAGGCTAGTGGGCTAGCAGTTGACTCACGGCATTTCCTTGAAATAGGCCACCAATTCAAGTGAAGTTTCGTACCACTTCGAGCAGGGTGCAAGGCCACCAAATTCAAGTGCAGTTTCCTGCCACTTCAAGCAGGGTGCAAGGCCTCCAAATTTAAGTGCAGCGTCATACCACTTCAAGCAGGGTGCAAGGCCACCAAATTCGAGTGCAGTTTCCTACCATTTCAAGCAGCCCGCAAGGCCATCAAATTCGAGAGCAGTTTCCTACCATTTCAAGCAGGGTGCAAGGCCACCAAATTCAAGTGCAGTTTCATACCATTTCAAGCAGGGTGCACTAAAGACAGAGAGTCGTGACCTCTCCCTCCCCTTCATGCAGAGACTGAGCCACGCCCACATTTCCAGGTTGTATAGTCCCTCCCACCAGAAGGGGCGTGGCCTTCATGGCGTGATTGACAGGAGAGAGAATCTCAACATTTTTTAAACACTAATAACTCTCTTATTTTTCATCGATGGGAAAAATCCTCGGCACCTGTTGAGCGGAGAGGGCCTCTGAGTAAGATGGCCAAAAATCACAGCGATACGTGGTAGCGTTTTTTGTAAACTCAATATACAGCGCAAACAGGAAGTGGTCAAGATTAGACTTTTAAATATATAGATGGCAAGGCAACTCTTGCATTTTCAAACCAACTTTTCAACTAGGCAAGGCAAATTTTGCATTTTCAAACCAACTTTTCAATTAGGCAAGGCGACCTTTGCATTCTCAAACCAACTTTTCAATTAGGCAAGGCAACCTTTGCATTCTCAAACCAAATTTTCAATTAGGCGATTAAAAATAGCCACTGACTTGACCTCCACAGCCTTCTGTGGCAAAGAATTCCACAGGTTCACCTACCTCTGACTAAAGACATTTATCCTCATCTCCTTCCTAAAAAAATGTCCTTTACTTCTGAGGCTGTGCCCTCTAGTCCTAGACTCTCCCACCAGTGGAAACATCCTCTCCACATCCACTCTATCCAAGCCTTTCACTATTCTGGAAGTTTCACTAAGGTCCCTCCTCATTCTTCTGAACTCCAGCAAGTACAGGCCCAGTGCTGACAAATGCTCATCATAGGTTTACCTATTCATTCTTGTAAACCTCCTCTGGACCTCCTAGCACATCCTTCCTCAGATATGGTGCCCAAAATTGCTCACAGTTTTCCAAATGCAGCCTGACCAGTGCCTTATAGAGCCTCAGTATTACATCTCTGTTTTTGTATACAAGCCCTCTCGAAATAAATGCTAGCATTAAGTTTGCTTTCCTTACTACCTTACTTTCTTTACTAACTTACTTGCTTTTCTCTTCATTATTGTTAAAATCTCTGCAAGCATTCTTGTAATTCCCCAGTCATTCAAATCTGTATGATTTGGAACTCCATTTATTATATCAATGTCTATGTCTTTCATCACCTAGATTCTAAAGACTTTAGTAACTCAGTGGGAAAGGCAACATGGATAAGCATGTCCTCCAGAGATGCTGTCTGATCAGCTGAGTTATTCCATTACTTTATATGCAAGATTCCAACATCTGCAGTTCCTTGTGTCTTCACACCAAAGACTTGAATTCCCTTTCTAATCTTTCCACAAAAACTGGTCTTTTGATTATCCATGCCGATTAATAAGTCAATCTGAGCCAATCCAATTTGGCTGTGTTTGGCCTATAAGCCTCACCACACTCATAGAGTCATAGAGTCATCCAGCGTGGAAACCGGACCTTCAGCCAAACTTGCCCACATGTCCCAGCTTCACTAGTCCCACCTGCTTGTGTTTGGCACATATCCCTCTAAACCTGAATTATCCATGTACCAGTCTAATTTGTTCTTACATGTTGGGATAGACCCTGCCTCAACTACTTTCTCTGGTAGCTCGTTCCATACAACCACCACCCTTTGTGTGAAAAGGTACCCCTCAGATTCCTATTAAATCTTTTCCCCTTCACTTTAAACCTATGTCCTCTGATCCTTGATTCCCCTACTCTGGGCAAGAGACTCTGTGCATCTAGTGTGTAGGGAGTCTACCCGATCTATTCCTCTCGTGATTTTATACACTTTTATAAGATCACGCCTCATCCTCCTGTGCTCCAAGGAATAGTCCCAGCCTACTCAACCTCTCCCTATAGATCAGACCCTCCAGTCCTGGCAACAGCCTCGTGAATCTTCTCTGTACCATTTCCAGCTTGACAAAATCTTTCCTATAACACAGTGAGTGCCCACAACTGAACACAATACTCTAAATGCGGCTTCACCAACATCTTACCAACTCACTACAACAGGACCACCCAACTTCTTTACTCAATACTCTGGCTGATGAACACCAATGTGCCAAAAGCCTTTTTGTCCACCCTACCTACCTGCAACACCTTCAAGGAACTATGCACCTGCACTCCTAGATTCTTCTGCTCTATAACACGACCCAGACCCCTACCATTAATTGTGTGGGCCCTGCCCATATTAGACTTCCCAAAATGCTACAATTTGTGTGAAAATGTTGCTCTTCTTGTCTTTTTTAAAAATTCCTCCTCTCCCCTTAAACTGCAAACTTACCATGTTAACGTAATTGACGTCCAAATAGTTAATACAGCATCAAGCAACAGTGAACCTAACATTAATCCCTGCAGCACATTGCTGCTCGCAGGCCTCCACGACCACCCTCTTACTCCTTCCACTAATCTAATTTTGTAGATCTCTGGAGATGCTGCCGGTCCCACTGAGTTACTCCAGCATTTTGTGTCTATCTCTAATTTTGTTTCCAATTGGCTAGCTCACCTTCGATCCAGACAAGCCTAACCTACAAATCTTTGTCAACAGCCTTGTTAAAGTCCATGTAGACAACATTGACCGCCTTGCCCTTGTCAATCTTCTTTAAGGCCTGTACCACCTAATTCATGACCATTTTTACTCGTGGACATTTTTCATCAGGCTAGAATAAACGCCCCGACCTACTTGATGCCATGAGTACCTACGACTAGCATCACGACCTCCCTACGACCTACCTACAACCTCCTACATCCTCCTATGACCTTGTGACGGCCATGCTGCGAGTATAAGTCAGGGGCAAACTCGGCAGAGGTCGTGAATTAGGTCGTGAAAGTGGGACAGGCCCTTTCTCACCTCGTCAAAAAACTCAATCAAATTTGTAAGACACAATTTCTAACGTTGAGGGATTGAAGTTATGTCAGTAACTAGAGATGATTGGGTTCTAAACTGAGCAGAGGAGTTTTGATAGCATCTCAAATTATTGGATGTAAATAAAGCCTAAAGAATTCCTTTGTCTAAAAGTGGCACAAGTGATTGGACAAAAGAGCAACAGTCGAAAGAAACACCTTATGCGGTAATTAAGTTTTGAAACAAGTTTAGTTCAGTTTAGTTTAGTTTAGATTAGTTTATTGAGTTAGTAAAGCTTTTGAAAGTTGTTAGTAAAGTAAATTAGTTTAGCAAATTTAGTTTAGTTTCATAAATTTTGTTAGTATAGCCTTTAATATTATTAAAACTGTTTTGTTGCGTGCTATCCTTTCAGCTTAAAGACTATACGTGAGTATAATCATGCAGTCCCCAGTGGACAGATACAGAATAAAAGGGAATAATGTTTAGTGCAAGATAAAGTCCAGTAAAGATGATGGACATAGATATAATAGCAACTTATGAAAGGTAATTAGATATACACAAAAGACAAAAAATACAATACAAAGAACGAAAAGCTGGATGAATTATGTCATTTTGGCTCTACTTCCAACAGAATAATTTGTTCTTAAGGTAGACAGGTAGACAAAAGTGCTGGAGAAACTTAGCGGGTGAGGCAGCATCTTTGGAGCGAATGAAATAGGCGACGTTTTGGGTCGAGACCCTTCTTCAGACTTAAGGTGGAGTTTGTTTGCTGACATGCCATAATTTTGTTAAAGCAATGTTGCTCATATGATTTTTCTTTTCAAGAAGGTTCAAGCTATCCCACCTCAACCTTCAAGGCAAAATCACTGGATGGATTTAAGAGAGAGTTAGATAGAGCTCTAGGGGCTAGTGGAATCAAGGGATATGGGGAGAAGGCAGGCACGGGTTGTTGATTTGGGATGATCAGCCATGATCACAATGAATGGCAGTGCGGGCTCGAAGGGCCGAATGGCCTCCTTCTGCACCTATTTTCTATGTTTCTATCTATGTTTCTATGTTTCAAGAAACCATTTAAACCATATTCATTGCTTTTCATTTTCTATCAAAACCCTTGAAATAATTTTTGGATCCATTGAACTATTTTTGTTCCTACTACGTATGAACCATGAAAAATAATGCTTTCCAAAATATCTAATTTTATGGAAGATAGACATAAAATGCTGGAGTAACTCAGCGGGACAGACAGCATCTCCGGAGAGAAGGAATGGATGACGTTTTGGGTAGAGGCCTTTCTTCCTGATAACCCCAGCATTTTGTGTCCATCCCACTGAGTGAAGGGCCTGTCCCACTTTCACGACCTAATTCATGACCTCTGCTGAGTTTGCCCTTGACTCATACTCGCAGCATGGTCGTCACGAGATCGTAGGAGGTCGTAGGTAGGTCGTAGCAGGTCGTGATGCTAGTCTTAGGTACTCGTGGCATCAAGTAGGTCGGGGCATTTTTCTACTTGATGAAAAATGTCCACGAGTAAAAAAGGTCATGAATTAAGTCGTGAAAGTGGGACAGGCCCTTAACTCCAGCATTTTGTGTCTATCTTTGGTGTAAACCAGCACCTGCAGTTGTTTCCCACACATATTTAATTTAATGGATTTTCAAAGCGGAATGCTCAAATTTGTAATAGTAAAGTTTTAAATATTGTGCAGAACTCTTGCATTTTCATAACATTGTCAAACCTCTGATCGTGAGAATGAAGGTCAGTGCTTTATGCTTGCCCCCTCCAATAACAAACAGTTTTTCTTCATCATTCTGTACAAGAAACACTGGAACTAGTTTTTCCACGCAAACATTGAACAACAAACGAATCCAGTTGTCTGCAAAACAGAAAAGCAAATATCACTTCAGAGAGACCCGATATGCATTCTCAGCTCTGAACGAAATTTAGGCTCCCTCAGAGATTTTACGGCTAAATGGACCTGTACTATGGAAAATCCAAACCAGGACCATCCAAGGTTTTTAGCTATCACACATGTTTCCACAAGGATAATTGGATAAAATTCAATTGATTTACCAATTCACACGGGTCGAATTGGTTAAAAACAGGCAGTAATCTGAAGAATGGACCTTGCCCGAAACGTCATCTATAAATGTCCTCCAGAGATGTTGCCTGACCCACTGAGTTATTCAATAACTCAGTGGGTCAGTATTGGTGCTCCACAGATGCTGCCTCACCCACTGAGTTTCTCCAGCATTTTTGTACACCTTCGATTTTCCACCATCTGCAGTTCCTTCTTCAACAACCAGTTACCCAATACTTTGTGTTTTGCTCCAGGTATCTGTAACATTACTTTCAAAATTGATTGCTTTTGTTTTCCACGATATTCTTCATCAAAACCTATTGTTCCATCTCATAATTTATAATGAAGATAGGCACAAAGTGCGGGAGTAACTCAGCGGGTCTGGCAGCATCTCTGGAGAAAAAGGATGGGCGACATTTCGAGTCGGAACCTCTCTTCAGACTGAAACTAGAGGGGAGGGAACTAGAAGTGGGAAAAGGCCAGAACAAATCAACAGATATCAGGAAAATAAAATGCATTATGTGTAGGTACTCTGCACATATGTTCAATTCAGTATACAAGCATGATTGAGACTCCAATCCTTGTCACTTATGTTTTCCATCCCATTCAAATGTTGTCATTAGTTTTTAGCGTTCAAAATTATTCAGCAACATTATTTGCAACTATCAAAATGCCAATGTTTTAGCAGCAAGAATTTTGAGCTCATTAATTCTCAGTAATTTTAACTATGTATCATCGTGATTTTTAATCTTTGTGCTTTTCTAGATATCTGATTTCAATATGGAAGGGAAGAAGTCCCTGCATGCGTCTCCAACAGCTCGCACCAATTTCTGCAGAAGCACCTATTCTGTCCAGATGCATCACAGCTTGGTATAGCAAACTCATGGACGGAACTCTCATGTGCTAGGGATGTATTCCCGATCTTCCACTCTACCTTGTTATGGACCTTGCATTTTTTTTAATCTGCACTTTCTCTGTAAACATAGAAACATAGAAATTAGGTGCAGGAGTAGGCCATTCAGCCCTTCGAGCCTGCACCGCCATTCAATATGATCATGGCTGATCATCCAACTCAGTATCCCATACCTGCCTTCTCTCCATACCCTCTGATCCCCTTAGCCACAAGGGCCACATCCAACTCACTCTTAAATATAGCCAATGAACTGGCCTCAACTACCCTCTGTGGCAGAGAGTTCCAGAGACTCACCACTCTCTGTGTGAAAAAGGTCTTTCTCATCTCGGTCTTAAAGGATTTCCCCCTTATCCTTAAGCTGTGACCCCTTGTCCTGGACTTCCCCAACATCGGGAACAATCTTCCTGCATCTAGCCTGTCCAACCCCTTAAGAATTTTGTAAGTTTCTATAAGATCCCCTCTCAATCTCCTAAATTCCAGAGAGTATAAACCGAGTCTATCCAGTCTTTCTTCATAAGACAGTCCTGACATCCCAGGAATCAGTCTGGTGAACCTTCTCTGCACTCCCTCTATGGCAATAATGTCCTTCCTCAGATTTGGAGACCAAAACTGTACGCAATACTCCAGGTGTGGTCTCACTAAGACCCTGTACAACTGAAGTAGAAACCTCCCTGCTCCTGTACTCAAATCCTTTTGCTATGAAAGGTAACATACCATTCTGTAGCTTTAGCACTATTTGCTGCACCCTATTTTGATTTATTTTCATTTTCATTTCCATTGCCAGTTCAGTTTCAAGCACAGGCCAGGCCAAACAATTCATCTCATTTTCATTTCATTTCATTTCCATCGCCATTTCACAATCACAAATCACAATCAGTTTTATTCCTCACATGTTAAATGAATTTGCCAGCAGTGGTGCATTGATAAAGAACACACAAAAACACACTAAAACATTTCAGTTTCAAGCACAGGGTAGGCCAAACAACTCATCTCATTTGCATTTAATTTTATTTCCTTTCCATTGCCATTTCAGTTTCAAGCACAGAGCAGGCCAAACAACTCATTTTGTTTTCTACTTGATATGATAGGGCACGATCATCCTGGATAACGGCCCCATTGCAGAAGCATCCATGTCGCGGGGCTGGAAACTGGAAGTATCCTGGGCTAATTCTGCTACTGCCATCATCTATTGCGACAAGTGATGGTTTCCACTGATTGTCGCCGGAAGCTTGCGTCCTTTTCAGGATGGACGATGACAGAGCTGTCAACATTTGTAACAAGATGGACACGAAAAGAAGGTGGTCCTGGATAACACACAATGATTCCTAACTGTATCTCGGTACATGTGGCAATAATAAACAATACCAATATCAATAGTGCCAGTCCGAGCTAAGTTTGAAGTAGCTAATACAACTTCCAGGAGGATTATCACAAAATGCTGGAGTAACTCAGCAGGACAGGCAGCATCTCTGGAGAGAAGGAATGGGTGGCATTTCGGGTCGAGACCATTCTTCAGGAGGATTGTTATTGAAATATGAGGGTGGCTCTGTTTTTAGCTTTATAGATCCAATGAAGAACACTCTTCTAGAATGTCTAACTGTTCGATATGAAGCTAGAGAACCTCATTGATAAAATTCCAATATTTTCTTCAGGCAAGGTTAGAGCTGTTATCAATACAATCAACAATTTGTGAAGTCCCCACCATAATGTGGTACAAACACAAGGTAAGGAGGCGTTGAAAGCATTAGCACTATGTGCACAATTTCCTAATCGCACAATGTCAATACATCTTAAGAGGTCAACATCCTTCCTGATTTCTTCCATGATAAAGTAATTAACCAGGCGTGTTTGAAGATGGCGTGAAACATAAAGAGTGAATTTCCATTTGTCAAGGGCCTGTCCCACTTTCACGACCTAATTCACAACCTCTGCCGAGTTTGCCCTTGACTCATACTCGCAGCATGGTCATCACCAGCTCATAGGAGGTCGTGGGTAGGTCGTAGGCAGGTCATAATGTTAGTCATAGGTACTGGTGGCATCAAGTAGGTCGGGGCGTTTTTCTAGCATAATGAAAAATGTCCACGAGTAAAAAAGGTCGAGAATTAGGTCATGAAAGTGCGACAGGCCCTTTACCACACTCAAACCTTTTGAAAACATCAATGAAACTACTTTTGATATAAATACATAAAAATATATTGCATCAGTGTAGCCCCGTTCCTGTTATACTTTTATATTCTCCCCCCATGTAATATTAATAGTGAAGCAAGCTTGAATAATGCTGAAGTAACTGAGCGGGACAGGCCGTATCTCTGAATAGAACGAATGGGTGACGTTTCGGATCGAGACACTTCCTCAGTCTTGACCTGAAACTTGACCTATTCCTTCTCTCCAGAGATGCTGCCTGTCCCATTGAGTTACTCCAGCATTTTGTGTCAATCTTCAGTTTAAACCAGTATTTGTAGTTTCTTCCTACAAGCTTGAAAATGAACTGATAGTACCTGATCCTCTTTCTGTTGAGCGAAGTAAGGTTAAATTTCCTTTGAAATAATACATCAGTTGATTCTGGCGTATAAACAGCATACTTTCAGTGGCTATGGCATCATATACTGTGGCAGAGAATAAGCCTTGTGGACAACTAAGGGAACCAATCCAACAACTATCAATGTTCAGCTGAAAGTAGAACAGAATGGAAAGTAATCGTGAATTGTCCTTTAAGTGAACAAATCATAAATTCGGTATTTGTTTCATTCTTCAAAGTGAGAAAGAAGGGATGGAAGTAGCAATAGAAATTGGAAGTGGTGGAGTTCTATTGCCTTTGGAGAGTGAACACTGATGGATTACAAGATGCCGTTAAATATACAGTTTAGAGTTTAGATTTTTAGTTTAGAGATACAGCGCGGAAACAGGCCCTTCGGCCCACCAATTTTCCGCACCGACCAGTGAACCCCGCACATTAACACTATCCTATACACACAAGGGATAATTTTACGCTTATACCAAGGCAATTAACCTACAAACCAATGCGTCTTTGCAGTGTGGGAGGAAACTGAAGATCTCTGAGAAAACACACGCAGGTCACGGGGAGAACGTACAAACTCCGTACAGACAGCACCCATAGTCGGGATCGAACCCGGGTCTCCGGTGCTGCAAGCGCTGTAAGGCAGCAACGCTACCGCTGAGCCACCGTGACGCTCTCCAATTTATTCTTGGAATCATATGTCTATTTATGTTTCCAGTCAATGGTGACCTGACATGATGTTGACTGGAACAAAGGCAATGATAAAACCCCTAAATGTCAAATGTGAAGTGGCAGAGAGCCAAGAGGGAAGTTTGGGATGCATCAAGGATAAACATAAGTAATTCACTTAACTGTATTTCTTGCCTCACTGACTCAAGGGCCTGTCCCACTGTACGAGGTAATTCAAGAGCTCTCCCGAGTTTAAAAAAAAATCAAACTCGTGGTAAGTACGTACATTCAACGTAGAATGTACGTAGCGGGTACGTCGGAGCTCGGGACATCTCTTAGTGGCTCGTAACGCTAACGTAGGTACTTGGGAAATGCGGTAAGCTCGTGAAGACTCGTGAAGGTTTTTCAACAGTGAAAAATGTCCACGAGAGCCCCGAGACCTATGAGCGGCTATTACCGTAATTCTCCGAGTTTGAATCAGGGGAAACTCGGGAGAACTCTTGAATTACCTCGTACAGTGGGACAGGCCCTTAAGTAAGACCATGGAGTTTCCAGTGTAAAAATGACAGGTACCGATAGGACTATGGTCCTAGTCCCTCTGCAATGCTCCTATAGAATGGGAAATGGCATCTTGTCCTTAGATGTTGTGTCAGGGCACAATGGTGACCTATCTCAGGGAGTCTGGTTAAAGTTCCAAAATGATGGGACACAACTCATAATATCAATAGCATTATGCAATCCAATATCTAAGCAACTACTCTATCTACATCCTTAAAATCTCTGTTAGGTCATGTTTTATGATTGTAAACTTCACTTCAGTGGAATATCTTTAATTGCTAAATGGTTTTAGATATCATGAGGTGAGGAAAAGTGTTACACAAATACAGCAAAGATAATTGTGCTTAAATACTTGAATTCAAAGCATTTTTTTAAAAATTGCAAATTACCTCCAAAACTGAAAAATCGTCAAATTCATTGGTGGTGAAAAGAATAACCTTGCGATTAGAAATTCCTCCAAGTATCAGAACTGGACTATGATCGGTCAAATACCAGAGGGGATATGAGGGATTTGGAATAGAAATTAGAGTTCCAATTTCTAAAATCTAAGAGAAAAGAAAATTGAAAGAACTTGGTGAACTTTACTATTAATATTACATGGGGGGAGAATATAAAAGTATACCAGGAACAAGGTTACACTGATACAATAGATTTTTATGTATTCTGCACCAAGTTTTCTATCAAAATACTATAGCCTGGTAAATATAATGCAGTGTAGTGGCACCTAGTGGTGGTTTGGGGATGTTCGAACCCTCGTCAGTGGTTGGCTCGATCACGTGACCGCGGAGGTTCGCTCGCGGTCTTTCCAGTCAGTCATCAGCAAAGATCCTACAGCGAGCAAGATAGTCCACTCGACGAAAAAGACGTAGTACGGTCATGGGCAGATTCATTGGTAATTTTCGGCCCCATTTCCGCAACTGGCTTCCGTCTCCGCACCAAAGATCCCGTAGCGGAGCAAAGATACTAGCGCGGAGACGGAAGCCGGTTACGGAAACATCCTCGTAAAAATAAAAGTTCTTTGGTAAAAATATTCTCCTCATTTTCAGAATTATAATTTATTGACACAAACTGTTCCCCCGCAACGTTGATTACACTGCGAGAGGGATAACCAGTCGGGTCGGGTTACTGAAATGGCCGACGAAATGACCGACGTTCCGCTCCGTTGTGTACTATACGTCAGCCCATTGGATTTAGCAGGAGTGGACTATCTTGCTCGCTATAGGATCTTTGGTCGTCAGCGCTCCTCCCAGCAACAGGAGCTATTCTCATGTTAGCTAGTCAGGCACGCGTGTTACCGAGTTTAATTACCATTTTTATTTGTCAATAAAAATTATTTAACTCAACCTGCCTGTCTCGCTAAAGCAGTATTGTAAGCTCAAACAAATAGAACAAATAGAACAAGTTGACCTACAACTTTAGGCTGTGCACGCCATATGCAAGGAGAGGAAAAAGTTTATGTAAACATAGAAAGATGGAAACATAGAAAATAGGATATTAGACAATAGAAAATCCGAATGTGCATGTTGGATGTAAGATAAAAGTGTGTCTGAATTTTTGGGATATGGGACCATGATGGTTAAGGTACATGTAGTTGCAACATTAGAGATTCTTAAAATGCACTTAAGGGTATCAAATACATCAGCCTATACCACTGCAAACGTCAGAGGCACCTGAGATCTAAGGAACTAACTTGTGAAATAGCATTGCACATTTTATCACACATCACATAGGTTTAAGGTGAAGGGGAAAATATTTAATAGGATTCATGGAGGACAAAAAAGATAGAATAAGATCAATTATCATAGTGGAGTGAAGTCATGTGGCAGAAGTGATCAGTTATTAGTCAGAGAGTCATAGAGTGTTATAGCTTGGAACAGACCCTTTGGCCTAATCTGCTTACACCGGCCAATATGTCCCATCTACACTAATAGCACCTTAGTTCAGCTCAGTTTTATTGTCACGTGTACCGAGGTACAGTGAAAAGCTTTTGTTGCGTGCTATCCAGTCAGCACGAATTTGGCCCGTATCCCTCTAAACTTGTCCTATCCATGTACCTGTCTAATCGTTTCTTAAATGTTGCAATAGTCCATACCTCAACTACCACTTCCGGCAGCTCGTTCCATACATCCACCACCCTTTGAGTGAAAAAGTTACCCCTCAGATTCCCATTCAATTTTTCCTCTCTCACATTAAACCTATGTTCGCTGGTTCTCGATTCCCGTACACTGGGGAAGAGCCTCTATACATTTACCTGGTCTATTCTTCTCATGGTTTTGTTCACCTCTATAAGATCACTCTCATCCTCCTGCGCTCCAAGGAACAGAGTCCTAACCTGCCCAACTTCTCACTATCGCTCAGGCCCCTCGAGTCCTAGCAACGTCCTCGTAAATCTTCTCTGCACCCTTTCCAGCTTGACAACATCTTTCCTATAACAAGGTGCCCAAAACTGAACACAATACTCTAAATGTGTCCTCACCAATGTTTTATATAACTGCAACGTGACCTCCTAACTTTTATACTCAATGTTATTATCAACTACGATGATTATTTAACTTGTTGCCATATATTTTTTTTTCCGGAAGTGGCGGCGCTGCGTGGCAGCTGCGGCTCACCTGCAGTCCGTCTGTTATTTTCTTTTTTTTCGTCCTTTTGTGTCTGTTTTTAGTTAGAATTTTGGTTTATTAGGCTGTGTTTGTGTGGGGGGGGGGGGAGGGTGGGAGAAACAAGGTTTTAGTCTCTCCCTTCGGGGGGATGCGACCTTTTTCTTGTCGTGTCCCCCGTCACCGTCTCCGTCTGTGCTGAGGCCTAATGGCGGAGCTGGTGGCCTCGGAGCTGTGGCGAGCGTTCGGAGCTCCAGTGTTCCAGCGGCGGCGGCGGCCCGGCTTCGGGGCTTCGGGGCTTCGGGGCTTCGGCGCTCCAGCAGTTGCTCCAGCGGTGCTCCAGCAGCGGCCCGGCATTGGCGCTCCGGCGGCTCTCCAGCGGGTGTTCCAGCAGCGGCCCGGCATTGGCGCTCCGGCGGCTCCGGCGGCTCTCCAGCGGGTGTTCCAGCAGCGGCCCGGCTTCGGCGCTCCGGCGGCTCCGGCGGCTCTCCAGCGGCTCTCCAGCGGGTGCTCCAGCGGCGGCCCGGCTTCGGCGCTCCGGCGGCTCCGGCGGCTCTCCAGCGGCTCTCCAGCGGGTGCTCCAGCGGCGGCCCGGCTTCGGCGCTCCGGCGGCTCTCCAGCGGCTCTCCAGCGGGTGCTCCAGCAGCGGCCCGGCTGCGGCGCTCCAGCGGCTCTCCAGCGGCGGCCCGGCTTCAGAGCTCCGGCGGCTCCAGCGTTCCCGTGGTCGATCCTGGCTGGGGGCTGTGGTGGTGTTCCGGCGTTCCGGCGGCGGCGGTGGCGGCCTGGCTTCGGAGGCTCGGCCGCGGGCCTGGTGGACGATGACATCGAAGGCCTGGATTGCCTCAATACAGAGGGGGAACAAGTAGGGGAAAATGACAAAGACTTTAAGACTTTTGCCTTCCACCACAGTGAGGAGGTGCTTGGTGAACTCACTGTGGTGGATGTTAAATTATGTGTTTATTGTGTGTTTTGTTTTAATTTATTACATGTTATGACTGCAAGGTAACAAATTTCGTTCAGACCGAAAGGTATGAATGACAATAAAGGAATCTGAATCTGAATCTGAATCTGAATATAACTCTGGCCTATTGGGACATGCTGAGCAAGCAAAACTATGCATAGAGTAAAAAATAAAGAAGGATGGCAGGTAAAAAATGGTTCTTATATTGTCAAGAAAAATATGCTGTATAAATCTGGAGGATTCAATGTGGTAGGCTGTAAAGAGCCCAGATGGAAGCAGGGGTTGAATGGGACTCATTGTAACTGGAGACCATGGTCAAAAATATCAAACTAGAATTGGAACAGTAAACTCTTCTAGTTAAAGTGGAACTCATGAACTTATGAACGAAGGGTCACAAATCCAAAATTTTAACTGTTTCCCTTTCTACAAGGATCAGATAGCATTTGGAGGTTAAATATGTAATTGATGGTGGATCTAGCCACCCTTATGAAGAACGTAGACAAGCATTGAGTTTAATTGGGATGTATTTCCCCCAAAATGAATCTAAGGGATCTAACTCCAGGAGTGCAGGTTAGGTGACAATTTGGGATTTTGACATGGATGATAATAGAGTAGAGGTTGCTGTTGGTGATATCATGAATTGAGGTGCGAGGAGCTGTGCAGAATTAAATGATAGAAGGCAAGAATGGAACTTGAATTAATGAGATCATGGCCCTACACAGTCCTACGAAAATACACTCTGTGAGTAACCAACAATGATTTCTCCTGGAGTATGTGGACTAATTTTCATAAGAAATTTTCCAGGAATAAAATTATTTTATATTTATTCAATGCTAAATTCATTTGAAAAGCACAAGTCTGCCTCATGCTGGAGGTGCGTAAGAAAGAGCTGCAGATGCTGGTTAAAATCAAAGGTGGACACAAAATGCTGGAGAAACTCAGCATTTAGATTGAGGCAGCATCTATGGAGAGAAGGAATGGGTGACGTTTCAAGTCGAGACCCTTCTTCTGACTGATGTCAGGGGAGGGGGCGGACAAAGATAGAATGTAGGCAGAGAGTAGGACTGGTGAGAGAACTGGGAAGAGGGAGTAGATGGAGAGAGAAAGCAAGGGCTATCTTGGAGAAGTCAACGTTCATACCACTGGGGTGTAAACTACCCAAGAGAAATATGAGGTGCTGTTCCTCCAATTTTGCGCTGGGCCTCACTCTGACAATGGAGGAGGCCCATGACCAGAAAGGTCAGATTGGGAATGGGAGGGGGAGTTGAGTGCTGAGCAACCGGGAGATCAGGTAGGTTACAACGGACTGAGCGGAGGTGTTCAGCCAAACGATCGCCGGGCCTGCGTTTGGTCTCGCCTGGCCATGCTGGAGGTGCCTGGTTATTCAGTTCAGTTTACCGAGGTACAGTGAAAAACTTTTTTTGTGTGCTATCCAGTAGGCAGAAAAAGACAATACGTGGTGCAAAAGAACTTGGAAAAATCTCTTATTGCTTTTCACACATTTTACGCAATATTTTCAATCACATGGCACTGAAATAAGTAACTACCTATAAATTAATTTCTTGGCCATTTTGTCTTTTGTCAAAATATTATTACTTTCATTCTTTGATTCAAAAGATTTTCTTTGCCAACAAACTTCCATTTTAAAAAAAGCACAAATATAGTGCTTTGTGATTGAACATAAAAATATATTTCAACCCTCTATTGTCAGGCAGTGTTTAGAGATTGAATCTTTATATTGTAACCTCAGAATCTTCAACTAACATTTACAAATGCAATGCAAATTGAAATCATTTAAGGGCCTGTCCCACTTTCACGACCTAATTCATGACCTTTTTTACTCGTGGACATTTTGCATCAGGCTAGAAAAAACGCCCCGACCTACTTGATGCCACGAGTACCTATGACTAGCATCACGGCCTGCTAATACCTACCTACGACCTCCTACGACCTAGTGATGACCATGGTGCGAGTATGAGTCATGGGCAAACTCGGCAGAGGTCGTGAATTAGGTCGTGAAAGTGGGACGGGCCCTTTATTCAGCACACCTCCACCGACTCCATCTTTTACAGTCGTCTTCACCACAATCAAGGGAAATCACTCATTATGAAATGAATTTCATCTGCTTTTGAAGTAACTCCGTAAAATAACTTGAGAAATTCCACTTTCCTGCAGTAGATCTATGAGTTTTTAAATAACTTAAGAACCCAGAATTGCTTTCAAAACTATTTTTGGCCAAAAGAAAATTGTAGGATGACACATTTCTTTACATGCATAATTTGAAATGTCATGCATATAAAACATTGAATTCTTCATTTAACAAATTTATGTAATGCTAAAATACTTTGCTGCTGGTAATTTGCTGTTGACCCATGTTGATGACATCGCAGCTGCTGGACAGAAGAATTCTCACCAAGGATACTGGTAAATATTTTGACAGGAAGGCTTCTTAAGGATAAAAATATGCACCCTTACTTTGTCATAAGTTCTGGAGAAACGTTTCTCCATTTGTTCATGCTTTACATTGGAGATGAGCAATCCTGGCATGCCAAGTTTTTAACTTTATCATTGGATTTTAAAACATTTTTAGTCATAGAATCTTGCAGCATGGGAGTAGGCCTCTCAACCCAGCGCATCCATGTTGTCTAAGATGCCTATCTAAACTAGTCCCATTTACCACCATTTGACCCATGTCCTTTCTAAAGGAGCTGTCCCACTTGGGCGAAGTAATTGGCGAGTCTAGAAGAGTTTAGAAGAGTTTGAAAAAATTACATGTTGAAGATCTCCTTCGACTATGCAGAAGACCTCCTTCAACCTCCTTCGACAATGTGAAGACCAGCTTCGACTAGTTATGACTAACTTCGGGAAAATCAGACACCGAATAGTGGAGATTGAAGACGACCTCCCTTCGACTAACTTCAATTACATTCGACTACCCTCGATTACCTACGACTAGCATGCCGACCTACTACAACCTATTACGACCTAATATGACTAAACTTATGAGTAAAAAAAGTATCAATTTTTTCCATGGCGATCTTTTTTACTTGCGGGCATTATTTAACATATTGAAAAAAAACGCCGCGACCTAGCTGAGGGCTCGAGTACGCGGAGACCACTCTCGAGCATGAAGGAGAGTTACGAAGATCTCCTACGACCTCGTGTCGACCATGCTGCGAGTATGGCAAACTCACTAGAACTTGCGGATTAGGTTGCCCAAGTGGGACAGGCCCTTTAACCTTTTCTATCATGTACCTGACCAAACGCCTATTAAATGTTAAAGAAGGAACTGCAGATGCTGGAGAAGCGAGGGTTACACAAAAAGCTGGAGAATCACAGCGGGTGTAGCAGCATCTAAGGAGCGAAGGAGATAGGTGACGTTTCGGGTCGAGACCCTTCTTCAGACTGGTCAGGGATCAGGGAAACGAGAGATATAGACGGTGATGTGGAGAGATAAAGAAGCCTATTAAATGTTGTTATTGTACATCTTTCAACCACTTCTTCTGACAGTTTGTTCCATATACCCACCTGTGTGAAAAAGCTGCTCTTCAATTTCTCATCCCTTCTATTCTTGACTCCCAACCTGAGGGAAGAGACTGTGTGTGTTCACTCTATCTACGCCCCTCGTAAGATCACCCCTATATAAGATACACATCTATAAGATCACCCGCACAGTCTTGAACAGTTCAAGGAAAAAGTCCCAGCCTGCCCAACTTCTCCCTATTGTAGTGTATTTGGATGCTTGGAACTGACTTAAAAGAACACTCAGATACAGGAGTAAACTAACAAGCTTCTTTATTCTAGGACGCCACCTTGAGTCTCCCCTAGCGCATGCGTCCCCTCGCCCAAGACATAACATATGCTAATCATATCACATACATCACACTGCTTCCCCTTTAACTTGGAGGCAGGTAACACCATTTATAAAATGTACACCACACCTATAGCTTAGGCCTTGAGTCCTGGCAACATCGTAGAAAATCTTTCCAGCTAAATGGCATCTTTCCTACAGCAGGTTCACAAAAACTGAATACAACACAGGTAGACAATGTGCTGGAATAACTCAGCATCTCTGGAGAGAAGGAATGGGTGACATTTCGGGTTGAGACCCTTCTTCAGACTGAGTAACTCAGAATATTGCTGGAGTAACTGAGTAAGTAAGTAAGTAAGTTTATAGGCCAAGTATTCACATGCAAGGAATTAGCCTTGGTGCTCCGCCCACAAGTAACAACATGACATACAGTGACAGTTACGAATGACTCAGAAAACACAAAACATTAATAATAATAAAACATTAATGATAAAGCACCATTGATCAAGCACGCGAACCAACAAAATACCAGATCAAAGGGAGGCTACAGATTTCTGGCTGTTGAGTAGAGCTACTACTCGTGGATAAAAGCTGTTTTTATGTCTGGCTGTGGCGGCTTTGACAGTCCTTGCCTTCCAGAGGGATGTGATTCAAAGAGTTTGTGGCCCGGGTGAGAGGGGTCAGAGATGATCTTGCCTGCTCGCTTCCTGGCAGTGTACAGTTCATCAATGGAGGGAAGGTTGCAGCCAATAACTGGAGCCAGTAATGCTGCAGTAACTCTGCAGGATGGGCAGCATCTGAAGGGTCTCGACCCAAAACATCTCCCGATATGCTGCCGGTCCTGCTGAGTTACTCCAGCATTATGTGTCTATCTTCAGTTTAAACCAGCATCTGCAGTTCCTTCCAACATACAACACCAGTAGTTCTGCTATAACACATGTTTCCATAACACAAATTCAATATAAAGAAAGTGATGAATTTGTATATACTATTTGCATTTTGCGTGCCAGATTGGTTATTATGCAATTTTGACTTGTAACTAGTGAACTAATTAGTTTGGAATTTACTGGCACAAAAAAAACAAACTGCCTCGGATTTCAACTTTATGACCACCAGGGGGCGCCGGGGAGATGGCTGCCCTGCCGGCAGTCTGTTCGTATTTTCTTTCTTTTTGTTATTTTTTTACTGCGTTAAAAGTTTGTTTTAATGTTCTTCGGTTTGTTTTATGTGGTGGGAGAGGGGAGGGGATCGGGGGAAACTTTTTTTCAAGCTCTTACCTTCCCGGAAATGTGATCAATTTTCGGATCACATTCTCCGGGCTCTGCGGCCTACCATCGATGGAGCTGGAAGCCTCCTCGGACTGTCGTGAGCCTCACCGCGGGGCGCAGACTTAACATCGGAGCTGATCCCTTGCCTGGGATCGCTCCCACCACGACCACCGCAGAATCACCACCAAGGGCTCCCAGCCTCGGGTGAAGCTAGTCGGGAGCTCCAACCCGGCAGAAGGTTCGACCAGCCCCGACGCGAGGTTCAATCGCCCGGCACGGGGGAGCTGACATCCCCCTGATGCGGGAGCTTGATCGCCTCGACGCGGAGGGCCCAAACGCCGCCGGCTACGGGAGTCAAGATCATCCCGTCAACGGGGGATCGAGGCCCCCGACCGAGGAAGAACAAAAGGAAGAGACTTTAACTTTATTTCACCTTCCATCACAATGAGGAATGTGTAGGAGTCACTGTGGTGGATGTTCATGTTAAAATGTGTTTTTGAGTGATCTGTTGCTTTTATTATATGACTGACCTGGCCAATGAAATTCCTCGTATGTTGCAAAACATACTTGCCGAATAAAGTGTGATTCTGATTCTGATTCAGATTCAGATTCTGAGTCTAATTGGGATTCTGGTAGGGTTCAGAAAGCATGATTCTGTATAACCTCCCACAGTAATCAGACACCATGTGTGGGAAAGAACTGCAGATGCTGGTTTGTACCGAAGATAAACACCAAGTGCTGGAGTAACTCAGCAGGTCAGACAGCATTTCTGCAGACAGGGAACATGTGACGTTTCTGGTCGGAACCCTTCTTCAGACTGAAAGTAGAGGGTTTACATCCAGAAAGTAATTGGATGTGTGCACATAAAATAAATATCTGAATCACTAAAATACAAGATGCACAACGGTGGTCTTACAATGGAGACTCAGGAACAATTGTTATTTATAATAGTAAGATTTAACGAGAACTTACCAAGTTTGAAGGTTGATCTTTATTTTACGAGGAGTCGCGGTGAGGGATTTCGTGAAGACCCCGCCAGCACGCATGCGCATCATCCTTCAAAGCAGCGGTGTGGAATCACAGAACGCACCATGACTAAAAATAGTAAGATGAAGAACGTAGAACTTCCGAGTTGACCTTATGATAGAGGGTGGGAGCGGGGGGCACGAAATCCCTCACCGCGACTCCTCGTAAAATACAGATCAACCTTCAAACTTGGTAAGTTCTCGTTTAATCTTACTATTTTACTTCGGAGTCACGTGAGTGACTTCGTGAAGATTTCAAAGCTCTGTGATTTCACGCCCTGGACAACGTCCATGCTTATCACACTGCCGCAAGTCTGATGGAGGAAGGCTGTTAGTGCAGTTCAGTCGAAACTGGCTGAAAAAGTAATACAATTTATTAATCAAATAAAACAAACAAACAACCCCTAATTCGGGGACAGACATTCACTGAGCGGTTCCCAGCACAGCTTCTGCGAATGTCGCAGGGGCGACCAGTGGCTTATTGTAGAACCGTTGAAAGGTTTCTTCACTGGCCCAGCCCGCGGTGGCGAGGATGTCCATGGGCACCTCCATGGCCCTCGCTGCTGATGTGGATGCAGCCCTAGTGGAATGAGATTTAAAAATGTTAGTAGCAACTCCTGCTGCATCCAGCACTACCCTGAGTCACCTGGCGATAGTCTGTACAGTCACCCGATGATGCGGAGGTTTGTGGCTGATGAGGAGCCCCAGTTCCTTCATCCTGATGGCTCCTGTAATCCCGATATAGTGGTGGAGATGGGTGACTATGCAGAGAGTGGCATCTACAGGGTATGCCCGAAACTCCAACTGCAGCCCATGCGCCCCTGGCCTGTGCTGCTTCAATAAATCTTGAACAAAGAAATTTATTTGACCAGGGGTGGCCACCATGCTGTCCAGTCGCAGTTTTTGTAACGTTTGGACTCGTTGGGCTGTAGTCAGTGCCATCAGCATCACCACCTTGAGGGTGAGCTGTTTCAGTGGTAGCTCATTCATTGGAGCCCAGCTCCTCAGTAGGGTCAGCACGATCCCCACATCCCACGTGAAAGTATATCTGGGTCGCGGAGGGTTGGTGTTGATCACTCCCCTCATGAGTTTAGACACCAGGTGGTTGGAGCCTATACCTATATCCAGGTATGAGGACAGCGCACTCCTGGCGCTGTTGATGGCACTGTAGCTAAGGCCAGCATCGAAATGGAGGCCAACTAGGAATTCCAGGACATCAGGTATAGTTGCTGTGTTGGAACGAGCACAGAATGCCTCCCACTTTCTGATCTGCGTGAGGTACTGCTTCCGAGTTGATTCTCGGCATGATGCTGAGATGAGTTCCATGGCTCGTGGTGAGATGCCCGCCTTGATGAGTGGTCTTTTCAGAACCTGCAGGCCAACAAGTTTAGGTGACCATGGCTTGGATGACTATCCCCCGTAATGGGGTGAGTAATCAATTTGGGGTGTTTTCCAATCGAAATCCATGGTTGTTTCAAAATTTTAACGACCATCGGGTACCATGGCTGTGTAGGCCAGTCGGGAATGATCAATATGCCAGTTGCAGAGTCCAGTTTAATTTTCTGCAATACCCGACTGATGAGGCAAAATGGGGGAAATGCGTAGCAAAACCATTTCCCCCAATGGATAGAAAACGCATCCATTGCTATTGCCCCAGGGTCTGGTTCCCAAGACACATACGTTGGTATCTGATGGTTCAACCTGGACGCAAAAAGGTCAATATCTGGTGTCCCATAGTGAGCTATAATGTCTCCAAAAATTTGGGGGTTCATCATCCACTCGATGTTGTCATTGAATACTCGTGACCTGGTGTCCGCCACTGTATTAAGCTTCCCTGGCAAATAGGTCGCTGTAATCCAAATATTCTTTTCAATGCACCAGTGCAAAATTGTGTTTGCCAATTCATCACAAGATAGCGACCTGATACCACCCATATGATTGATGTAAGCCACCACTGTAGTGTTATCTATTTGGAGGCGGACATGTAAATCCCGTGAGTTAGTACAGTATGCCCGCAGTCCATGAAATGCTCCCAGCATTTCCATATAATTTATCCCATGTGACTCCAGGAAGGTAGACTCATGAGAATTCCATCTGCCACCACAACTGGACATCGTATCAGTTGCTCCCCAGCCTTGTGCGCTTGCGTCAGTTTGTAGCACGACGTCTGTGTTGCTTACTATGATGGGTCTATGACACTCACTAATATTGTCAACCCACCATTGTAGCTCGGTTCTAGCCTTTGGTGGTAACCGGATCGGCCGATCAAAGTGCCCAGCATTTGCTTTTAATGCTGTGATCTTTGTTCTTTGTAAATTTCGGTAGTGTAGTGGTCCGAATTGTGCAGCTGGGAATGTAGGTACCAATTTCCCTATTATTTTTGCCGTTTGCCGAATGGTCGGTACCCTGGCGCAAGTAAGACTGTGGCACTCTTCTTTTATAGCAGTAGCTTTATTGGTTGGGATGGTAATCTTCATTAAGTTGGTGTCTAGGGTGAACCCCAAATAATCCATAACCCGTACCGGGTGCAATTTTGACTTGTCTGGATGGATTACAAATCCCAGCTTCTCGAAGAGAGCCTTAGTTGCAGCCACTGCCCGTGTAGCCAATTGGAGGGTCTGACCCACTATAAGGATATCATCCAAATATGCCATAACCATATAATTTTGTTGTCGGAGAAGAGCCAATATAGGTTTTAATAATTTTGTAAACAGCCTAGGGGCTGTGGTGATTCCATTGGGCAATGCCTTGTATTCCCATAATTGATCCTTCCAGACAAACTTTAGAAATTTCCTGTGAGCTTCAGAGATGGGCACCGTATAGTATGCATCTTTTAAATCGATGCATGCCATAAAGTACCCTGGGTAAAGCATCTGCTTGGCTGTTTAAAAAGTATCCATTTTGAAATGGGTATATTTTACAAAAGTGTTCAGCTCAGTTAGGTCTATTATAATCCGACATCCCCCATCTTTTTTAATCCTGGTGAAAATGTTGGACACAAACTCAATAGGTTCATGCGTTGTCTTGCCAATTACCCCTTTTGCTGCTAGCCGTATAATTTCAGCATGTCCTGCCTCCACCTCTTTTTGGGATAGTGTAAATTTCCTATGAGGCGAATGCTGGGTAGGGGGATTTATACCACCAATAAATTCTATAACATAGCCTTGAACACTTTGTAAAATAAACTTATCTGTAGTGACAGTTCCATATTTCCAAAAAAGCCCGCAATCGCCCACCAATTTGTGCAGGAGGGGATGCTACGGTCTGAGAGGAACCAGGCCCCCTTACCTCCATGGTTAACGACGGTTCCTCACGTATGGCGTTTTGGGTGGACGTTGTGGAGGTTGAAGGGATGGCGGCCGCATCTTCCATGCAGGCCGCTGTTGGCCTTGTCCTAAAAAAGGTTGTTGTGTTTGGGGAAGTGGAGGTGGATAGGTCCTTTGTGTCCTGTCCGGCAGTCGTGGTTTCCAGTTTGTGTGTGGCTGTTGCCGGTGGTATGGGTGAAGTCTAGCCGTAGGAGGTTTCATGAGGCCAGCTGTTTTGGCCTCCTCGTCTAGTTCCTTCACTTGTTTGGACAGGTCTCCAAACAATTGATGAGGCGGTGGAGCGGTTGATGGACGGCACAACCCCGCAAATTTGGGGTTGAGTGTGGGCTTAATGGAGCTCTTATGCAGGCAGTTGATCTCATACTGGGCGTTGCATAGGAGTGCCAGGGCATCTTGTTGTTCACTGGACACATTATCCCCGTCAAGGGTCCTAGCAAACGCCGTTATGCCCGTGGAGAGGACCTTTAAGATACGCTGGAGGCGGAAATCCTGGTGGCCGTACTCAAGTGTCCCCAGATCTGGGCATTAACCAAGGGCACACTGAGGTTGATGCAGTTCTCGGGCGGTTTTATTTTCTCCATAGTATCATTGAGTACCTGACTCTGGAGTTGGTGAGTAGTCAGGTAATCAATGGTGCCCGCCAGTTTGTGGTGCAGGGGTTCCCCTGTTTGTGTAGTTGCGGCAAACTTGCCCACCACGTCCAGCATATCCTCCTCATGCTCTGGCTCAGCGGTCACTGGCTGTCCCGGGTCGTCTTCAAACACAGCGGTTGGGCAGCTGCTAGCACTTCTGGCTGGTGACGACGAGATGCTGAGAGGACTCCTTGCACGGCTTGTGGATGCCCGTGAGTCCCGCTCTTCCCGGTCCCGGTCCCGCTGGAGGAGTTGCTCCACTAAGAGCTACAACCGCTCTACGCGACCGTCCCTTCTATGTGCAGCGGACAAGCCGACTTCCCCAGGCCCTACGAAATCACTGGGGCTTCCACCATCGGACCACACCTCCGTAAGGTGCTGTCTAGGGTCCAATGGCAGGTCGTCGCGGCCTACCGCCCGAGTAGGCTCATACGACTCCCGCACAGACTCTCCGCTAGTCTGTCTTCTCCCAGACTGTGGCGGCCCACCTGTCTGATACGAAGGCAGGTGAGTTGGATCGGCGCCGGCCCCCGGAACCTGGCTCCCTGGAGTCCGTGCAGGCTTACCTCCACAATCGCCCAATTTTTGGCAAGGAGGCACATGGTCGGCCGCTCCCAGAGCTGAGCTGACCGACCGTCTACTGCTGCCACCTCCGCCCTTGACCGCAGCCTGACGGGGTGTTTTGTCAGCGGCACCTGCTCCTGCAGGCCTGCTCGACGCAGCAGTAGATCTGCCAGACTGCTCTACGGCAGATCTCCCTGGCAGTGGTACGTGGTGGAGCACAGCTGTAGGGCTCCCCTGTAGTGCAGCTGTCCCCCGCCCAGCCCCCTCGGGTCTACTGGGATTCGGGGTGAAGTCGCTAGCGATGAGTGAAGCCCCTTTGCACGTACTTGTTTCCCCCCTCTTTTCTTGGGGGAAGGGGGCTCGAAGTCTGGATCCGTAGCATCCAGCTCCGGGGCGGTAAACCAGTCGGGTGAGTCGGGCGCTAAAGTAGCGGGAGCACCCGACTTCCGCATTCTTGCCCCCACATGTCTCGAAGCTGCCGGTGGTGCTTGCAGCTCCGGGGACAAGGGCCGTTGGCTGGTCGAAGCAGCACGGCTCCTAGACAGCGTTGCCTTCCTCTTGCCCTTGTCCATCCTGTGGAGTGAAGGTAAGTACTTACCTGCCGGCCTTATGAAGGAGCCGGAGGAGAGAGCGCATTCCCCCCCCCAGCCTGCCGATGCAAATGCGCGCGACGATATGCCGGGCATGCGTGCTGGCGGGGTCTTCACGTAGTCACTCACGTGACTCCGAAGTAAAATTCGTATGGCTGTATGATAACCCAAATGTCACTGTACCAAAAGGTGCATGTGACAATAAATGTAAACTTAAACTTGAACTTTGCTCTCTCTTTGTAATTATATCAATCCTCTCTCCATGCAACCTAGCATGTGACATTCATTGAATTTTGCTTCATACCATGCAACAAAAATTAAATGTAATACGAGCACATAATCCCGATACATCAAGTGAATAACTCTGAAATATTGTTTAACTCTGCAAAGAATCCGATTACATTACTGTAAAGTGGTCTATTTCTTTAAATCTATGACAGCTATTCATTATTCAGAGTATGCTCTTCAGATTAACATTTGTTGCTGTTTAACTCTATTGAGTATTGAATGAGCATGGAATATATGAGCTACCTTGGAAGGACCACAATAAATCTCCATTCTCTGAGCAGGAGGCAATTTTAACTAGATTCAACAAAATAAATGGAACTCATTCAGGCAGTTACGCTCAGGAAAGCACCATAAACTGCCTACCTCATGTCCAATGTTAAATTGCCTGATATTCTTATCAACACCAACTTCCAAATCCAATCTGAGATCCAGGTAACCATCAACATTTAAAAGAATACTGGTGTCAAACAAAAAGACAAAAAGAAAATCATAATTAGACAACAGCTCCTAATACAAATTTAGATGTTAATTGAACAGAAAACACGTGCCTAATGCCCCTGTCCCAGTTAGGAAACTTGAACGGAAACCTCTGGAGACTTTGTGCCCCACCCAAGGTTTCCGTGCGGTTTCCGGAGATTTTTGTCCTCCGGCAACCACCTTCAACTAGCATCGCAACCGGCTTCGACTAAAAAATTACCGATTTTTAAAACGGAAACCACTTTCGACCATTAGGGAGACTGACAAAAACCTCCGGGAACCGCACGAAAACCTTGGGTGGGGCGCAAAGTCTCCAGAGGTTTCCGTTCAGGTTTCCTAAGTGGGACAGGGGCATTACAAACAGTGCACCAAATGCACTGAAAGCAAATGCTGACATTTCTAGCCATCTACAAGTTAATACTATGAAATGTTTATTTTTAAGACTAGAATTAGCATTCAGCACAAAGAGTTAGACATTGTCTATTGGTAAATGAACCAATTAATATTTATAAAATGATAATTTACTTTAATTCATTTGTAGGATCTGAGCTCATTGTTAAGGCCAGCAATTATTGCTGATTCCCGATTAGCCTTGAGAAGGTTGTGGTGAGCCACCTTCTGAGACTGCGGCAATCCTATGATATGACGATACGATAGAACTTTATTTATCCCAGGAGGGAAATTGGTCTGCCAACAGTCATAAAAACACCAAATACATGAAACATTAAATTAAAGTGACGAGTGGAAAGGATTGGGGATGTGCAAAGATTGGGATGGGGGAATGGAGGGGAAGGGGAGTCAGTCTCAGTCGATCCCACGACAGAAGGGGGAGGAGTTGTACAGTTTCATAGCCACAGGGAAGAAGAATCTCCTGTGACGTTCTGTCCTGCATCTTGTTGGAATCAGTCTGTTGCTGAAGGTGCTCCTCGGGTTGACCAGTGTGTCAGGATTCGAGTACAAGAGTAGGGAGGTTCTACTGCAGTTGTATAGGGTCTTGGTGAGGCCACACCTGGAGTATTGCGTACAGTTTTGGTCTCCTAATCTGAGGAAAGACATTCTTGCCATAGAGGGAGTACAGAGAAGGTTCACCAGACTGATTCCTGGGACGGCACGACTTCCATATGAAGAAAGACTGGATAGACTCGGCTTGTACTCGCTGGAATTTAGAAGATTGAGGGGTGATCTCATAGAGACTTACAAAATTCTTAAGGGGTTGGACAGGCTAGATGTAGGAAGATTGTTCCCGATGTTGGGGAAGTCCAGGACAAGGGGTCACAGTTTAAGGATAAGGGGGAAGTCTTTTAGGACCGAGATGAGAAAATCGTTTTTCACACAGAGAGTGGTGAATCTGTGGAATTCTCTGCCACAGAAGGTAGTTGAGGCCAGTTCGTTGGCCATATTTAAGAGGGAGTCGGATGTGGCCCTTGTGGCTGAAGAGATCAGATGGTATGGAGAGAAGGCAGGTACAGGATATTGAGTTGGATGATCAGCCATGATCATATTGAATGGCGGTGCAGGCTCGAAGGGCCGAATGGCCTGCTCCTGCACCTAATTTCTATGTTTCTATGTTTCTATGTCATGGAGGGGGTGAGCTGTATTGTCCAGGAAGTTCTGCAGTTTGAGGAGCATCCTCCCCTCCAAGACCACCTCCTATTGATCCAACTCCAACTCCGCCTCCAGGACGGAGCCAGCCTTCCTGATGTGTTTGTTGATCCTAATGGCATCCGCGGCCTTCGCCCTGCTGTCCCATGAATACCGAATAATGGAGAGTGAAGACGACCTCCTTCGATCTCCATCGACCTCATTGAAGACTATCTACAACTACCTTCGACTACCTTCAATTACCTTCGACTGCCCTTGATTACCTATGAATAACCTACTACGACCTACTTCGACTAAACCTACGAGTAAAAAAAGTATTAATTTTTTCAATGGCGACCTTTTTTTAACTCGCGGGCATTTTTCAGCATGTTGAAAAATACACAACCTAGCTGAGGCCTCGAGTACGCGGGGACTACTCTCGACCATGAAGGAGAGTTACAAAGACCTCCTAGGACCTCGTGCCGACCATGCTGCGAGTATGAGTCGAGGGCAAATTCTTCTAAACTCGCAGATTAGGTCGCCGCAGCGGGACAGCCCCTTTACAGCAGCTGATTGGGTGGCAATCTAGTGGCTTGCTTTGTCCTAGGCAGTGTCAAGTTTCTTGAGAGCTGGTACTGCTATTCTCATCTGCCAGAGCCCTAACCACTGTTCATGGCCCATTCCACTCTGTGCTACAGAGATCAACTCAGCCAACCTCCCATATCCAGATCAGGCTATTGTATTGGAACACTGCTGGCAATAGGTTTGAGCAGTAGATTGGATCCAACATAGAAACATAGAAAATAGGTGCATGAGGAGGCCATTCAGCCCTTCGAGCCAGCACCGCCATTCATTGTGATCATGGCTGATCGTCCGCTATCAATAACCCGTGCCTGCCTTCTCCCCATATCCCTTCTCCACCAGCCCCCTAGCGTTCTATCTAACTCTCTCTTAAATCCATCCAGTGACTTGGCCTCCACTGCCCACTGTGGCAGGAAAGTCCACAAATTCACAACTCTCTGGGTGAAAAGGTTGTTTCTCACCTCAGTCTTAAATGACCTCGCCTTTATTCTAAGACTGTGGCCCCTGGTTCTGGACTCGCCTAACATTGGGAACATTTTTCCTGCATCTAGCTTGTCCAGTCCTTTTATAATTTTATATGTTTCTATAAGATCCCCCCTCATCCGTCTAAACTCCAGTGAATACAAGCCTAGTCTTTTCAATCTTTCCTCATATGACAGTCCCGCCATCCCAGGGATCAATCTCGTGAACCTACGCTGCACTGCCTCAATCACAAGGATGTCCTTCCTCAAATTAGGAGACCAAAACATGATCTCTCTCTGATGTGATTTTTATCATATTTCAAGATGGTATGGTTTATTACCATCATGTGTAAAGAGATACTGAAAAACTTTATTTGCACGCCATCCATTCAAATAATACTGAATAATAAATAATCCATTCAAATAATAATAATAGTAAATGACACAAAATGCTGGAGTAACTCAGCGGGATGGGCAACATTTGAAGGGTTTCGACCCAAAACATTACCCATTCCGTCTCTCCAGAGATGCTGCCTGACCCGCTGAGTTACTCCAGCTTTTTGTGTCTATCTTCAGTATAAACCAGCATCTGCAGTTCCTTCCTACTCAAATAATACTATACATGTGTACAATCGAGCCATTTCCTATTACATCAGATTGTGCAAAGAGAATAATATGAAACTTTTTAAAATGTTGCAAGCATTACAGTGTTTCAGTGAAAGTGCAGATTAAAAAAGTGCCAGCGTCGCAATGTGGCAGGTTGGGAGATCAGGACCACACCATTAGCTTATGAGATGACTGTTCAGTAGTCTGATATCAGTGAGGGTGGGAATCTATTCCTATATCTGGTGGTGTTTGCTTTCAAGCATTTGTATGTTCTGCCCAACGGGAGAAGAGGGAATGACGGTTGTAAATGATCCTTGATTGTTTAGTTTGGTTTTAGTTTAGTTTAGTTTAGTCTAGTTTAGTTTAGAGATACAGCGCAGAAACAGGCCTTACGGCCCACACCGACCAGTGATGCCTGCACACTAATACGCTCCGACACCCACTAGGGATAATTTTTAACATTTACCAAGCCAATTGGCCTACAAACCTGTACGTCTTTGGAGTGTGGGAGGAAACGGAGGATCTCGGAGAAAACCCACGCAGGTCACGGGGAGAACGTACAAACTCCGTACAGACAGCGCCCGTAGTCGGGTTCGAACCTGAGTCTCCGGCGCTGCATTCGCTGTAAGGCAGCAACTCTACCGCTGCCCCATCATGACCGCCCTTGTGTTGGCTGCTTTTCCTGAGGTAGTGTAATGGGAGGGTGTGGGTGGGGTTGGAGACTAGTTTATGTAATGGACTGAACCGCATTGGGGTGGGAGATTGCAACCTTCATGTGGTCCCCCCCGTTTCGACGAATGCAATCAACCTGGTGTGCACAATCAAATAAGATCAAATAGAACATGTTGCCCTACAACTTTAGGCTGTGCACGCCATACGCAAGAAGAAGAACCACATCCACAACTTTGGCAATTTCTTGCGATCTTAGGCAGAGTTGTTGTCAAACCAAACTGCGATGCATCTTGATAGGATGCATTCTACAGTGCAGCTGTAGAAGATGGTAAGAGTTATTGGAGACATGCCAAACATCCTTGGTCTTCTGAAGAAGTGGAGCCTTTGGTGGTCTTTCTTGTCTGTACCTTCAATGTAGTTAATCCAGGACAATTTGTTGGTGATAATTACGCCGAGGAACTAGGCGCTCACGACCATCTCCACTTTGATGACCAATTTGGCATCATTAATCACCGAGGCATGTACACCACCTTGTCCAGAGGTCAATAACTAGCTCCTTCATCTTACTGACATTGAGGAGAGGTTGTTATTTTGACACAAGTTACGAAGTTCTCTATTTTCCTGAATTCCATCCCGTCTGAGATCTGGTCCACAACAGTGTGTCAGCTGTTCAAGAAAAATGTGGCTGCACAATGGATAGAGAGATTAGTATGGGGCTGAGAACACATCCTTGCAGAATGTTGGGAATTTTCATGGAGGATGTTTTGTCACCTATCCTCACTGACTGTGGTCTATCGGATGGGGTATTGTCTAGGTCCAGTAATTTAAAGATGAGTTTGTTTGGGATTATGGTGAGGAAATGTGGACCTAGAATTAATAAATATGAGCGGAATGGTGGCGTGGTGGTAGAGCTACTGCCTTACAGCGCCAGAGACCCAGGTTCGATCCAGATTACGGGTGCTTGTCTGTACGGAGTTTCTGCTTTCTCCCTGTGACCTGCGTGGGTTTTCTCCGAGATCTTCAGTTTCCTCCCACACTCCAAAGGCGTACAGGTTTGTTGGTTAAGTAAGTATGTTTACTGGCCAAGTATTCACATACCAGGAATTTTCCTTGGTGCTCCGCCCACAAGTAACAACATGAAATACAGTGACAGTTATGAATGACTCAGAAAACACTAAACATTAATAATAATAAAACATTAATGATAAAACACCATTGATCAAGCAATTGGCTTGGTAAAAATGCAAAATTGTCCCTAGTGTGTGTAGGTAGTGGTAATGTGCGGGGATTGCTGGTCGGTACGGACTCGGTGGGCCGAAGCGCCTGTTTCCACACTGTATCTCTAAACTAAAACTGAATCTAACACACGTGTCCTTGTTATCCAGGCTTTTCAGTAACTTACAAGGCCCAAAAATCCAATTTTCAAGGACAAAACATTGATGGTTTATTGGAGACTTGTATATAAATTGCTTGGTATTGGATGAATTTATTCTGTACTAATTATAAGTAAGTAAGAAGGTTGGATGGTCACCATCTCAGATTTGATTGAACATCATGTCTGGATTTCACAGTCTAATTCCACATGTGCATACAAGGTAACAAACGTTAATTTTAAATGAACCATTCGTACTTCTTGTCTGGAACGTGAAACCCAATTTTATTGGTTTTAATGGTAACAGCTGACACCACGGATCCGTTTCTATAAGGTAAAGGAATAAACCACGCCACTTTACAAATTTCCTCCAGACAATTAGTTTCTGCAACACAGAACACAAAAGATTAACCATGACATAAATGAAACAACCTGATCCCATGAATTCAATTAACAAATTAGGAAATGGAAATATCAGGACCTCAGGATTTATCATCTTTACCCTTGTAACAATCAAGGCAATTCTAGTGGGTATTAGCAAGTTACGCGACTTTGAAGAAAATGTCAGGAGGTAGTACAATGGAACAATGGTAATCGCTTGTTAATTTCAAATCATAATGAAGTTCCCACTCAACCCCATCTTTATTTCCCACAAAATGTATGCTGCCAGTAAAGGGTGTGGAAACCTAGCAAAACAATAGACAATAGACAATAGGTGCAGGAGTAGGCCATTCGGTCCTTCGAGCCAGCACCGCCATTCAATGTGATCATGGCTGATCATCCCCAATCAGTACCCCGTTCCTGCCTTCTCCCCATATCCCCTGACCGCTATTTTTAAGAGCTCTCTCTTGAAAGCATCCAGAGAACCTGCCTCCACCGCCCTCTGAGGCAGAGAATTCCATAGACTCACCACTCTGTGAGAAAAAATGTTTCCTCGTCTCCGTTCTAAATGGCTTACTCCTTATTCTTAAACTGTGGCCCCTGGTTCTGGGGCCTGTCCCACTTATGCGGCTTTTACGGAGAATGCCGGCACCCCTCATAGGTCGTTACAGGTCACCGAAAATTTTTAACATGTCGAAAATCCAGCGGCGACCAGAACAAGGTGCGACTCTTTGGGCGACTTCTCACGACCATACAGGCTTCACCCCGCGACATGTCGCCAGGGTGTCACATGTACGGTCGTGAGTAGTCTCCTAGTCACCCAAAGAGTCATAGCGTCTTTCTGGTCCCCGCTGAATTTTCAACATGTTGAAAATTTTTGGCGACCAATGACGGGTGCCGTCAGTCGCCAGAAAAGTCGCGTAAGTGGGACAGGCCCTCAACTGGCGTGTCCATATGTGCTATCTTTTGGGTGAAATGCAAAACAAAATTCCTCTCCGGATAACATACCGTTATTTTGAAACACATAAGAAATAATCTGTGTGTAGGAAGGAACTGATGATGCTGGTTTAAATCGAAGATAGACACAAAATGCTGGAATAACTCAGCGGGACAGGCAGCATCTCAGGAAAGAAGGAATGGGTAACGTTTGGGGTAGAGATCCTTCTTCCATCTTTAGACCAAGCTGACATGAATTTCAACTCACCCAACTCCCAATTAGTTCCACTCCACCATTGCCAACTTATAAATTCCGTCTAGTGAATTGTTGAACATATATCACATTTTTTTAAATAGCCTTATGACTTTATGAATGCCACAACTTTATCTTTTAATTCTGGAGAAGCAACACTGGAAAAGACCTGACACTCAAACCACACAAGAGGCCAATCTACATCCGACAAGCCATTTATTGTGCTCTGTTGGTCAGACTTACTGTTCTCTCCGGTGTTGTATGTTTAGACAGAAAAAAATACATTGGCAATTATACAATCCTCTTGCACAATCTTAAATCAAAATACATGTGAAAAAATTATTTATAGGTCCTCTGATATTTTCTCTCTGTCTTAACTTATCTTTTCAGTTTTAGTTTAGTTTAGTTTAGAGAAACAGGCCCTTCAAAGTTCAGGTGTAAGGTCTGGTATATCGAACTGTACCATTTGCTCTAGTATACATCCCTTTAGATAAAAGATGCAAGACTTACATACGAATATGGGGAATGGAGGAATAACGTTTTGTAGCTGGAATGTCAAAGGTATTAACGAACCAATTAAGAGGGGTAAGGTATTAGCACATTTAAAAGCACTTAAAATAGATGTTGCATTTATCCAAGAGACACATTTAAAAAAAGAGGCAGAACATAGATTAAAAGCTAAATGGATTGATAAAGTATATTACACTTCTTTTACACACAAATCCAGAGGTGTAGCAATATTAATTCGTAAAGGCTCTGCATTTAAACATACTTCAATAATAACTGATAGTGACGGCAGATATATTATTGTAATAGGAGAATTATATACACAAAAAGTGATTTTTGTCAATGTATACGGCCCAAATTTTGATAGTCCGCTGTTTTTAAAAAAAATATTTAATACAATTCCAGAATTATCACAACACAATCTAATAATTGGAGGAGATTTAAACTGCACACTAGATCCTTATTTGGATAGATCATCAAGACAACGAAAACTTAAATCACATTCCAGTGAGTTAATAAATGCATATATAGACACTAGTAATATTAAAGATGTATGGAGATTGCAAAATCCAACAGGACGAGAATACTCATTCTACTCACCCCTGCATAAAACTTATTCAAGAATAGATTATTTTTTGGTAGATTTAAAACTTATCCCACTTACGTATAATTCAAAATATCATAATATTATAATTTCAGATCATGCACCCTTAACTTTTAAGATGAAAATAACCGGTAAAATGGAAAAACAAGATCAATGGAGATTTAATCCACAAATTTTAAAGGACAAAATAACTCAAGAATATATTACAAAACAGATCAAGATCTTCTTTGAAACAAACGATACACCAGAAATATCATCATCCCTTTTATGGGAAACTTTTAAAGCGTATGTTCGGGGAATTATGATATCTTCTCAAGCATTTTATAATAAAGAGAATCGGAAGGTACAACAGACATTGGAAAGAGAGATTAAACAATTAGATACAGAGAACGCCATTAACCCAACTATGATAAAACATAATAAAATCTTTGCATTGAAATATAAATTAAATAAAATACAATCAGACCAAGTTGTAAAACTATACCAATATACTAAACAAATACAATTTGAATTTGGTGACAAACCACATAAACTATTGGCTCGTCAGTTAAGAAAATTGGAAGGAGAAAAATTAATTTATAGGATTAAATCAGATAAAGGGGAATTACTAATACAAACTAAAGATATAAATGAGAGATTCTTGCAATATTATAAAAAATTATATTCAGCTAAAACAAAAGAAAATCGAATAGGAATAGAAACATTTAAAAAAAATTGTAATCTAAAAGGACTGAATTTAGAAGATAGGGAATTATTAAATGTCGAAATAACTACTAAAGAAATTGAAGAAACTATTAGATCATTAAAAAATGGTAAAACTCCAGGACCAGATGGTATTAGAGCAGAATTTTATAAAATATTTTATGATATGATAGCTCCACGTTTGAAGTCACTATATGAACACATTTATACACAACAGAAATTACCAGAAACATTAAATGAATCTATTATAACCCTTATACCTAAATTAGATAAAAAATCTTGATGACCCAGGATCATATAGAGCTATATCTCTTTTAAATACTGATCAAAAAATATTAACAAAAATATTAGCACAAAGACTAAATAAAGTGATTAATAAACTAATTCATTCAGATCAAACAGGATTTATACCAAAACGATACTCCTCAAACAATCTGAGGAGATTATTTAATATTATATATTCGAAAAGAAACATTAATAAGGATGTATCAATTATTGCGTTGGATGCAGAGAAAGCTTTTGATCAGATTGAATGGTCTTATTTATTTACGGTTATGGAATTTTTTCAACTGGGAGAGAAGTTTATAACATGGGTTAAATTACTATATACCAGACCAACAGCTAGAATATTAATAAACCAAGTGTTAACAACTAAATTTAACTTATTCCGAGGCTGCAGACAAGGTTGCCCTTTATCTCCACTACTGTTTGCACTTGCAATAGAACCACTAGCAAAATCTGTAAGATCACACCCTGAAATATATGGGTATGAAACTAAAGAAACTGAAAATAAAATCTCTTTGTACGCAGATGATGTATTACTTTATATCACAAAACCAGAAATTAGTATCCCTAACTTGTTAGATTTAATAACTCAATTTGGATCGTTTTCAGGATATAGAATTAATTGGAATAAAAGTGAACTTATGCCAATAATGGGAAATAACTTACATATATTACAACAATATGCTTTTAAGATTGCAAATGAAAAAAATAAATATCTTGGAATTTATGTAACAAAAAGATATGATTCTTTATTTAATTTTCTACCCTTATTGAATAAATTATTTAAGAATATTCAATATTGGAGAACATTACCTATTTCAATGCTAGGTAAGATTAATGCGATAAAAATGATTTTTCTTCCACAATTACTATATCTGTTTCAAATGATCCCGATATATCTTCCCAAAAACTTTTTTAAGAAAGTGGACTCTATGGTTACCAATTTTATCTGGGATTATAAGAATCATAGAATAATTAAAAAGCATCTATGTAAATCAAAAATAAATGGTGGTTTTGCATTGCCTAATTTTATGTTTTATTATTGGGCAGTTAATATATAAAATATGAATTTCTGGTTGGGAGAATTAGATAAACAACCAAATTGGTTAAAAATGGAAAAAGAAGACTGTTTACCTTTTGAAATTAGCTCGATTTTATTTGCTAATACTACAATACATAAGAAAACTTATAGAGGAAACCCAATAATAGAAAGCGGAATACGTATTTGGAAACTATTTAAAAAAAACATTAAAATTACAGAATACACCACTAGCTCTTCCAATTGTAAACAATATTTCTTTTAAACCTTCATTGATGGATAAAGGTTTCTTAAAATGGAAGAACTATGGAATAAATAAGATTGGTGATCTCTACAGGGAAAATTTATTTCTCTCATTTCAGGAATTACAACAAAATTATGGATTACATTCTAAAGAATATTTTAGATATCTACAAATTAGAGATTATGTTAAATCAAATACACTAGATTTTAGGAATAGAAAGACAGAAATTTTAGATGAATGTTTAAATAAACATCTGAATACAGAAAAATTAATATCATATATCTATAATATTTTATTGGAAAATGATTTACCAAATACGGATAAATATAGACAAGCATGGGAAAATGAACTAGGTCAAGTAATTAGTAGAGAAGTATGGAATGAAAGTTTGCAACATATACACCATTGCTCATTAAACGCTAGACACTCCTTGATACAATTTAAAGTTATACATAGATTACATTTCTCAAAATCCAAATTAAATAGAATTTTCTCAAATGTGTCCGCAATATGTGATAAGTGTCAACAATTAGAAGCTATTTTAACGCATTCATTCACAGAATGTATAAAAATTACTAATTTTTGGATAAAAAATTTTTAAGATAATCTCAATTGTAGTTAATGCAAATTTAATTCCAGACTCAAAACTAATCATATTGGGAATACTAGAAACAAATCAGATATTAACAACACAACAAATAATTTTTATTGGTTATAGTTTAATAATTGGTAAAAAATTAATACTAAGATTTTGGAAAGGTCCTATTTCCCCTACAACTAAAATGTGGATTACAGAAATGTCGGAGACACTTCACCTGGAACAATTAAAACTTGTCCTGATGGACAGGCTGGATCAATTCAGAGGAATATGATCTCCATTTATTGAATATTTAAAGGGTCAAGATGGTCCGGTTCGAAGCCATGACTAAAGCCTGAATGAATGAATGAATAGATGAAGAATTATATATAATAGATCATGAATATATCTCCAATGAAGAATATTTTGTTTAATATTCCACTCAATTAATTTCTCTTTTTTTTCCCTCTTTTTCTTTTTGATATCTATCTTTATTTCCTACTGTTATAAAATAAAAAAACATTGAAGTACAAATAAGATTGACTGTAAATTTTAAATATATTAAGAATGTATGTGACGATAATATTTTATTTTTGTATCGCTTTGATTTTATATTTCTTCTTAATATGTAATTACTTCTAATAAAAATATTTTACAAAAAAAAAAGAAACAGGCCCTTCAACCGACCGAGTCCACACCAACCAGCGATCCTTGCAGACAAACACTATCCGATACACACTGGGGACAATTTACAATTTTTACCGAAGCCAATTAGCCTACTAACCTTTGGAGTGTGGGAGGAAACTGGAGCTCCTGGAGAAAACCCACGCAGATCACAGGGAGAAGGTACAAACTCCGTACAGACAGCACCTGTAGTCAGGATCGAATCCAGGTCTCTGGTGCTGTAAGGCAGCAACTCTACCGCCGCGCCACCGTGCTGCACACACTCCCCCCCCCAGATTCTACTATTTATCTACACACTGGTGTTACAGTGGCCAATTAACTCACCAACCAGCATACCAAGAACTTATTTGGTCTACACTCGCTTGTAGCATTTATACAACGTACTCACCATCATCAGACACTGGTACTGCCGTTATGACAATCCCCAACAATTCTGGCAGATTGTAAATTGAATTCACCGGTGATTGAAATTTTATATGTACAATAGGAAACATTCCCTGAAGGTAGGCAGATCGAGCAGCTATTTCATTTTCCTCCTAAAAGAAGTGAAAAGGAAAATTGTTCTGGGAGTTACAGTTTATGAATGAGTAGGGCTGAAATCAAATGCAAATTCAAAAATCAAAATCAAATTATTTTTAAAGAGATAACAAACAAAAACACATCAGAATGGAAATATTGGTAGATCTGCCATGAAGTACGTCTGAAAATCTAGTACAGGTTTTCATATACTGTAGTCACAAACAATGGCACAGAACAATGTACAATACCATCAGATGATCAGGTGCATCCCCAAAACTTAGTCTGATAATTGCCACATTAATAAATAAGAATGTTGTACTAGACACAGAATGCTGAAGTAACTCAGCGGGACAGGGAACATCTCTGGATAGAAGAAATGGGTGACATTACAGGTTGAGACCCTTCTTCAGACTGATTCATTAAGTCTGAAGAAGGGCCTCAACCTGAAATGTCACCCATTCCTTCTATCTGGAAATGGTGCCTGTCTCACTGAGTTACTCCAGCATTTTATGTCTATCGTCGGTGTAAAGCAGCATCTGGATTTCCTTCCTACACAGAACTTTGTTCTAACGACCTCAACAGAATACCTGTCCTCACCACTAGACTCCACTCATCCCTCTCACTACAAGCTCCCTCTCCACCTGAATCCCTCTATTAGCTACTAGCCCCTGCCTCATCCATCTCTCACCTCTTTATGCTGACTATCCCTGTACTCTCCAGTGGTAACCCAAAATATCAGCTTCCACATATGCCATTAGAATTGAATTGAATACTTTATTGTCACATGCAACTAGTCACAGTGAAATTCTTTGCTTGCATACCCAAGGTATGTAAATAGTCGCCGCGTAAAGGGCGCTGACAAAGTTACAAAGTATCCCACGCCAGGTCCTCCTTTGTTCTCTCCCTGCCTCACGATGGTAATCACACACCGGGTCCACCTTTGCTCCTCATCCCCCTTTCCCATGCAAGGTCCTCCTTTTGTTCTCCCCCTCCCCCCCTCCCCCCCTCTCCCCCTCACAGCAGTTCCCCCTCGCTCCAGGTCCAGCCTTGTTCTTCCCTCCCCCTCTCATGGTGGTCCCCTCTTGCTGGGTCCCCCTTTGTTCCCGGTGGTGTGTCCTCTGCTCCGGCCACAGGCGCCGTCAACCCCCTCCGCGTTCCCCCAACAGTTTGAATCAAAAATGTTGCTGTGCTCACGGTTTGTCTAATTAAAACATATATCCTTTTTTTCCCAACGATAGTTGTCACTGAAGCTTATTCTTTCAGCTGTGGATGTTGTCAAGTGTCAGGAACTTTTCATTGCTTGATGTATTTGGAACCAGGAATCTCTTCATCCAAAAATATGTCGACAGCAAATGGAAACTACAGTCCAGAATGATAATCAGCCTCAGATGTCCAAACATCTTTGCATTTCTCTTTGTGCATGGGTTCTCTATACTGATTCATGCCTCACTCATCAGCATTTCAAGAGTTCTCTCAGAAAATGTTGGTGCTTTCTCCATTGATTCTCCAACTGTTATAAGACCATACGAAATAGGAATAGAATTTGGCCATTCAGCCCATCAAGCCACTCGATCCTGGTCTATCTATTTTATCCTCTCAACCCGATTCTCCCACCTTTTCCCCATCACCTTTGACATTCTTATTATTTAAGAACCTATCAATCTCCACTTTAAACCAATGACTTGGCCTCCACAGCCATCTACTGTCAATCATAATGCTTTGCTTCCATGCATAGTGCCTTCAAGGCTGCTCTCTTTCCCTGAACAGTGTGTAGTAAAGTGACACTGATGGTGGTAAATTGCAGGTCCTTCAATTGGAGCACAATACGTCATGATCCAACGCACTTTTATGGGTAGACTCCACACTAATGATGTTACACATTTGTTTTCAGCATTTCAACAATTTTTTCTGGAAGAATCCAGTTTGGAACTGGTGCTATAGACAACAATGTTTTAGTGCACCAAAAATAGTGATATTCAATATCACACCCAACCAAGGATTTTTAACGCGTTAATTCCTGACTATACCTACGCCAAATATTAAATGAAATGAAATGAAATACACAGGCTTCCACTCCAGTAACATCTATATTACTAAAAGTCTGATCTTGACCGCTTTTGGCTCACTGTGCTGTGATTTCCGAGAGAATGCCGCCACCTACGGCTGTCACTTTTGGCCACCTCGCTAGAGCCCCCCTCCGCCTTCCTGGACCGGAGGATTTTTTCCCATCGATGAAAAATCAGAGAAATATTAATGTTTTGAAAAAAATTGTCATTCTCTCTGGTGCCCCTGCTGGTGGGAGGGGGGAGGGACTATAAAACCCGGACGTGGTATGCCTCACTCAGTCTCTGCAAGGGAGGAAGCCAGAGGGTCACGTCTCTCTGAGCTCTGAATAACACTGAACACATGTCTATTCAACTGTGAGCGCCCTTAATGTGTTTTGAAAATGAAAATATGGTTGGTTTGAAGTAAAGAGGCACTGCCTGCAAATGGTTGTTTGGGGGGTTTGGGTTGAAGTTAAAAGGCGCTACTGCAAATGGTGGTTTGGGTGCTTTGAGTTGAAGTTAAAAGGCACTACTGCAAATGGTGGTTTGGGTGCTTTGGGTAACTTCCTGTTTGCACTGTATACTGATTTTAGATAAAACGCTACCACTTACGGTGCTGATTTTTGGCCATCTTACTCAGTCCCCCTCCGCTCAGCAGGTGCAGAGGATTCTTCCCATCAATGAAAAATAAAAGTGTTATTAGTGTTTAAAAAATGTTGATAATCTCTCTCCTGTCAATCACGCCATGAAGGCTACACCTTTTCCGGGGGGAGGGGTTATAAAACCCGGAAGTGTGGGTGTCGCTTAGTCTCTGCATGATGGGGGAGGGAGAGGTCACGACTTTGTCTGAGCTGTGAATCAATTGAACACACTGAATGTCTTCTGAACTGTGAGTTTGGTGTTTTGTGTAGTTTTATGGTGGTTTTATGGTGGTTTCACCCTGCTTGAAATGGTATGAAACTGCATTTGAATGTGGTGGCCTTGCACCCTGCATGAAATGGTACGAAACTGCATTTGAATGTGGTGGCATGCACCCTGCATGAAATGGTATGAAGCTGCATTTGAATTTGGTGGCCTTGCACCCTGCATGAAATGGTATGAAGCTGCATTTGAATGTAGTGGCGTGCACCCTGCATGAAATGGTATGAAACTGCATTTGAATGTGGTGGCGTTGCACCCTGCATGAAATGGTATGAAGCTGCATTTGAATTTGGTGACCTTGCACCCTGCTTGAAGTGGTATGAAACTGCACTTGAATTTGGCGGCCTTGCACCCTGCTTGAAGTGGTATGAAACTGCACTGAATTTGGTGGCCTTGCACCCTGCTAAAAGTGGTATGAAACTGCACTTGAATTTGGTGGCCTTGCACCCTGCTTGAAATGGTATGAAACTGCACTTGAATTGGTGGCCTTGCACCCTGCTTGAAGTGGTATGAAACTGCACTTGAATTCGGTGGCCTTGCATCCTGCTCGAAGTGGTATGAAACTGCACTTGAATTTGGTGGCCTTGCACCCTGCTTGAAAATGGTAGGAAAATGGACTTGAATTTGGTGGCCTTGCACCCTGCTTGAAATGGAAGTTCAAGGAATAGCCATGAGTCAACTGCCAGCCCACCACCCGTGAGTGGGCTGCCAGCACATCAGGCTTGAGGGACTGAGCTGCCACCCCAAGAACCCATACCAGCGCTCCAGAAACCCCCCCCATTGGCCACCAATATTGGAATTGGTGGAGAGGTGGAATATTGCGTCGGGGGACCAGCCCTCCCGTGTGAACATGGGACCCAATGGGTCCCACTTAGTCTAGTCTCATTTTAAAATTCACATTCAACCTCTCCTTGGCCATGCCTTTCCCTTTCTCCAATCTTCTTCAACTCCAGCGTTGCATATTCCAACCCCAATGTAAGAGTTAATGCGATAGCCGCCATTTTATATAACTATTCCAGCTATTTTAGCTGTAACCGTCATTTTGTGCATGGATGCTCACTTCATTTTAAAGCTGACTTCTGCAGTAATTCTGTGAAGTGAATAAAACAACCTTCACTCTGTCTACAAGAACTAAGAGAAGAGCAGTTCTCACATGCTAGTGTCCTACAGTAAGGTGGTTACAATACAATAGGTGCCTTATTGCTATAGCAGCTGCTTGTACTCCCCCAATCACTCCCATGCCTCCCTAACATATTTCCATGGTTTACTAACTGAGAAACTACATTATGTATCTCTTCTTTAACTGAGTTCCTTTGTTCATGACCATGTACTTAGACCTGTTTTAACTGTATAAATATGATTGTACTTTTTGTATTGCTCAGAGAGAGAACAGTGACAGGATCTTGTGTGGACTCCTGTCCATACGAGTGACTGAGTTCTCCACCCGGGTGCCTCTTAGTAAAGACTCTTTTACTTTGAAACTTGTGTTTTGAGTCATTTTACTCGTTCAGTTCGACAGACTTCGACACCACCACCACCAACCATTTTTCAACTCACCATTTTGAGCACCTGCACGTCTTCAAAGCCCACCTCAAAAGTCTTGATATCCCCAATATTATTACCAATTAAGATGTTGAAGGTATAAATACAAATGTAAGTTGTAGTCATTGAATGTAGCTACTGTACCTGATTTTCACAGGAGAGTTTGATCTTTAAGAAATAAGGGAAAGCGTAGTAGTGCTGAAAGTAAAAGAAAGTTTAGTTAAATTGTGCAACTTAAAAACTTGAATTTGTAATCAGTAAACTATTTAAGTTACAAGTACATAAATCTGCATGAATTTCTAAATCCCAAGAAAGTTAATAGCATTTTACTATCAATGCGTTTTAAATATCATCTTGGCACAAATAAAAAAGGCATTATTAAGTGCAGGTCAGAAGTTACGAGAAAAATAATATATATTGTACAAAAAATCTTACATTCTTTGTATAAGGTGGCGTAAATATTCTCATATCCACAATATTTAGTATGTATATCAGAACAATTTTACTACAGTCAAGCTTTGTGAAAATATGAATATATGGAATGACGATATGCACCCTAAAGTGCCTGTCCCACTTTCATGACCTAATTCACGACCTTTTTTACTCATGGACATTTTTCATCAGGCTAGAAAAATGCCCGACCTACTTGATGCCCGAGCACCTACAACTAGCATCACGACCTACCTATGGTCTACCTACGACCTCATGAAGGCCGTGCTGCGAGTATGAGTGAGGGGCAAACTCAGCAGAGGTCGTGAATTAGGTCAGGAAAGTGGGACAGGCCCTTAAATCTGATTTTACTTCGGAGTCACGTGAGTGACTTTGTGAAGAAGCCCCGCCTGGCGCTAGAACGGCATTACGTCGACGCTGACGGCAGAAGCAAGAGCTGCAGAGCGCAGCTCCTCGCAGCGGCCGGAACGGACCCGCAGGTAAGTGCAAGGAAAACAGGGGACGTTCTAAAAAAGACGTTACGCTGGTAGAACCAGCAAAAGTGAAAGTAAAATTTAAAATCAGAGTCACGCTGGCGTACTGATTTAGCCAGATAATAATAAAAGGAAAATGGAGAAGTCTCAAAGGAAAATTTCACGGGTAAAAAGATCGTCCCGGGGTGAAGCTAAAGAGTCGGGACAAGAGTTTAGTGCGGATCCGGTTCCGATACCGGTGGCCGCTGATTTACCCGTTAGTGGGACTATAATTTCTCCAGAAATGCAAACCACGGAGGAAAATGTTCCTAGAAAAAGTAAAAAGAAATCCGTGAGGCCCGTGGTTTCTGATAATGACTCTGACAATGAAAGTCCTCCGGATAATAAAGCTATATGGCTTAAAATGGAACATATGGAGAAAGTACTCCAAAATATAATGAGACAAGGGTCACAGTACCCAGAAGTTTCCCAAAATGACCCTGAGGGGTTTGAATATCCAGAATATGGCTATGTGCCAAATTGGGAATTTGAAACTCCAGACCCAGGATTAAGGGCGGAGGAAGTCTCATTGGATATAATTCCAAGTGTATCAGGGCTGCAAAAGTCAGACCCTGCAAGTGGTGATGTGGATTATGAGTGCACACCACGAATAAAAAAGAAGAGGCCAGATGTGCCTGATATGGCAAAAGATTTTGCTATACCTGAAGGAAGTGGTGAGGCTATGGAAGAAAACCTAGCTGCCAGTATTAATTATATGGTATCTCACCAACTTCAAGATTCTGTGATGGCTGAAACAGCAGAATTATATAAAACACCGGAAAATTGCACCTCATTGAAGGTACCTACGGTTAATCCGTCTATATGGACGCCTATGTCTCCAGGCATGAGAGGACAAGAAATAAGATTTCAAAGAATCCTCAAACTGATTTCAGCTGCCATTACTGCTTTTGGAAGGCAAATGGTAGGGTCGGAAATGGTTAAAATCCAAAAAGATACTTTGGGCTTATTGTGCAATTCCTTCTATGAAATTAATTGTATGAGGAAAATTGCGATTCGGCCCATATTTCATCCAAGGTTTGCAGGTCTGTGTCGATCAAGTGGTATTCAAGCTCCTGGTTATCTATTTGGAGAGAACCTGCCTAAGCAAATAAGAGAAATGGATGAAGAGGCTAAATCTATTAGCCACATGAGACCTTTCGTTTTTGGACAAAAAAGGTATTTTTCGTCAAGAAGGGGATTTGATTTTGGAAACAGAGGCAGGAATATGATAAGAAAATATTACCATCCGACACAGCCTAATACGTATACGGGGAGAAGGAGACCACCACGTTCATATGGAGAGGTACAAAAAATTTATTCAATTCTTAAAGAAACTGTGGACAAATCTCCAGTTGGAGGGAGATTACAAATGTTTTATGATGAATGGCTTGCCATCACATCTGATCGGTTTATTTTACAAACAGTTTCAGGAGCTACTATAACATTTAAAGAAGATGTTAACTCTCCGGTACAAAATAAACCTGCTTATGGTTTCATGTTTTCTGCAATTGAAGAGGCAGAAATTAATGTGGAAATTGACAAATTGTTTAAAAAAGGTGTTATTGAAAAAACTGTTGAACATGAACATCAATTTGTGTCAAATATATTTCCAAGAAGTAAAAAAGATGGTGGTTGCAGAATTATTCTGGACCTTACAAACTTTAATACATTTGTCGAGTATAAACATTTTAAGATGGAAACATTCATCACTACAAGACATTTGATATCAGCAGGTTGTTATATGGCTACAATTGATTTAAAGGATTCGTACTATTCAGTACCGATACACCAGTTCTTTCGAAGGTATTTAAAATTTAATTGGCTGGGACAGCTGTGGCAATTCAAAGCTTTACCAAATGGGTTAAGTTCAGCTCCCAGGCTCTTTACAAAGCTGTTGAAACCAGCTTTAGCACAATTAAGAGCACAAAAACACATCATTATGGCTTATCTGGATGACATTTTAATCATCAATAATAATCAGGAATCAGCTGAAAAATCAGTTTCAGCAACTAAAACTTTATTTGAGAAGTTAGGGTTCTTGATTCATCCAATTAAGTCCCAGCTGCAGCCAGCACAGTCAATTAACTATTTGGGGTTTGTGATTAACTCAGTTACTATGTTAGTAACTTTGCCAACAGATAAGATTGATGATATTTTAATTACCTGTAGGGGTCTTATTCACAAACCTTATCCCTCCATCCGGGAAGTAGCAAAGGTTATTGGTAAATTAGTAGCAGCATTTCCTGCAGTAGAATTTGGTCCATTACATTACCAAAACCTTCAAAGGGACAAAATAAGAGCACTAAAAAAGAGAGCAGGCCATTTTGATAGGCCTATGCAATTAACAAAAGATGCTTTATTGGAATTGCAATGCTGGATTGAAAATGTCCCACAAGCTGCTAAAAACATTGTGATACAACAGCCTGAAGTAATTTTACAAACAGATGCTTGTGCTCTCGGATGGGGGGGCGACAGATTCATTTACCAGCTGTGGGGGCAGATGGACTGTCCAAGAGGAAATGTTTCTCCAAACATATGGTATTAACTATTTAGAATTATTGGGGGCGTTTTATGGGTTAAAAGCCTATTGTTCTACAAAAAAGAATCTGCATGCACTGATACAATTAGACAATAAAACAGCTGTTCCATATATTAATCACATGGGGGGAGTCAGATCGGTATCATGTGATTGTCTGGTCAATCAGATATGGCAGTGGTGTATTAAGCACCAAATTTGGATTTTGGCAAATTATATCCCAGGTAAAGACAATGTGGTGGCAGACAATAGATCAAGGGTGTTTAAAGACAACACAGAATGGATGTTGAACCCAGTAATTTTCAGTAAAATTGTGATTCTATATGGGTTACCAGACATTGATCTGTTTGGATCAAGATTAAATCATCAATTGCCTAAATATGTGTCTTGGGAACCAGATCCAGATGCAGTAGCAGTAGATGCTTTGGGGGAATATGTTCTTTTATGCTTTTCCGCCATTTGCTCTGGTTCAGCAATGTCTGAAGAAAATAGAACAAGATTCTGCCACAGGATTATTGGTGATTCCAAATTGGCCGACACAACCATGGTTCCCATTGATGTTAAACATGATTAAAGAACCATATATGTCAATTCCTAGCAGCAGTGATTTATTAATAAAACCGGTAACCAAAGAAATTCATCCATTATATGCTTATATGAATTTATTAATCTGCAGGTTTTGACCAGACCACTACAAGAGCTTGGATTGTCGGATAGAACTATGGATATTATAGTCACATCATGGCGAGATAGCACTCAGAGACAATATATGACACATATAAAGAAATGGGAACATTTTTGTAGACAATCAAATATATCCTATCATACTGTGAACATTGCAAACATATTGGAGTTCCTTGCCGAGTTGCATTTTGAACAGCACTTAAGTTATAGTGCTATTAATAGTGCACGTAATGCCTTATCATCTTATTTAGGACAAATCTCTGACCAGAAATCAATTGGATCACATCCATTAATATCCAGATTTATGAAAGGAATCTTTAACAAAAATCCACCCAAACCAAGATATACAGAAATTTGGGATGTCAGCATTGTACTTAGTTTACTTAGGCAATGGACTCCAATCGAAGTTTTATCATTGGAAAAGTTAACATTTAAATTAGTAATGTTAATGGCATTGGTTTCAGCTCAAAGGGTGCAAACATTACAAATGCTACGTTTAGACTGTATGCATGTGGCTGCAGATAACATTGTGCTTTATGTTTACGATCTGATCAAACAAAGCAGACCAGGGAGAACTGGAGCAAAGGTAATGTTTCAAGCTTACCCTATTGATCCAACATTGTGTGTAGTTAAACATTTGAATCAATATATAAAAGTTACCAAAACTCTTCGAGGTGATGAAAAAACATTAATGATTACGCATAAGAAACCACACACAAAAGCTTCAGTGCAAACAATTTCGAGGTGGTTAAAACAGGTGTTACTTTTAGCAGGAGTAGACACTGATGTGTTCAAATCTCACTCCACCAGGGCAGCAGCTACGTCCGCGGCGAAGTTACAGGACGTACCACTCGAACACATTTTAGAAACCGCAGGGTGGTGTAAAGAAGAAACTTTTTCAAAGTTCTACAATAAACCTGTTCACACAATGACAGGCTTTGGACACGCGGTGTTGCGTTCAATATAATCACCTGCTTTGTTTCACTATCAATTGATATTATCGATTATGTTATCACTTATATCTTTTATCACTTTGTAATGGTTTCCCCAGATGTAAAAAGGGGGTTATTATATGTTCTTTTATCATTAAAAGATTTATGGAAAGAACTAAAACTGGTCTGGTAAAAGGTTTTTTACTCATGTATGTGTTGACCTAGCCGGACTGTCGTATGGAAGAATTCTACGACATGGAAAACACAGAAGCTTCAAAATCTTCACGTAGTCACTCACGTGACTCCGAAGTAAAATAGTAAGATTAAACGAGAACCTACCAGTTCGAAGTTTGATCGTTATTTTATGAGGAGTAACGATGAGGGATTACGTGCCCTCCACTCCCCACCCTCATAAAATAAATGATCATCTGGTAGTTCTAAATCTATGATGAGCCTTACTATCTTACTCCGGCTATTGTGTTCTGTGTTTTTCATGCCGCTGCTTTGAAGTATGCCGTTCTAGCGCCAGGCGGGGCTTCTTCACGTAATCCCTCATCGTTACTCCTCATAAAATAACGATCAAACTTCGAACTGGTAAGTTCTCGTTTAATCTTACTATTTTACACTTTATGTGTTTCTCAATCCAACTAAATAAAAGGTAGATCTTATAAGATTTGCATTTATCGATTTATTATGGCCATTAAATCACTTAAAATGCAAACTTCCATAATTCTAGTGTCATGATCCAGATGGTTGGACAAAGTTTACATTAAAATCACTGACAAATAATTATTTTTAATCTTAAGATTTTCCAAAACTTTTTTTTTAAGTAGTTAAAGTTCAAGTAAACATTAGAACAATTTAGCCACAAGTGGATAGGGTGGTTAAAAAAAGGCTTAAGGAATGCTTGAATTTCTGGTCACCAAGCTGTAGGTGAGATGTGGAAACTTTGGAGGGGATGCAGAAGAGGTTCATCAGGATATTTTTCTGGATTGAGTGTATGAGCTTTAAGGGATGAATTGGACACTGCCCCTGCTTTTCCAGATCTTGTGCACTGGATGACAATGAAAAGGATATAAGAAATAGAACCAAGAGCCACTCGAAAAAGACCATTTAAAAGAGTGTTTACTTCTGTGCCACTTTCCTGCATATTGAAAGATATCGATTCATTATAGCGGGGACTCGCAGGAGTCCAGCTATAAACTAAGTGGACGTAAGTTGTGTACTTAAGACGTGTTTTAATCGGTCAGATACAGCTCCCTACTCCTGAAAAGGCCACGGGAGTTGCCCGACCTAAGGGTATTTTGTAAATATACCCAGTAACCATGCCATTGCAGCTCTTTTGAGCACAGAAACAGAAAAGTATTGCACAGGAACATGCCCTTTGGCTCATCATGTCTACACCAGCCATGATGCCAAGTTAAAGCAATTTCATTTTGCTGCACATCATCCATCTTTCTATTCCCTGCCCATGCACCTGTCTAAATGCCTCTTTGACGTTGCTATTACATCTATTTTCCCCATTTTCCCTAGGCAACGCATTCCAAGAACCTATCACGCTCTGTAAAAAAAAGCCTTGCAAATCTCCTTCATGCTTTCATAAAATAGTGAAAGGCTTGGATGGAGTAGATGTGGAGAGAATGTTTCCACTAGTGGGAGAGTCTAGGACCAAAGGTTACAGCCTCAGAATTAAAGGATGTTCCTTTAGGAAAGAGATGAGGAGGAATTTCTTTAGTCAGAGGGTGGTGAATCTGTGGAATTACATAGAAACATAGATGCAAGAGGAGGCCATTCGGTCCTTCGAGCCAGCACCGCCATTTATTGTGATCATGGCTGATCGTCCGCTATCAATAACCTGTGCCTGCCTTCTCCCCATATCCCTTGACTCCACTAGCCCCTAGAGCTCTATCCAACTCTCTCTTAAATCTATCCAGTGATTTGGCCTCCACTGCCCTCTGTGGCAGGGAATTCAATAAATTCACAACTCTCTGGGTGAAAAAGTTTTTTCTCAGCTCAGTCTTAAATGACCTCCCCTTTATTCTAAGAGCCACAGAAAGCTGTGGTGGCCAAGTCAATATTTTGTGATAGATAGATTGTTGATTAGTGTTGGTGTCAATGGTTATGGGGATAGGCAGGAGAATGGGGTTAGGAGGGAGATGTTGATCAGCCACGATTGAATTGCGGATTGGACTTGATTGGGCCGAATGACCTAATTCTGCTCCTATCACGGGAACAAGGGAAATCAGGGATAGTATCAAAGCAAAGGATGATGCGTACAAAGTAGCCAGAAAAAGCAGCATACCCGAGGACTGGGAGAAATTCAGAGACCAGCAGTGGAGGACAAAGGGCTTAATTAGAAAAGGAAAAATAGATTATGAAAGAAAACTGGCAGGGAACATAAAAGCTGACTGCAAAAGTTTTTATAGATATGTGAAGAGAAAGAGATTAGTTAAAACAAATGTAGGTCCCTTGCAGTCAGAAACAGGTGAGTTGATCATGGGGAACAAGGATATGGCGGACCAATTGAATAACTACTTTGGTTCCGTCTTCACTAAGGAAGACATAAATAATCTGCTGGAAATAGCAGGGGACCGCAGGTCAAAGGAGGAATTGAGTGAAATCCAGGTTAGTCAGGAAGTGGTGTTGGGTAAATTGAATGGATTAAAGGCCGATAAATCCCCAGGGCCAGATAGGCTGCATCCCAGAGTACTTAAGGAAGTAGTTCCGGAAATAATGGATGCATTAGTGATAATCTTTCAAAACTCTTTAGATTCTGGAGTAGTTCCTGAGGATTGGCGGGTAGCAAACATAACCCCTCTTTTTAAGAAGGGAGGGAGAGAGAAAACAGGGAATTACAGACCAGTTAGTCTAATATCGGTAGTGGGAAAACTGCTAGTCAGTTATTAAAGATGGGATAGCAGCACATTTGGAAAGTGGTGAAATCATTGGACAAAGTCAGCATGGATTTACGAAAGGTAAACCATGTCTGACGAATCTTGTGGAATTTTTCGAGGAGGTAACTAGTAGCATGGATAGGGGAGAACCAGTGGATGTGGTGTATCTGGATTTCCAGAAGGCTTTCGACAAGATCCCACATAAGAGATTAGTATACAAACTTAAAGCATACGGCATTTGGGGTTCAGTATTGATGTGGATAGAGAACTGGCTGGCAAACAGGAAGCAAAGAGTAGGAGTAAACGGGTCCTTTTCACAATGGCAGGCAGTGACTAGTGGGGTACCACAAGGCTCAGTGCTGGGACCCCAGCTATTTACAATATATATTAATGATCTGGATGAGGGAATTGAAGGCAATATCTCCAAGTTTGCAGATGACACTAAGCTGGGGGGCAGTGTTAGCTGTGAGGAGGATGCTAGGAGATTGCAAGGTGACTTGGATAGGCTGGGTGAGTGGGCAAATGTTTGGCAGATGCAGTATAATGTGGATATGTGAGGTTATCCACTTTGGTGGCAAAAACAGGAAAGCAGACTATTATCTAAATGGTGGCCGATTAGGAAAAGGGGAGATGCAGCGAGACCTGGGTGTCATGGTACACCAGTCATTGAAAGTAGGCATGCAGGTGCAGCAGGCGGTGAAGAAAGCGAATGGTATGTTAGCTTTCATAGCAAAAGGATTTGAGTATAGGAGCAGGGAGGTTCTACTTCAGTTGTATAGAGTCTTGGTGAGACCACACCTGGAGTATTGCGTACAGGTCTGGTCTCCAAATCTGAGGAAGGACATTATTTCCATAGAGGGAGTGCAGAGAAGGTTCACCAGACTGCTTCCTGGGATGTCAGGACTGTCTTATGAAGAAAGACTGGATAGACTCGGTTTATACTCTCTAGAATATAGGAGATTGAGAGGGGATCTTATAGAAACTTACAAAATTCTTAAGGGGTTGGACAGGCTAGATGCAGGAAGATTGTTCCCGATGTTGGGGAAGTCCAGGACAAGGGGTCACAGCTTAAGGATAAGGGGGAATCCTTTAAGACCGAGATGAGAAAGACTTTTCACACAGAGAGTGGTGAGTCTCAGGAACTCTCTGCCACAGAGGGTAGTTGAGGCCAGTTCATTGGCTATTTTTAAGAGGGAGTTAGATGTGGCCCTTGTGGCTAAGTGGATCAGGGGCTATGGAGAGAAGGCAGGTACTGAGTTGGATGATCAGCCATGATCATATTGAATGGCGGTGCAGGCTTGAAGGGCGGAATGGCCTACTCCTGCACCTAATTTCTATGTTTCTATTTCTATGTTTCTATGTATCACTTGTGACCTTTGACCCTCAACCTTAAATCCATGACTGCTAATATTTGGCGTTTTAACCCTTGTAAAAGACACTGACTATCTACCCTATCTATATCTCCCATCATTTTATATCCTTCTTATCAGGTTGTCCCTCATCCTCTGGTGCTCCAGCGAAAATAAATTAACGTTTGTCCAACATCTCTTTACAGCCCATACACTCCAATAAACCTCTGATAAACCTCTTCTGCATCTACTACAAACCCTTCATATCCTTCCTGTAGCATGGTGACCAGGACTGCACCATGTTGTGTCTCAACCGATGAGAGGAAGCACGAGTTACACACTTTTTATTACCCTACCGAAATACACCACCGGGTGGCGCCCGTAATGGCTGTCTCAGCAGCAGTCTTGTCCCTTCTCTGTTTTTATTATTTTGTCTTGAATGTTTGTTTTAATATCTCTTGGTATGTTTTATGTGGGGGGTGGGAGGGGGGAGATCGGGGGAAACCTTTTTCAGTCACTTACCTCGATGGAGATGCGATTTTTATCCGTGTCGCATCTCCGCCACCCCCCCCCTCCCCTTTGCGGCCTACAACGTGGAGTGGTGCGGCCTTTCCTGGAGACCGGCCCGGAGCTTCAAGCCGGACTTACCAACACAGAGCCTGGGATCTTTTGTCGAGGATCGCCAGTGTTGGACCTCCGACCGAGGAGCCTGTGGACTTTAACACCATGAAGCAGCGGTCTCCGGTAAGAGGCGGCCGACTCGGGAGCTTCATGCCGCGGAGTTTCCATCATCCCGACGAGAGGGCTTGAACAATGGCAATTGCGGAGGGTTCAAGGCCCCGACCACGGGTGAACAAAGGAGGAAGATGACTGAACTTTATTGCCTTCCATCACAGTGAGGAATGTTGATGCCACTGTGGTGGATGTTTATGCTAAACTTTATTTTATGTGATGTGTGTATTTTTGCTTTTTACTTAGTATGGCTGTATGGTAACTCAAATGTCACTGTACCTTAATTGGTACATGTGACAATTAAATTGCATCTTGAATCTTGTTGCCACTTTCAGTGAGCTATGAACTTGCAGCCCAAGATTCCTCTGGACATCAATGGCTCTTGAGAGTTCTGCCATATGCTTTCCTCTTACATGTGACCTCCCAATATTCCACACCTCGCATTTGTTTAGATTAAACTCCATCAGTCACTTCTCTACCCAAATTTTCAACTGATCTACACCTGTTTTATACTTTGACAACCAACCTCACTATCTTGAGTAAAGGCAGAGTGGTAGAGTTGCTGCCTTACAGAGCCAGTAGACCCGGGTTCGATCCTGAGTACAGGTGCTCTCTGTATGAAGATTGTACGTTATCCCAGTGACTGCGTGGGTTTTATCCAAGATCTTCGGATTCTTCCCACATTCCAAAGAAGTACAGCTTTGTAGGTTAATTGGCTTGGTATAAGTGTAAATTGTCCCTATTGTGTGTAGGATAGTGTTAATGTGCGGAGATCGCTGGTCGGTGCAGACTTAGTGGGCTGAAGTACCTGTTTCTGCGCTATCTCTAAACTAAACTAAATGTCCAGCATCTGTAGTACTCTTTATCTTAAAGGACAATTCTGCTGTAATATTAATTTGTATTGTCTTACTTCATCGACACAGCCTGATGCACTCGGAGATTCCAGCATTATTCTTTTGGTTTTAGGTTCAACATGACTCTGGCCTTAGATTATAGAATTAACAAGTCCTTTTGTTTGTTTTCCCTCTCGCTAGCTGTTCTGTTAAACAGAGGCTCGATAAACATTGGAATCACTCAGGCAACCCTGACCTCGTTGTATCAGAAATCAGTTTAGTTCATTGTCACGTGTACCGAGGTACAGTGAAAAGCTTTACTCGCGTGCTATCCAGTCAGCAGAAAGGCAATCCATGATTACAATCGAGCCATTTACAATGTATAGATACATGATATGGGAATAACGTTCAGTGCAAAGTAAAGTCAGCAAAGTCCGATCAAGGATAATCCAAGGTTGACAAAAATGCTGGAGAAACTCAGCGGGTGAGGCATCATCTATGTAGCGAAGGAAAAAGGCGACATTTCAGGTCGAGACCCTTTTTCAGATTGATGTGAGGGTGGGGGGGGGGCGGGAAGAATAAAGGAGGAGGCGGAGACAGTGGGCTGAGGGCGAGCTGGGAAGCGGAGGAGAAAGCGGGGACTCCGTGAAATTGGAGTAGTCAATGTTCATTCCACTGGGGTGTAAACAGCGAAATATGAGGTACTGCTCCTCCAATTTATGGTGGGCCCCACTCTGTCCATGGAGGAGGCCCAGGACAGAAAGGATAATCCAAGAGTCACCAATGAGGTAGGTCGTGGTTCAGAACTGTTCTCTGGTTTTTATTGCCAATGTTGCCGATGCAAATATTGCCTGTGTTCTTTCCATCCCTCTGCACCCTTATTCCAACTTAAAACTTCAGTTTGCAAAGGAGTTCCATTCCCGAGAACTGACTGTAACCCTATCAGTTCATAACCAGAATGAATAAAATCAGTGTGTAGAAGAGACCAGTTTAGTTTAGAGGTAGAGCATGGAATGGTCCTTCGGCCCACTGAATCCATCCACCCATTGATCATCCGTCATACTAGTTCTATGTTATCCCACTTTCACATCCACTCCAGACACACCATGGGCAATTTACAAAGGCCAATTAACCTACAAATCCATACATCTTTGGGTTGTAAGTAGGGTGGCATGTTGGTGCAGCTGTAGAGTTGCTGCCTTACAGCGCCAGAGACCTGGGGTCGATCCTGACTACAGGTGCTGTCTGTACGGAGTTTGCACGTTCCCCCGTGGGACCTGCATGGGTTTTCTCCGAGATCTTTGGTTTCCTCACACACTCCAAAGCTTACAGGTTTGTAAGTTAATTGCCGTCGGTAAAATTGTATAAATGTAAAATTGTCCCTAGGATAGTGTAGGGTAGTGTGGACTTGTTGGGCCTAAGGGCCTGTTTCTAAACTAAACCAGAGCACCCGGGAGAAACCCACACAGCCATAGTGAGAATGTGCAAATGACAGCAACTGAGATCAGGATTTAACGCTGGTCCCGGTCAGGGGCGGAAATCCTAGGGGGGACATGGGGGACACGTGCCCCCGCCCCCCCGTTTTGAGAGGTGGGGGACAATCCCCCCCCCCCCCCCATGTTTTGTAATCCAGACTTTATCAGATGCTTTCTAAGGGCTGAATCGGCCTGTTCGTGGGGCCTTTCAGCGCCCAGCGCGGCTAAAAATCGAACTGCTGCATCGAGGCGATCGAGGCTCCCGATGTTGAAGCCCCCGCCGGCCGATGAAAGACCCCGTGAACGGGCCAATTCAAGCCCCACTGTTCGGGGCCGATGAAGCTGCTGTTGCGGGAGTTCAGAGTCGGGCAGCAACCAGGTCAGCTCCCGATGTGACCGTCCATAGGGCCCACGGCCGAAGCCTCATGTGTGTGCGCATGCGCGCGCGTGGCTGCCACGAAATTGTGACTGGACTTCAGTCAGGGTGGTCTCTGCTCTCTGCTGATAGCCCGATGGAGAAGGTGATCTGGGTGCATGGCACGACGAGATTGTGCCAGAGTTGCTGCTTGCTTTCGGATCCCTGCAGGCGGAATGCCTGCAAGTATAGGGAGCTGCTGGACTGGAGTAGGTTGAAGACCCCCAGTGATGGTTTGCAAGGTGCTGTTCAAGTTCGTGTCTATCAGGCTAGTATGTCTACTTCTACTCCATATGGGTGCGCAGTGCTCAGCTGGGGAATATGCAAGAGCTAAGGCAGAGATGCGAAGAGTTGATGGACTGGCTCCCCAACCTGTTCCTGCCAGAGTGAATGCTTATTAAACATAATGATTGTATCTAGTTCCACTTGGCAGTGCATCAACCATTCTCTGTGTAACCTTCACCTCAGGTACTTTTCAAAACTCCTCTCCCCTTAAAACTATGCCCTCATTTTTGATAGACTCACCATAAAAAAATAGATTCTATCTATCCTATTTATAAATGTATATGTTTACAATTTTTTTTATCAATGATAGAAAAATATTATCAGTAATATCTGCAAACAGGACCAAATGACCTCAACCTAGGTGGCACAGTGGTACAGCATTAGAGTTGCTGCCTTATGCCCCTTATGTCCCACTTAGGAAACCTGAACGGAAACCTCTGGAGACTTTGCTATAGAACATAGAAGATAGTCTTTACTATAGAACATAGAAGAAACGGAAACCACTTTCGACCATTAGGGAGACTGATAAAAACCTCCGGGAACCTCCGGGAACTGCACGGAAACCTTGGGTGGGGCGTAAAGTCTCCAGAGGTTTCCTAAGTGGGACAGGGGCGTTACAGCGCTTTCAGCACTGGAGACAAGGGTTCAATCCCGACTATGGGTGCTGTCTGTACGGAGTTTGTATGTTCTCCCCGTGACCGCATGGGTATTTTTTTCTCCAGTTAACTGGCTTAGTATAATTGTAAATTGTCCCTAGTATATGTAGGATGGTGTTAATGTGCGGGGATCGCTGGTCGGTGTGGACTCGGTGGCCCAAAGAGCCGGTTTCCGCGCTGTACCTCTAAACTAAACTAAACTGATATATCATTCTGTTTCTCTTCTCACCAACGCTGCCCGACTTACTGAGTTTTATAAGTAATTTATGTTTCAGACTTTCTCCACCTGCCTTTTAAAACTTATCCATATACTGGTTGAATGCTGAGATCTGGAAGCAATGGGAATCACTGAGCAGATGTTCACGGAATCAAAGCACAGAAAGTATGTGAGTCTCGGAGATGGAATGTAGCCTTGGTTTGCAAAAACCAGGGATCCCAGTTTAAGAATAAGGGGTAAGCCATTTAGAACGGAGACGAAGAAACACTTTTTCTCACAGAGAGCTGTGTCTGTGGAATTCTCTGCCTCAGAGGGCGGTGGAGGCCGGTTCTCTGGATAGTTTCAAGAGAGAGCTAGATGGGGCTCTTAAAGATAGCGGAGTCAGGGGATAAGGGGGGAGAAGGCAGGAACGGGGTACTGATTGGGAATGATCAGCCATGATCACATTGAATGGCTGTGCTGGCCTACTCCTGCACCTATTGTCTAATGTCTATAACATACACTGGGGAAATCTAGACTGGGACGGAGAGGATCTTAAACAAGTTTTTTTTTCCTTAGGTATTAAAAGAACAAATGATAAATAAGGCAGGTCCATTGTTAATATGACATTAATTACTCTCACTTTGCACTATATCTAACAGTAATAGTGGGGAACCCAAGATATAACTGTGAAGCTCTGCATGAATTATGGAGATATCTATGCCATTTGCTCATGTTATTTCTTACTTTTCTGAAAGCAATCTAATTATAGATGAGGCAGTTTGGATATTTATCTATTTAATCTTGTGAAACAAATTTGCACCTTTCAATTTTACTCAATAACCTGGGTCAGATCTTTATGTGTAGGAAGGAACTGCAGATGCTGGTTTAAACCAAAGATAGACACAAAAAGCTGGGTCAGACAGTATCTCTGGAGAAAGGAATAGGTGACCTTTCGGGTCGAGACCCTTTTTCAGACTGGCTCACTGAGTTACTCCAGCTTTTTGTGTCTATCTTAGGTCAGGTCATTATCAGTCTCCTCCTACTTCCCAATATTCTTACCAAAATTTGCCATCCAGTATGTAGTCATTAAAATAGCAAAATATAGAAACAAGAAACTGCAGATATTGATTTACCCAAAAGGACACAAAGTGCTGGAGTTACGCAGCGAGTCAGGCAGCTCCTCTGGAGAACATGGATAGATGATTTTCCAGGCCACATACAGTGGCTTGCATAAGTTTTCATACCCCTTGAACTTTTTCACATTTCGTCACGTTACAACCACAAATGTAAATGTATTTTATTGGGATTTTATGTGACAGACCAACACAAAGTGGTGAATAATTGTGAAGTGGAAGGAAAATTATACATGGTTTCCAAATTTTATTACAAATAAAAAACTGAAAAGTGTGGCGTGCAAAAGTATTCAGCCCCCCTGAGTCAATACTTTGTAGAACCACCTTTCGCTGCAATTACAGCTGCAAGTCCTTTGGGGTATGTCTCTACCAGCTTTGCACATCTAGAGACTAATATTTTTGCCCATTCTTTGCAAAATAGCTCAAGCTCAGTCAGATTGGATGGAGAGTGTCTGTGAACAGCAATTTTACTTCGGAGTCACGTGAGTGACTACGTGAAGAGCCCGCCTCACGCTGGTAACGGCATGACGTCGACGCTGACGGCGGAAGGAGGAGCTGCAGTAAGGAGCAGCTCCTCGCAGCGGTCGGAACGGCCCCGCAGGTAAGAACAGTAAAGTTGGGATTTCTTAGCGGGCGCTGGGTAGGTCCAGCAGTATAGGAAATATATTAAATCAGGTCAGAGTCATATTAGTGCTGGATAAGCACAGATGATGAAGTAAACGTATATTCGCGGGTTAAATGCTTCCTGGGGGTGAAAAATAAATATACGGGAAAGCTAGTGCGGAGCCGGTTCCGATACCGGTGGCCGTAGATATACCCGTTAGCGAATTAGTTTACAAAATGATAACCACGGAGAGAAATGCTCCCGAATATGAAAAATGGAAAATAAAATAAAATAAAAAATCTGAGAGGCCCGTGGTTCTGATGACTCTGACATTGAAAAGTCCTCCAGATAAGTAAACTATGTGGAACTGATTATGGAGCATATGGAGAAAGTTCTCCAAATAATTATGAGACTAGGGTCAAAGTACCCTGAAGGTTCCTAAGAATAGCCCTGAGGGGTTTAATTATTCTGAATATGGCCATGGGCCTAATTGGAAGTTGGAACTCCGGACCCAGGATTTGGGCCGGAAGAAGTCTCATGGGATGAAATCCCAATTGATTTAGGGCTGCAGAAGGCAGACCCTGTTGATGGTGATTTGCATTTTGAAAGCACACCACAAAATAAAAATAAAAAATAAAATGAAAAAATATTAAAAGAGGCCAAAGATGCCTGGAATAGCAAAAGGTTTTGCTATATATGAAGGAAGTGGTGAGGCTATGGAAGAAAACCTAGCTGCCAACATATATATATGGTATCTCACCAACTTCATGATTCTGTGATGATTGAAATATTAAAATTGCACAGCACAGGAAATTGTGCCTCATTGGAAGAGCCTACGGTTTATCCGTTAATATGGGCATCCATGACTCCAAATATGAGAGCGTCAAATAGTGAGGTTTAAAAATCCTCACAAATTATTCTGCTGCTATTATGGCTTTTGGGCAGATGAAAGGAAAACATAAAATAAAGACGCTATTGTGCAATTCTTTCTATGAAATTTTGTATAAAATAAATGGCTATTTGGCCCATTTTTTCACCCAAGGTTGCATACCTGTGTCGAGCAAGTGGTGTTTAAGCTCTTGGTTATCTGTTTGGAGTAATCTGCCTAACTTATTGAAATTGGATGAAAAGCTAAATATTTTAGCTGCATGAAACCTTCGTCTTTGGACGAAAAGGTATTTTCGCCCAGAAGGGGATTTGATATTGGAAATAGAGGCAGAAATATGTCAAGGAAGTTTTATTGTATTGCACAACCAAATACTTACCCGAATTCAGGGGATAAGGAGACCACCACGCTCATATGCAGAGGAATTAAAGACTTGTTCTCTGCTTAAAGAAACTGCGGATTAATCTCCAGTTAGAGGGAGATTACAAAAAGTTTATTAAGACTGGCTTACTATTATTTTTGATCAGTATATTACGAGCAGTTTCATTAACTACTATTACTTTTAAAAAAAAGAGGTTAATCCTCCTGTACAGAATAAACCTGCTTATGTTTTCGTGTTTTCTGCAATTGAAAAAGCAGAGATTTATGTACACATTGCCTAATTATCTGGAAAAGGGGTAATGGAAAAGATTTTGAACACGAGCATAAATTTGTCTTTAATGTTAGAAGGCATTACAGATGATGGTTGCAGAAGTATTCTGGACCTTACAGGTCTAAATAAGTTTGTAGAATACAAACATGTTCAAATGGAGACATTGAATACTGCAAAATATTTAATTCAGCAGGTTGTTATATGGCTAAGATTGATGAAAAGACGCCTATTATTCTGTACCTATGCATCAGGTTTCGGTGGTACTTAAATTTTAATTGGTTGTGACAATTATGGCAGTTAAGCTTTGCCAAATGGACTGAGTTCAGCTTTTTACTCTTTACGAAACTGTTGAAACCAGTTTAGCCCAATTAGAGCACAAAATGCACATCATTATGGCTTATCTCAATGACATTCTGGTCATTAGTGATTATCAGGAGTCAGCTGAGGACTCAGTTTCAGTTACTAAAGATTTGTGGTAAGCTAAGGTTCTTAATTCATCTAATTAAGCCCCAGCTGCAGCCAGCACAAACAATTTACTTTTGGGGTTTGTAATTAACTCAGTGACTATGTTAATACCTTTACCAACAGATAAAGTCGATGATATTTTGGTAACTTGTCATTATCTCATTCAAAACCTTATCCTTCCATCCGAGAAATGGTGACAACCATTGGTGAACTGCTAGTAGCATTTCCTGCAGTAGAATTTGGTCCATTACATTTATCGATATCTTCGAAGGTACAAGATACAAGCTCTCAAAGAGAAGGCAGGCCATTTGACAGGCCTATGTAATTAAACAAAAGAAGCTGTATTGGAATTACAATGGTGGGTTAAAAAAGGAAAATGTCCCACAAGCTGCTAATAAATATTATGATTAAACAGCCTGAAATGGTTTTACATACAGATGCTACTGCTCTCGGATGGGGGGCCACAGATTTATCCTCCAGTTGTGGAGGTAGATGGAAAACTGAAGGACAAGTGTTTCTCCAAGAGTATGGTATTAACTATTTGGAGTTATTGGGGGCCTTTTATGGGCTTAAAGCATATTGTTGTGCTAAACAAGGTCTGCATGTGTTAATACAATTAGACAATAAAACAGCTGTGGTTTTACATTAATCACATGGGGAGAGTTGGATCAGTATCATGTGATTGTCTGGTCAATGAGATATGGCAATGGTGTATTGGTCGGCAGATATGGATTTCAGTAAGCTATACTCCAGGTAAAGACAATGTGGTAGCAGATGAAAGGTCCAGGATTTTTAAAGATAATACGGAATGGATGTTTAAGCCAGCAATATTTAAGAATATTGTTAGACGATTTGGGTTGCCAGAAATTGATTTGTTTGCATCCAGGCTTAATCATCAATTGCCTTATTATGTGTCTTGGGAACAGTTGCAGTAGATGCATTTTCATTACACTGGGGAAAAATGTTCTTTTATGCTTTTCCACTATTTGCTCTGATCCAGAGATGCTTGAAGAAAATAGAGCAAGATTCAGCTTCCGGATTGTTGGTAGTGCCAAATTGGCCAACTCAACCTTGGTTCCCAGTTATGCTGAATATGATTAAAGAACCGTATATGCAGATTCCTAACTGTAGTGATATCTTGACTAATCCAGTAACAAATGAAGGTTACCCATTATATGCATATATGAATTTGTTAATCTGCAGGTTTTGACCAACCACTACAGGAACTGGGATTGTCGGACCAAACTTGACAGTTATTGGCGCATCATGGCGAGATAGCACACAGAAACAATATATGACACATATTAAGAAATGGGAAGAATTTTGCACACAGTCAAATATTTCTGATGATTCTGTGAATGTTACTCATGTTTTGGAATTCCTTGCCAATTTGCGCTTTGGGCAACATTTAAGTTACAGTGCCATTAACACTGCACGCAGTGTCTTGTCGTCCTATTTAGGACTTATGACTGGTGAGAAATCAATTGGGTCGCATCCATTAATATCACGATTCATGAAAGGAATTTTTCACATGAATCCGCCAAAACCTAGATATACAGAGATTTGGGATGTGAGCATAGTACTTGCTCTACTTAGAGAATGGACGCCAATTGAAGGGTTGTCATTGGATAGGTTAACATTGAAATTGGTCATGTTAATGTCACTGGTCTCAGCCCAAAGAGTGCAAACTTTACAAATGTTGCGTTTAGACTGTATGCATGTGACTACAGATAACGTTGTATTCTATGTTTACGATCTGATCAAACAAAGTAGACCAGGGAGATCTGGAACAAAGGTAACCTTTTCAAGCTTTTCATATTGAGCCTGCTTTGTGTGTGGTTAGACATTTGAACCAATGTATTAAAGTGACGGACACTTTTCGAGGAAACGAAAAGACATTGCTGCTTACGCACAAAAAGCCACACACAAAAGCTTCAGTTCAAACTATCTCAAAATGGTTGAAACAGGTGTTGGTTTTAGCGGGAGTAGACACTGATGTCTTCAAATCTCACTCCACCAGGGCGGCAGCTACGTCCGCGGCGAAGGGGCGGGACGTACCTCTCGAGCATATTTTAAAAATCGCAGGGTGGAGTAAAGAAGAAACTTTTTCAAAGTTCTACAACAAACCTGTTCACACTATGACAAGCTTTGGACACGCGGTGTTGGGAGCACTATAATCACCTGCTTTGTTTGCTATTAATTGCTATAATCAGTTGTGTAGTCACTGATATCTTTTGTCACTTGTAATCAATTTTCCCTCAAATATAAGAGGGTATTATATGGTCTTTCAGCCATTAAAAAACTTAATTGTGAAAAGATCTAACATTTGTCTGCTTTCTCATGTATGTGTTTACTTAGCCGGACTGTCGTACGGATTAATTCTACGACATAAAAAACACAGAAAGCTTTAAAACTCTTCACGTAGTCACTCACGTGACTCCGAAGTAAAATAGTAAGATTAAACGAGAACTCACCTGTTCGAAGTTTGATCGTTATTTTACGAGGATTTACGATGAGGGATTACGTGCCCTCCACTCCCACCCTCGTAAATAAATGATCAAATGGTGGTTCTAAGTCTTTTTATGAGCCTTACTATGTTACTCCGGCTTTGGTGTTCTGTGTTTTTCATGCCGTTGCTTTGAAGTATGCCGTTACCAGCGTGAGGGCGGGCTCTTCACGTAATCCCTCATCGTAACTCCTCGTAAAATAACGATCAAACTTCGAACAGGTGAGTTCTCGTTTAATCTTACTATTTTCAAGTCTTGCCAGAGATTCTCAATTGGATTTAGGTCTGGACTTTGACTGGGCCATTCTAACACATTAATATGCTTTTATCTAAACCATTCCATTGTAGCTCTGGCTGTATGTTTAGGGTCGTTGTCCTGCTGGAAGGTGAACCTCCGCCCCAGTCTCAAGTCTTTTGCAGACTCTAACATGTTTTCTTTCAAGATTGCCCTGTATTTGGCTCCATCCATCTTCCCATCAACTCTGACCAGCTTCCCTGTCCCTGCTGACGAAAAGCATCCCCACAGCATGATGCTGCCACCACCATTTTTCACAGTGGGGATGGTGTGTTCAGGGTGATGTGCAGTGTTAGTTTTCCGCCACACATAGCGTTTTGCATTTAGGCCAAAAACTTCAATTTTGGTCTCTTCGAACCAGAGCACCTTCCTCCACATGTTTGCTGTGTCCCCCACATGGCTTGTGGCAAACTGCAAACGGGACTTCTTATGGTTTTGTTTCAACAAGCTTTCTTCTTGCCACTCTTCCATAAAGGCCTGATTTGTGGAGTGCACGACTAATAGTTGTCCTGTGGACAGATTCTCACACCTGAGCTGTGGATCTCTGCAGCTCCTCCAGAGTTACCATGGGCCTCTTGGCTGCTTCTCTGATCAATGCTCTCCTTGCCCGGCCTGTCAGTTTAGGTGGACGGCCATGTCTTGGTAGGTTTGCAGTTGTGCCATACTCTTTCCATTTTCGGATGATGGATTGAACAGTGCTCCGTGAGATGTTCAAAGCTTGGGATATTTTTTTATAACCTAACCCTGCTTTAACCTTCTCCACAACTTTATCCCTGACCTGTCTGGTGTGTTCCTTGGGCTTGATGATGCTGTTTGTTCACTAATATTCTCTAACAAACCTCTGAGGCCTTCACAGAACAGCTGTATTTATACTGAGATTAGATTACACACAAGTGGACTCTATTTACTAATTAGGTGACGTCTGAAGGCAATTGGTTGCACTGGATTTTATTTAGGGGTATCAGAGTAAAGGGGGCTGAATACTTTTGCATTTGTATCATGTATCATGTATCATTTTCCTTCCACTTCACAATTATGCGCCACTTTCTGTTGGTCTATCACATAAAATCCCAATAAAATACATTTACGTTTGTGGTTGTAACGTGACAAAATGTGGAAATGTTCAAGGGGTATGAAAACTTTTGCAAGCCACTGTATGTTTACATATGTTGTGCTGCTGCAAGTAGGAATTTGATTGTTCTGATTCGGGATTTATGACAATAAAGCATTCTTCAGATGGATTTAAAAACGGTAACCCTACCACACTCCCTGCTCCCAGCCACTATACACAATTCTGCATTAATATTTGGTAAGCTGTCCTTGAAATAAAATCTTAAAGGAGAACAAAATATGAAACATATTTAAAATGAAGATAGACACAAAATGCTGGAGTAACTCTGCAGGATAGGCAGCACCTCTGGAGAGAAGGATTGGGTGACATTTTGGGTCGAGACACTTCTTCAGACTAAGAGTCAGGGGAGAGGGAGACAGAGATAAACATAGAAACATAGAAACATAGAAATTAGGTGCAGGAGTAGGCCATTCAGCCCTTCGAGCCTGCACCGCCATTCAATATGATCATGGCTGATCATCCAACTCAGTATCCCGTACCTGCCTTCTCTCCATACCCTCTGATCCCCTTAGCCACAAGGGCCACATCCAACTCACTCTTAAATATAGCCAATGAACTGGCCTCAACTACCCTCTGTGGCAGAGAGTTCCAGAGACTCACCACTCTGTGTGTGAAAAAAGTCTTTCTCATCTCGGTCTTAAAGGATTTCCCCCTTATCCTTAAGCTGTGACCCCTTGTCCTGGACTTCCCCAACATCGGGAACAATCTTCCTGCATCTAGCCTGTCCAAACCCCTTAAGAATTTTGTAAGTTTCTATAAGATCCCCTCTCAATCTCCTAAATTCCAGAGAGTATAAACCGAGTCTATCCAGTCTTTCTTCATAAGACAGTCCTGACATCCCAGGAATCAGTCTGGTGAACCTTCTCTGCACTCCCTCTATGGCAATAATGTCCTTCCTCAGAGATTTGGAGACCTAAACTGTACGCAATACTCCAGGTGTGGTCTCACCAAGACCCTGTACAACTGAAGTAGAACCTCCCTGCTCCTGTACTCAAATCCTTTTGCTATGAAAGCTAACATACCATTCGCTTTTTCACTGCCTGCTGCACCTGCATGCCTACTTTCAATGACTGGGTGTACCATGACACCCAGGTCTCGCTGCATCTCCCCTTTTCCTAATCGGCCACCATTTAAATAATAGTCTGCTTTCCTGTTTTTGCCACCAAAGTGGATAACCTCACATTTATCCACATTATACTGCATCTGCCAAACATTTGCCCACTCACCCAGCCTATCCAAGTCACCTTGCAGTCTCCTAGCATCCTCCTCACAGCGAACACTGCCCCCCAGCTTAGTGTCATCCGCAAACTTGGAGATATTGCCTTAAATTCCCCTCATCCAGATCATTAATATATATTGTAAACAGCTGGGGTCCCAGCACTGAGCCCTGCGGTACCCCACTATTACTGCCTGCCATTGTGAAAAAGGACCCGTTTACTCCTACTCTTTGCTTCCTGTTTGCCAGCCAGTTTCTCTATCCACATCAATACTGAACCCCTAATACCGTATGCTTTAAGTTTGTATACTAATCTCTTATGTGGGACCTTGTCGAAAGCCTTCTGGAAGTCCAGATATACCACATCCACTGGTTCTCCCTTATCCACGCTACTAGTTACATCCTCGAAAAATTCCACAAGATTCGTCAGACATGATTTTACCTTTTGTAAATCCATGCTGACTTTGTCCAATGATTTCACCACTTTCCAAATGTGCTGCTATCCCATCTTTAATAACTGACTCTAGCAGTTTCCCCACTACCGATGTTAGACTAACTGGTCTGTAATTCCCTGTTTTCTCTCTCCCTCCCTTCTTAAAAAGAGGGGTTACATTTGCTACCCGCCAATCCTCAGGAACTACTCCAGAATCTAAAGAGTTTTGAAAGATTATCACTAATGCATCCACTATTTCCTGAGCTACTTCCTTAAGTACTCTGGGATGCAGCCTATCTGGCCCTGGGGATTTATCGGCCTTTAATCTATTCAATTTACCCAACACCACTTCCCGACTGACCTGGATTTCACTCAATTCCTCCTTTGACCCACAGTCCCCTGCTATTTCAGGCAGATTATTTATGTCTTCCTTAGTGAAGACGGAACCAAAGTAGTTATTCAATTGGTCCGCCATATCCTTGTTTCCCCATGATCCACTCACCTGTTTCTGACTGCAAGGGACCTACATTTGTTTTAACTAACCTCTTTCTCTTCACATATCTATAAAAACTTTTGCAGTCAGTTTTTTTATGTTCCCTGCCAGTTTTCTTTCATAATCTATTTTTTCCTTTCCTAATTAAGCCCTTTTGTCCTCCTCTGCTGGTCTCTGAATTTTCTCCCAGTCCTCTGGTATGCTGCTTTTTCTGGCTACTTTGTACGCATCATCCTTTGCTTTAATACTATCCCTGATTTCCCTTGTTATCCACGGATGCACTACCTTCCCCGATTTATTCTTTTGCCAAACTGGGATGAACAATTTTTGTAGTTCATCCATGCAGTCTTTAAATGTCTTCCATTGTATATCCACCGTCAACCCTTTTAGAATTAATTGCCAGTCAATCTTGGCCAATTCACGTCTCATACCCTCAAAGTTACCTTTCTTTAAGTTCAGAACCATTGTTTCTGAATTAACAATGTCACTCTCCATCCTAATGAAGAACTCAACCATATTATGGTCACTCTTGCCCAAGGGGGCACGTACAACAAGACGGCTAATTACCCCTTCCTCATTACTCATTACTTACCTCATAAGGAAGGGTAAGGTGTAAAAACAAGACATCAAAGGGAGTGAGGTTCAATGAAAATGAAGAATAGATCACTGTTAGCTAGGGGAAGGTGACAACAAAGCATACAAAGACAGGGCTGCCAACATTGGGTGAGAGTTGAGAGTGAGAAATTGCAAGGGAGGTAGGGAGCTTTAGCATTTTTTCAGCTTGAAATTGTGCAATCTGGTACATACTGTAGCGAGCCTTTTAACTTACACTTGAATTCAATCAACTATACCCTTTGAATATAGAAACAAGACGAAAATAATGCCACATATTCTATCATATATGGTTCAATAACATTAAGATATATGTAAAATACATATGGAAACAGGCCCTTCAGCCCACCAAGTCCACACCGATCAGCAACCTATCATACACCAGTTTCATCCATCACGCCAGGGACAATTTACAGAAGCCAATTAACCTGCAAACCGGCACTTCTTTCGGATATGGGTGAAAGTGTAATACCTAGAAAAAACCCATGTGGTAGTAACAACAACTCTACCGCTGCGCCACCGTCCACCCCATTAAATTATTTTTTCTGCAATAGATTTATTATGGTGTCACGTCAATAAAGATGAACACATGACTCTGATTTCTGCCCTTAGTTGGATAACACACATCTCCAGTCATTGTGTTTTATGGCAGGTTTTCAACCTCTTCAGTCTGAAGGTCTCGACCCGAAACATTACCCATTCTTTCTCTCCAGAGATGCTGCCTGTCCTGCTGAGTTTTTCTAGTTTTTAGTGTCTATCTTCAGTTTAAACCAGCATCTGCAATTCCTTCCTCCACTATTTGGTAAGCAAAGCAGGTCAATATACAATAGGTGCAGGAGTAGGCCATTCGGCCCTTTGAGCTAGCATCGCCATTCAATGTGATCACGGCTGATCATCCCCAATCAGTACCCCGTTCCTGTCTTCGCCCCATATCCCCTGACTGCTATTTTTAAGAGCCCTGTCTAGCTCTCTCTTGAAAGCATCCAGAGAACCCGCCTCCACCGCCCTCTGAGGTAGAAAATTCCACAGACTCACCATTCCCTGGGAGATAAAGTGTTTCCTCGTCTCCGTTCTAAATGGCTTACTCCTTATTCTTAAACTGTGGCCCCTGGCTCTGGAGCTCCCCCAACATCAGGAACATGTTTCCTGCCTCTAGCATGTCCAAACCTTTAACAATCTTATATGTTTCGATGAGATCTCCTCTCATCCTTCTAAGCTCCAGAATGTACAGGCCCAGCTGCTCCATTCTCTCAACATATGACAGTCCCGCCATCCTGGGAATTAACCTTGTAAACCTACGCTGCACTCCCTCAATAGCAAGAATGCCCTTCCTCAAATTAGGGTACCAAAACTGCACACAATATTCCAGGTGTGGTCTCACTAGGGCTCTGTACAACTGCAGAAGGACCTCTTTGCTCCTATATTCGATTCCTCTTGTTATAAAGGCCAACATGCCATTCACTTTCTTCACTGCCTGCTGTACCTGCATGCTTACTTTCATAGACTGATGCACAAGGACCCCCAGATCCCGTTGTACTTCACCTTTTCCCAACTTGACGCCATTTACATAGTAACCTCACATTTATCCGCATTAAACTTCATCTGCCATGCATCTGCCGACTCCCCAAACCTGTCCAAGTCACCCTGCATTCTCATAGCATCCTCCTCACAGTTCACACTGCCACCCAGCTTTGTGTCATCTGCAAATTTGCAAATTTCCTATTCGCAAAATATTATTCACCTCAACTAAGTCTTTTCTTCACCGCCGTTGCTGCAGAGAATACAATCCCAGTTATCAAATCTTTCTTCAAAATGAAGAAAATTCCTGCCCTGCCGACATCTTCATAAATCAATCACCCCTGGATCCGCTCCAGAGCAATTGCACCCTTTCTACAGTGTGTCATAGTCTTACAGCATGGAAACAGGCTCTTCATCCCAACTTGTTCATGCAGATCAAGATGCCCCATCTAAACTAGTCCCATTGATCCGCATATGGCCTATATCCCTTTAAACCTTGTGTGTGCCAGTGTGTGTGTGTGAGAGTGTGTGTCAGTGAAGAGGCAACAACATCCGGAGTGAGCGGAGACTTGGCAATGCCCGGGGAGAATTTCCCTCCACCCCCCACCTCCCGGGAATGCGGGCTGGCCCAGGTGCTCATTGTTCAGCTGGGGTCCGGGGAAGGTGAGGGTCAGTGACCCGGGGGTCGGGCATCGGAGCGGAGCCTTAGCCCGAGATTCATCCCCGTGGCTCCGGATGCGGCACCGATGCCCCCACTCATCCAGTCCGCTCCTGGCTCTGGGCCGTGGTTAAAACTCCATGGGGTGTGGACAGAGCGCCGACGGACCAGCACCTACATATTTTTTAGCGTGAGAAATTTGTGATCAGCGTGAGAGCGTGAGAATTTTGTGAAATGTGTGAGGCTCACGCTCAATGCGTGAGAGTTGGCCGCCCTGCTAATAATGCAAACATTTTATGCAAGTTCCAATTGTTTGGACAAAAATCACTTATTACAGCATTGTAACAATTAAGTTACTTTAAGACCATTTCAGAAATTATGGCAGTCAACTAACAATCAACTAAAAAATTAATGCAAACTAAAAAAAAAAAAACATGTTCCCTTTCCTGACTCTACCTCATCAGAGCAAAGGGATATTAATCTCAAGAATCAAAATAGGGAAAGTGGGGGCAATTTTACTTAAATGGTAATTCTAGGCCCATTCAGATCTGCATAGAGTCAGAGTTATCCAACATGTACATGGCTGGCTCAATTTGTCCATAATGATCCAGTTGGCATTCTGTGTGCCCAGGGACTGGCTGTAGTTCCCAGATCAGCTCGCATCCCAGGGACTGGCTGCAGTTCTCAGGTCGGCTCGCCTGCCCCGACCCCACGAAAACGAATTGAAAAATAAACCCGCGGTGTCCTAGATGTTTGGCCTCATTGTGGTCCCCCCCATATTTTACAACTGATTCACCTGGTTAGTTCTGTCGCCGGCTGCTTCATGTTATCAGCGGCTGCACATCCAACCAAGAAAGAAGAGAAGAGAAGAAACTCGACGTCACCCACAGCCATCAACTGACGCGTTTCCCCTGACTGCACAGATCGCTCTGATGTGGCGCAAAGAGACAAACTGTGCAGGGACTGAAGACAGCGTGAGAATTCTGTCATCAGCGTGAGAGCGTGAGAATTGGCTGAAATGCGAGACTCTCATGCTCAAAGCGCAAGAGTTGGCAGCCCTGTCTAAGGCCAGGATGTGACAACACATACATAGGGAGACACATACACAAAGGAAGAAACACACACACACCCATGGAGGCAGACACACACACACACAGGGAGACAGACAGACACACAGGGAGGAGGCACACGCACACACAGGGAGGCACACACACACACAGACACGCACACACACACAGGGAGACACACACAGACACGCACACAAACACACACAGGGAGACACACAGAGACACGCACACACGCACACACAAGGAGACACACACAGGGAGACACACACACACAGAGACACACACACACACAGGGAGATACACACAGACACGCACACAAACACACACAGGGAGACACATAGAGACACGCGCACACACACAAGGAGACACACACAGGGAGACACACTCACACACAGGGAGACACACAGAGACATGCACACACAGACAAGGAGACACACACAGGGAGACACACACAAGGAGACACACACAGGGAGACACACACAGAGAGACACACACACACACAGGGAGACACACAGAGACATGCACACACACACAAGGAGACACACACGGGGAAACATACACAGGGAGACACACGCACACACAGGGAGACACACACAGAGACACACACACACACAAGGAGATACACACAGACACGCACACGCACACAGACACACACACACAGGGAGACACGCACACACACACACACAGGGAGACAGACACAGACACACACATACCTTTCCTTCCCCCTCACTCCCTCTTTCCTCCTTTCCTCCCCTCTCCCTCCCTCTTTCCTCCCTTCCTCCCCATCCCTCCCTCTTTCCTCCCCGTCTCTCCTCCCCCTCCCTCCCTCCTGCTTCCTCCCCCTTCCTTTTTCCTCCCCCTCCCTCTCTTTCCCCTTTCTCCTCCACCCCCCCTCATCCCCTTTCTACCTTCCCTCCCCTGTCTCTCTTTGCCTCCATCCCTCTCCATCCCTTTTTTTCTTTCTCTCTCTCTTTCTCCCCTCCCTCTCTTTCCCGGACGCCAATGGGGAATCTGGCGGGCACGGTGCAGCGCGGATTGTCGGCGTTGGCGCTGCCGTGTGAGTTGAAGGGCAGGAGAGAGGGAGGGAGGGAGGCTGCAGGGGCGGCCGGCAGCGCAGCGCTCGCAGCTGGCACACACAGCCGCTGCCCGGAACTGACGCGCTTCCCCAGACCGTGCAGATCGCTGTCATGTGACGCAAAGCGACAAACTGTGCAGCAAAGATCCTATAGCTCCGCTAGAGGATCTTTGCTGTGCAAGGACTGAAGACAGCGTGAGAAATCTGTCATCAGCGTGAGGGCGTGAGAATTGATTGAAATGCGTGATTCTCACGCTCAAAGCGTGAGAGTTGGCAGCCCTGCAAAGATAAACATTTAATTAGGAGGATAGTCAGACTGATCAGAGAACTAGGATGGGGGAGAGATGGAGAGAGAGGGAAAGCAAGGGTTACTTGTAGTTAGAGAAGTCAATATTCATACTGCTGGGTTGTAAGCTGCTCAAGCGAAATATGAGGTGCTGTTCCTCCATTTTGCGTTGGGCCTCACTCTGACAGTGGAAGAGGCCCAGGACAGAAAGGTCAGTGTGGGAATGGGAGGGGAAGTTAAAGTGTTTAGCAAAACAATTGCTGAGCATGCGTTTGGTCTAGTGCTCCTATATAACCCTTATAAACCAGTATCTGAAGTATCCTCCACATTTTAAAAGTGATTTTGCATGGTTCATTAAGTACAACAATGAATTATTTTCATATGTTTTTGCCCACCACGTGTTGTTTACAATGAAGGTGCCTTAAAATGGTCACAAATGCATTAGTCATTAAAATATTTGAGCAAATTCTCTGCCACAGAAGGCAGTGGAGGATAATTCACTGGATGTTTTCAAGAGAGAATTAGATTTAGCTCTTGGGGCTAAAGGAATCAAGGGATATGGGGAAAAAGCAGGAACGGGGTACTGAATTTGGATGATCAGCCATGATCATATTGATCGAAGGGCCAAATGGCTTCCTCCTGCAACTATTTTTCTATTTTTTTTATGTTTCTAAAACAAATGGTAAAGTGAAGTGAACCTTATTAATAGGATATAAACAATAGGTATAAAATTATACTGATGATTGTTAAAGGGCCTGTCCCACTGTATGAGGTAATGTAATTCAAGAGTTCTCCTGAGTTTTCCCCTGATTCAAACTCGGAAAATGTCCGTAGCGGGTCCGTAGGAGTTCGTGGATGTCTCGTAGCGGCTCATACGAGTAAAAAGGAACAATTTATTTCATCACGAGTATTTTTTTACTCGTGGACATTTTTCACGGTGTTGAAAAATCGTCACGAGTTTACCGGATTTCCCAAGTACCAACCGTTACTCGTACAAGCCGCTACGAGACATCCACGAACTCCTACGGACCCGCTAAGGACATTCTCCGAGTTTGAATCAGGGGAAAACTCAGTAGAACTCTTGAATTACCTAGTACAGTGGGACAGGCCCTTAACAGGTTTGTTTTTTTTTAAATTAACTTATAAAAACACTCACATCTAGTCTGTCATCGGGATCAATACCCTGGTCAGTTAAATTTTGGAATGCTTGATCAAGGTTGCCGATAGGAGCTTGTTGCAGGATGCTCTCTGAGAATTCATTCCGGTTGCCATACTTGCTTAACTGTGTCTTCCAATTGCATTTGTAAGCCAAACACATTGGCCAAAAGAGAAGACCAAATAATTTGAACATAATAGGATGGTTGGCGATCCTGGAGTTGAACCAAGTTTAAAGTAGATAAGTGGATTGATGGTCATTCATCTTCCCTTGAAAGTGTTAGGTCGAGTTCTGGAAAATCTGCAAATCAATAGTCATGTTCAATAAATAAAATATTCACTTACATCACACATACAAAAAGTGAAAACCTCTTGGCAAATCCATAATAAGTCTTAAATTAATAATTTGAATATTGATCTGAATGCTTGGTATTGTGTTGTTCCAAATTAGATGTCTTTCGGCTTTGTACTTTAGACTTTGGAGATACAGTGTGGAAACAGCCCACCGAGTCCGTGAACCCGTGTCTCTGGAGCTGTAAGTCAACAACTCTACAGCTGTGCCATGGTGCCGCCCATTGAAGTAGCAAGGAACTCATATGCTGGTTACTAAAAAAAGCCACAAAATGGTGGAGTAACTCAGCGGGTCTGGCAGCATCTCTGGAGAATTTGAAAAGGTGACGTTTTAGGTCAGAAGAAGGATCCTGGCCAGAAACATCACTTATCCATGTTGTCCAGAAATGCTGCCTGCCTCGCTGAGTTAATCCAGCACTTTGTGTCTTTTCTTCACTTGTTATTACATTTATCCAAGGCAAAAGGCTGCAGATTTAGGATAATTCTAGACAAAAGCACACAGTCTTAGTGAGCTGTTAAATGTGGTGTTAATCAAAGTACCATATACCTATTTGCTCCTTTGGGTGGAAGTCCCCATTTTCATTCCATTGAGACCAGGTGTTCAGTAATTTTGAGGAGTTTGGGGGAAAATAGTAAAGTTAAATGCAAAATTCTCGGCTTTCAAAACAATAGTGAAAAGGCAGGCAGAAAATAAACATGCAAACAGTTGTTCACTCAATAATGCACATTTAGATAAGTTACTTTGTTCCTAAAATCCAAAGCCAACTGCACATCAATGGAAGCTTTCCAATTCACGTTGCAAGTTGATAATCTCTGGTTTAACAGGAACGTTATGATTTGTGAGAACATGCTAAATAAAATGGATTGATAAAACAATGCTGTGCCAGGAATTTAGTGAGTGCACTAAATAATGAATAAGTTGTCCCAAACAATGGTGCAGCTGATAGACCTGCTGCCTCCCAGCAACATATTCCCCAGTTCTATCCAGACCTAAGGTACTATTTGTGTGGAGTTTGCATGTTCTCCCAGCGATCGCATGGGTTTCCTCCAGGTGCTCTGGTTGGAGATTAATTGACCCTCTGTAGGGGGGGAGATTGCAACCTTCACGTGGTCCACCCTGTTTCGACGAATGCAATCAACCCGGCGTGCACAATCAAATATGATCAAATAGAACAAGTTGTCCTACAACTTCAGGCTGTGCACGCAAGAAGAAGAAGACCCTCTGTAAATTGTCCCTAGTGTGTGGGGAGTGGATGTGAAAGTGGGATAATATACAACTAGTGTGAACGGATGATCAATGATCAGCAAGGACTTCATGGGCCAAGGAGTCAGTTTCCAGCCTGTTTCTTTCAATCACACAATTGAACTTAGCTTTCTTGCTTTACAACAATGTTACTTTTAACATAACTTTGAGACTACATTTGCTACATTATAACAATGATTATGCTTTATGAAGTACTCATTAATCTACTGCATGGTCTCCAATTGTTGTGGTAACTGTAGGTACAGTGGTTTGCAAAAGTTTTCATACCCCTTGAACTTTTCCACATTTTGTCACCTTACAACCACAAACGTAAATGTATTTTATTGGGATTTTATGTGATAGATAAAAGTGGCGCATAATTGTGAAGTGGAAGGAAAATGATACATGGTTTTCAAATTTTTTTACAAATAAAAAACTGAAAAGTGTGGCGTGCAAAAGTATTCAGCCCCCTTTACTCTGATACCCCTAAATAAAATACAGTGCAACCAATTGCCTTTAGAAGTCATCTAATTAGTAAATAGAGTCCACTTGTGTGTAATCTAATCTCAGTATAAATACAGCTGTTCTGTGAAGGCCTCAGAGGTTTGTTAGAGAACATTAGTGAACAAACAGCATCATGAAGCCCAAGGAACACACCAGACAGGTCATGGATAAAGTTGTGGAGAAGCTTAAAGCAGGGTTAGGTTATAGAAAAATATCCCAAGCTTTGAACATCTCACAGAGCACTGTTCAATCCATCATCCAAAAATGGAAAGAGTATGGCACAACTGCAAACCTACCAAGACATGGCTGTCCACCTAAACTGACAGCCCAGGCAATGAGAGCATTGATCAGAGAAGCAGCCAAGAGGCCCATGGTAAATCTGGAGGAGCTGCAGAGATCTACAGCTCAGGTGGGAGAATCTGTCCACAGGACAACTATTAGTTGTGCACTCCACAAATCGGGCCTTTATGGAAGAGTGGCAAGAAGAAAGCCATTGTTGAAACAAAGCCATAAGAAGTCCCGTTTGCAGTTTGCCACAAGCCATGTGGGGGACACAGCAAACATGTGGATGAAGGTGCTCTGGTCTGATGAGACCAAAATTGAAGTTTTTGGCTTAAATGCAAAACGCTACGTGTGGCAGAAAACTAACACTGCATATCACCCTGAACACACCATCCCCACTGTGAAACATGGTGGTGGCAGCATCATGCTGTGGGGCTGCTTTTCTTCAGCAGGGACAGGGAAGCTGGTCAGAGTTGATGGGAAGATGGATGGAACCAAATGCAGGAAATCTTGGAAGAAAACCTGTTAGAGTCTGCAAAAGACTTGAGACTGGGGCGGAGGTTCACCTTCCAGCAGGACAACGACCCTAAACATACAGCCAGAGCTACAATGGAATGGTTTAGACCAAAGCATATTCATGTGTTAGAATGGCCCAGTCAAAGTCCAGACCTAAATCCAATTGAGAATCTCTGGCATGACTTGAAAATTGCTGTTCACAGACACTCTCCATCCAATCTGACTGAGCTTGAGCTATTTTGCAAAGAATGGGCAAAAATATTAGTCTCTAGATGTGCAAAGCTGGTAGAGACATACCCCAAAAGACTTGCAGCTGTAATTGCAGCGAAAGGTGGTTCTACAAAGTATTGACTCAGGGGGCTGAATACTTTTGCACGCCACACTTTTCAGTTTTTTATTTGTAATAAAATTTGAAAACCATGTATCATTTTCCTTCCACTTCACAATTATGCACCACTTTGTGTTGGTCTATCACATAAAATCCCAATAAATTACATTTACGTTTGTGGTTGTAACGTGACAAAATGTGGAAAAGTTCAAGGGGTATGAAAACTTTTTCAAGCCACTGTATGTTACAAAACTTACCTTCAGCGCGCTGCAGTTCTGCCACTGGCCGTGTGCGCGACTTTGGCGCCTTTGAGAGGGGGCGGGATTAAAATGCAGTTTTCTCCTGCCTGTTGGAGTCGATCTTTCTCAGCCTGTTCAGCTGCTGCAGAAAAATCGCTCCGACATCCATTCTCTGAAGTTTTTTTAAAACATCGCTGAACAATTTAATTGCTGGAGTAAAATAAAGATCGACTTCTAACACCGTCATCGCCGACAACGGGACGGGTCTCCCGTATGGGACAAATAAAGGTAAGCCATTTATTTTACATATAAACTTGCTTCTTAGGATTACTTTAATCCAAATTTTACGTTGCAAAAAGATGGTTTAGATACGAACCGGCAGTGTTTTTCCTGCCAATGTGGGGTTTAAATTCACCTCAAACCGCAACGTTCCAAACAATCGCGGTCCACAAAATCCCACTCGCAAGATGATTTAAATGGCCATTAATTTAAGGGAATTAAACACTAAATTCCTTCCATTTGGCCTATAAATTCATGATAATGAGATTTTAAAATCATGTTATATTGTGAATTCTTATGTGAATGTTATTTGGACACTTAGGCTATTTAAAAATGTTAACCTTTTCTTGAGAAATAGATAGATGTTTAGATCTAGTAATTGAATTTTGCAATAAGCTACAATTAGGTAACTAACTAATTATATGCTTTAATTTCAGGACATCCAAGTAAGATTGTTTCATATTTGTTTCAGAATGCTTCAATCTATAATAACTGAAAATTTCATTCAGTTCTCTTAATTTTTAAGAAAGTTATGGGCTTTTGACTGTCCTCAATCACAGCTTTTGAGTTAAGTCAATGGAAAAGCAATAGGGAACAAGATGCTAATTTCAGAGTATGAAAATGGCCATACCTTTTTTAATACTGATGATTTGAAAGTGAATTAGGTGTCAAATTACCTAATTTGTGCTTTATCTGATGGGATAAATTGCAGACTTGATTTTTAAAATCTCAAAATTTTGTAACATTGCTAGTAACGGTGTGTCTATCTTCACCTTTCACAAGATGGTCATTTGATGGTGACTATTGTCATAGGGTGACACAGTGTGGAAATAGGCCCTTGATCCTACATGTCACATGTGTCCTTTTTATTCTTAACCAATGCCTCAATTTCTCTTGTCAGCCAAGCTTCCTTATGTTTGCCTGCCTTGCCCTTCACTCTAACAGGGACATCCATATCCTGAGCTTTTGTCAACACACTTTTAAAAACATCGAACTTGGCTAATGTTCCTTTCCCCTCAAACAACTTGAGCGAGACTTTCTCTCATAGGAAGTTCTAATAAGACGTATGTGCATGAAAACACTTCATCACCTCAGAAAACCTCAGGAGTAGCAGGTCAGACAGTATATCTGGAGAAAAGGAATAGGTGACGCTTGGGTTGAGACCCTTCTTCAGACTATATTCTACATTTTGATCATTGATCTGCATCCTGTTTGATGTGGCTGTGGTTTTTTTTGGGGAGAGAAGCTAAAATCGGGCCGTGCAGGGCTGGGGAACGATGAGGTTGGGGGCTTGGGGGGGGGGGGGGAATTTTGTCGACCTTCCCCTTTGATGGCTTGTTTTCACACCTCACACATCCTTATCTCGATGTCTCCATCTCCCCTGATTCTCAGTCTGAAGAAGGGGTCTCGACCCGGAACGTCGCCCACTCCTTCTCTCCAGCGATGCTGCCCGTCCCGCTGAGTTACTCCAGCTTTTTGTGTCCATCTTCACCTTGCACTATCTGGTCATTTGATGATGACAAGTAAATGGTTGGGCCTCAGCCCAAACGTAGGGGAGAGGCGGTGTTTCTGTTGAACATTTAAGCTGTGACGAGGTGCAAATAGGAATTTCTAATAAGATGAAAATACTTCATCACCTCAGAAAACCATTTAATGCCCTTGAAGTACTTTTGACTTAATTTGGAAAAAAACAACACAGCAAGCTCCCACAAACAGCTGGATGATGGTGATCACTCTCATCTGCCTGGGTGATCTCGAGTAAGGGTTAAACATGGGTCTAAATATCCGTGTGAAACTTTGACAACTTACTTTTCCTTTGCCGGGTCTAGAATGCACGGGGTGCGCAGGCGCGCGTTCAAACTCCAACCGCCTTCCCCGGGGTGCGCGGTGCGCGTGCGCGGCGCACGGCTCGCGGCCCAACGGGGCAACTACGCATGCGCGTCACTGAGCTGCTGCCCGGCGTCTTCGCGCCTCGCCGCCACTGCGGAGTCAGTGCGCCTGCGCGAGTGGCGGCGGCCGGCTGCCAAAGAGGGAGTCTTTACCAGTACGCCTGCGCGAGTGCCGGCGGCCGGCTGCCAAAGAGGGCGTCTTTACCAGTGCGCCTGCGCGAGTGCCGGTTGCCGGCAACAGACCTTGGCCAACAACGTTATACTGACTTTCATCCGTCAAAATCGCCCTAAAGCACATCGAGGATCACGGATTTTGGTGCCAACAAATAACTCAAAGGCTTAGTTATCGATCCCAAGTTTCACATGTGTGTCGGTGCTGTCTATTATGCTGCAGGAACGTATGTGAGTGGGAAGAGGCGGCTCATGCTCATCCATCCCCTTGGAGCCTTTGAAGACATTAAGTGCAAACTTACATCCAACTTTTAAATCAACAAGCTGTTTGCTTTTGATTTTTAACCCATCTAATTTAATATGGTTCTATATTCTGTTCAGTTCTGGACAGCATGTAATAGGAAAGATGCTGTCAAGTTGGAATACAAACCGGTGGTATGAATATTGATTTCTCGAACATCAAGTAGCCCCGGCATTTCCCTCTCTAGCTAACAATGGCCTGTTTCCCCTATCATCGCAACTTTTTTGCATATCTTTCATTCATTTGTTCTGTATCTCTCCACTTCACCATCTATATCTCTCGTTTCTCTTTTCCCCCTGACTCTACCCTGAAGAAGGGTCTCGATCTGAAATATCACCTATTCCTTCTCTCCAGAACTGCTGCCTGGCCCGCTAAGTTCCTCCAGCATTTTGTGTCTATCTTTGGAATTAATTATACTTTATTATCACATGCGCTCAACATCGATGTGGAGTCCTTGGATAATCTTGCAGCTGACCGCATGAGGTAGAGAGGTACACTGAACCAACATCTCAAAACAAGGGAAGAGAAACTGTTGAACGCAGCGGCAGACAAGCGGGCGCGCAGAAAGGAGCGCAGCAACTTCAACAAACCCGAGACCACATACACAAATAGACGCAGAGACACATAGAAAATAGGTGCAGGAGGAGGCCATTCGGCCTTTCGAGCCAGCACCGCCATTCATTGTGATCATGGCTGATCGTCCACTATCAATAACCCGTGCCTGCCCTCTCCCCATATCCCGTGACTCCACTAGCCCCTAGAGCTCTATCCAACTCTCTCTTAAATCCATTCAGTGATTTGGCCTCCACAGCCCTCTGTGGCAGGGAATTCCATAAATTCACAACTCTCTGGGTAAAAAGGTTTTTTCACACCTCAGTCTTAAATGGCCTCCCCTTTATTCTAAGACTGTGGCCCCTAGTTCTGGACTCACCCAACATTGGGAACATTTTTCCTGCATCTAGCTTGTCCAGTCCTTTTTTAATTAGAAGAAAATACATAATAAAAAACATTTTGTTTGTAATAGTCATACATTATTAATATTGTTTATTTTATCAATTGTATAATAATTGTACTTCTATATATTTTTATTTTTATATAGATAGAAAATAATAGAGAGAGAAAAGAAACCAAAAAAAATTAAAAGAGAATGGAATAATCAGCTAATTATACATAATTTGAGATTTGTCCGTGGATTATAAAATGTAATTCTTCATCTAATCCTTGATTCGGGTTTCAGTCAGGTGTCTCGTGCCGAACCGGTTTGCCTCCGACATTTCCATAGTCCACATTTTAATTGGGGGTTATAGGGCCTTTCCAAAATTTTAATATTAATTTTTTCCCAGTTATTAAACTATAGTCGATAAAGTTTCTTTGGCTTGTTGTAAATATTTGATTTTGTTCTAGTATTCTTAATATTATTCGTTTTGAATCGGGGTCCAATTGGATGTTGACAACTTCCGAAATTATCTTTAAAATTTCCGTCCAAAAATTATTAATTTTTATACAACTTACAAATGTGTGCGTTAAGTTAGCCTCTGAGTGCTGACATTTTTCACAAATAGGAGATATGCTTGGGAAAATTCTATTTAATTTTGGTTTTGAATAGTGCAATCTATGTAATACTTTAAATTGTATTAAAGAATGTCTAGCATTTAACGAACAGTGATGTATATGTTGTAAGCTTTCGTCCCATATTTCTGGCCTTATTGGTTGGCCTAGTTCATTTTCCCATGATTGCCTATATATTTCCGTCGTGGGTGCATCTAATAGGATATTATAAATATAAGATATCAATTTTTCTGTGTTAGGGTGTTTATTCAAACATTCATCAATAATTTCTGTCTTTATATTTCTATAGTCCTGTGTATTTGATTTAGCCTAGTCTCTAAGTTGTAGGTATCTAAAGTAGTCATTTGAGTGAAGTCCACAAATTTGTTGTAGCTCCTGAAATGAGAGGAATGTACCTTTCCTGTAGAGATGACCCATCTTTGTAATTCCGTGATTTTTCCATTGTAAAAAACCTTTACCCATCATTGAGGGTTTAAATGTAGGGTTGTTTACAATGGGAAGAAGTAGTGGTAAATTATCCAATTTTAGTGTCTTTTTTAATTGTTTCCAAATACGTATTCCACTATATATTATGGGGTTTTCACTATAGGTTATTTTGCTTAATTTAGTAATAGCAAATAAGATCGACCCAATTTCAAAAGGTAAACAGTCTTCCTTTTCCATTTTTAACCAATCTGGTTGTTGGTCCAGTTCTTCCAATCAAAAATTCATATTTTTAATGTTACTGCCCAAAAATAGAGCATAAAATTCAGTAGGGCTAAACCTCCATTTATTTTTGATTTACATAAGTGCTTTTTATTTATTCTGTGGTTCTTATAATCCCAGAAAAAATTAGTGACTGTAGAGTCAACCTTTAAAAAAAAAGTTTTTGGGAGATATATCGGGATTGAAAGAGGTACAATAATTGTGTGACAAAAATCATTTTTATTGCATTAATTCTTCCAAACATTGAGATATGTAATGTTTTCCAATATAAAATATTCTTATAATAAATTCCAAGATTTAAATTTTTCATTTACTATTTTGAAGGGAAATTGTTGTAATATATGTGGATTACTTTCCATTATTGGCATGATTTCACTTTTAGTCCAATTAATTCTGTATCCTGAAAACGAGCCATATTGAGTTATTAAATGTAATAAGTTTGTGATACTAACTTCAGGTTTTGTAATGTAGATGAATACATCGTCTGCATATAAGCAAATTTTATTCTCAATATCTTTAGTATTATATCCATATATTTAAGGATTCTGCTATTGGCTCTATTGCGAGTGCGAATAATAGCGGGGATAACGGACATCCTTGTCTACAGCCTCTAGATAAATTAAATTTAGCTGATAACATTTGATTTGTCGATATTCTAGCTGTTATATTAGTATATAAAAGTTTTACCCATGTACTAAACTTCTCACTCAATTGAAAATTTTTCATAACCGAAAATAAATAGGGCCATTCCACCTGGTCGAATGCTTTCTCCGCATCTAACAAAATAATTGCTAGATCTTCGTTAGTACTTCTCTTTGAGTATATAATATTGAATAATCGTCTCAGGTTATATGAAGAGTAGCGTTTTGGTATAAATCCTGTTTGGTCCGGGTGTATTAATTTATTAATCACTGTGCTTAATCTTTGTGCTAGGATTTTAATTAATATTTTTTGATCAGTATTTAGGAGAGCTATAGCTCTATATGAACCTGGATCGTCCAGGTCCTTATCTATTTTTGGTATGTGTTACTATAGATTCATTTAGCGTTTCTGGTAATTTCTGTTGGGTGTAAATATGTTCATACAGTGTCTTTAAACGCGGGACAATCAGATCATAGAATTTTTTATAGAATTCGGTGCCTATGCCATCGGGGCCCGGGGCTTTACCGTTTTTTTAGAGATCTGATAGACTCTTCAATTTCTTTTACTGTTATTTCAGCATCTAATAATTCTCTATCTTTCAAATCTAACCCTTTAAGATTGCATTTTTGTAAGAATACTTTTATTCCTCTCCGGTGATCTATCGTTTTAGCTGAGTAAAGGTTTTGATAATATTGCAGACATCTCTCATTAATATCCTTAGATTGTACTAGTGGTTCTCCTGTTTCTGATCTAATCCTATGAATTGTTTTTTCCCCGTCCAGTTTCCGTAATTGACGAGCAAATAATTTTTGAGGTTTATCACCAAATTCAAAATGTAGTTGTTTAGTATATTGGTAAAATTTTATAACTTGGCTGAATATATTTTATTTAACTTATATTTCAATGCTGCAATTTTATTGTGTTTTATCATAGTTGGTGTAGCCGCATTTTCAATGTCCAATTGTTTTATTTCCCTTTCCAATGCCTGTTGACAAAACCAGGGCAAAAATCCTGCCAGGCAGACAAAACCAGGGCAAAAATCAAAAAGGGCCACTTTTCAGCAAAATTGTATAAGGGGTAAATGCGTTGTAAAGACAAGCCTGAAGGCTTTGTGTCTCAATGCAAGGAGTATTCGTAATAAGGTGGACGAGTTGAACGTGCAGATAGATATTAATGATTATGATATAGTTGGGATCACGGAGACATGGCTCCAGGGTGACGTAGGCTGGGAGCTGAACATCCAGGGATATTCAATATTCAGGAGGGATAGAGAGAAGGAAAAGGAGGTGGTGGTGGGGGTAGCGTTGCTGGTTAGAGAGGAGATCAAAGCAATGGAAAGGAAGGACATTAGCTTGGAGGATGTGGAATCGGTATGGGTAGAGCTACAAAACACTAAGGGGCAGAAAACGCTGGTGGGTGTTGTGTACAGGCCACCTAACAGTAGCAGAGAAGTTGGGGATGGTATCAAACAGGAAATTAGAAATGCGTGCGACAAAGGCAAACAGTTATAATGGGTGACTTCAATCTACATATAGATTGGGTTAATCAAATTGGCAGGGGTGCTGAGGAAGAGGATTTTTTGGAATGTATGCGGGATAGTTATCTAAATCAACATGTAGAGGAACCAACGAGAGAGCAGGCTATTTTAGACTGGGTTTTGAGTAATGAGGAAGGGGTAATTAGCGTCTTGTTGTACGTGCCCCCTTGGGCAAGAGTGACCATAATATGGTTGAGTTCTTCATTAGGATGGAGAGTGACATTGTTAATTCAGAAACAATGGTTCTGAACTTAAAGAAAGGTAACTTTGAGGGTATGAGACGTGAATTGGCCAAGATTGACTGGCAATTAATTCTAAAAGGGTTGACGGTGGATATACAATGGAAGACATTTAAAGACTGCATGGATGAACTACAAAAATTGTTCATCCCAGTTTGGCAAAAGAATAAATCGGGGAAGGTAGTGCATCCGTGGATAACAAGGGAAATCAGGGATAGTATCAAAGCAAAGGATGATGCGTACAAAGTAGCCAGAAAAAGCAGCAGATACCAGAGGACTGGGAGAAATTCAGAGACCAGCAGAGGAGGACAAAGGGCTTAATTAGGAATGGAAAAATAGATTATGAAAGAGAACTGGCAGGGAACATAAAAACTGACTGCAAAAGTTTTTATAGATATGTGAAGAGAAAGAGGTTAGTTAAAACAAATGTAGGTCTTGCAGTCAGAAAAGGTGAGTTGATCATGGGAACAAGGGATATGGCGGACAATTGAATAACTACTTTGGTTCCGTCTTCACTAAGGAAGACATAAATAATCTGCCTGAAATAGCAGGGACTGTGGGTCAAAGGAGGAATTGAGTGAAATCCAGGTCAGTCGGGAAGTGGTGTTGGGTAAATTGAATAGATTAAAGGCCGATAAATCCCCAGGCAGATAGGCTGCATCCCAGAGTACTTAAGGAAGTAGCTCAGGAAATAGTGGATGCATTAGTGATAATCTTTCAAAACTCTTTAGATTCTGGAGTAGTTCCTGAGGATTGGCGGGTAGCAAATGTAACCCCTCTTTTTTAAGAATGGAGGAGAGAGAAAACGGGGAATTACAGACCAGTTAGTCTAACATCGGTAGTGGGGAAACTGCTAGAGTCAGTTATTAAAGATGGGATAGCAGCACATTTGGAAAGTGGTGAAATCATTGGACAAAGTCAGCATGGATTTTACAAAAGGTAAATCATGTCTGACGAATCTTGTGGAATTTTTTCGAGGATGTAACTAGTAGCGTGGATAAGGGAGAACCAGTGGATGTGTATATCTGGACTTCCAGAAGGCTTTCGACAAGGTCCCACATAAGAGATTAGTATACAAACTTAAAGCATACGGTGTTAGGGGTTCAGTATTGATGTGGATAGAGAACTGGCTGGCAAACAGGAAGCAAAGAGTAGAGTAAACGGGTCCTTTTCACAATGGCAGGCAGTAAACTAGTGGGGTACCGCAGGGCTCAGTGCTGGGACCCCAGCTATTTACAATATATATTAATGATCTGGATGAGGGAATTGAAGGCAATATCTCCAAGTTTGCGGATGACACTAAGCTGGGGGGCAGTGTTCGCTGTGAGGAGGATGCTAGGAGACTGCAGGTGACTTGGATAGGCTGGGTGAGTGGGCAAAATTGTTTGGCAGATGCAGTATAATGTGGATAAATGTGAGGTTATCCACTTGGTGGCAAAAACAGGAAAGCAGACTATTATTTAAATGGTGGCCGATTAGGAAAAGGGGAGATGCAGCGAGACCTGGGTGTCATGGTACACCAGTCATTGAAAGTAGGCATGCAGGTGCAGCAGGCAGTGAAAAAAGCGAATGGTATGTTGCTTTCATAGCAAAAGGATTTGAGTACAGGAGCAGGAGGTTCTACTTCAGTTGTACAGGGTCTTGGTGAGACCACACTGGAGTATTGCGTGCAGTTTTGGTCTCCAAATCTGCGGAAGGAATTATTGCCATAGAGGGAGTGCAGAGAAGGTTCACCAGACTGATTCCTGGGATGTCAGGACTGTCTTATGAAGAAAGACTGGATAGACTCGGTTTTATACTCTCTGGAATTTAGGAGATTAAGAGGGGATCTTATAGAAACTTACAAATTCTTAAGGGGTTGGACAGGCTAGATGCAGGAAAGATTGTTCCGATGTTGGGGAAGTCCAGGACAAGGGGTCACAGCTTAAGGATAAGGGGGAAATCCTTTAAGACCGAGATGAGAAAGACTTTTTTCCACACAGAGAGTGGTGAGTCTCTGGAACTCTTGCCACAGAGGGTAGTTGAGGCAGTTCATTGGCTATATTTAAGAGTGAGTTGGATGTGGCCCTTGTGGCTAAGGGGATCAGAGGGTATGGAGAGAAGACAGGTACGGGATACTGAGTTGGATGATCAGCCATGATCATATTGAATGGCGGTGCAGGCTCGAAGGCTGAATGGCCTACTCCTGCACCTAATTTCTATGTTTCTATGTTTTTTAGCCCGATTCTCTTTATTCTGAAATGCTTGGGAGGAGATCATAGCTCCTCGAGTAAATGCTTTAAATGTTTCCCAAAGTAGGGAGGCAGATGTTTCAGGGTTATCATTGATTTCAAAGAACATATTATTCTGTTTAGTGAGATATTCCTGACATACTTTTTCCTTTAAAATTTGTGGGTTAAGTCTCCATTGTGACTGTTTCTCCTTCCTTCCATTTAATTTAATCATAAATGTTAAAGGAGCATGGTCCGAGATTATAATATTGTGATATTTCGAGTTATAAGTAAATGGAATAAGCTTGGAGCCCACCAGAAAATAATCTATTCTTGAATATGTTTTATGTACCGATGAATAAAATGAATATTCTCGTCCGGTTGGGTTTTCTATTCTCCAGACGTTTCGGGTCGATACTCTTCTTCAGACTGATGTCAGGGGAGGGGGTGGGACAAATATCTCTACCCCTGCGCAACATCTCTACCCCTGGCAACATCTCTACCCCTGCGCCACCCTGCCGCCCTGCATGCATGGTTATGATATATTCTTTGGTTTGACAGTTTTATTTTGGACTTGAAATTATTTCGAAAAAGCTGCAGTGAGTTTATATTTCAGTCACAGCGTTTTGGAGGGATACGGGCGAAATGCAGGTGCCTTAGTCAGCATGGATGAGTTCGGCTGAAGGGCCTGTTTCCATACCATATGACTATGACTCACTAAAGATGAAATCAACCATTAATAGTTCTTCTCTAACTAGTGTTTTCTAAAGGGGCTGTCCCACTGCGGCGACCTAATTGCCGAGTTTAGGAGAGTTTGAAAAAGTGTCATGTTGAAGACCTCCTTCGACTATGTTGAAGACCAGCTTTGACTAGCTACGGGAAAATTGGACATCGAATAGTGGAGAGTGAAGACGGCCTCCTTCGACTACCTTTGACTACCCTCGATTACCTACAACTAACGTGCCGACCTACTACGACCTACTTCGACTAAACCCAAGAGTAAAAAAAATATCGATTTCTTTCCATGGCGACCTTTTTTTAATCGCGGGCATTTTTCAGCATGTTGAAAAATACGCCGTGACCTCCCTGAGGCCTCGAATATAAGCGGGGACTACTCTCGAGCATGAAGGAGAGTTACAAAGACCTCCCAGGACCTCGTGTCGACTATGCTGCGAGTATGAGTCGAGGGAAAACTCCTCACAACTCGCGGATTAGGTCGCCACAGTGGGGCAGCCCCTTTACGCGAATTGGATGAGTGGGTTTAATGAAGTAGGGAATATTACGCAGGTGGAGTTGGTTATAATGCAATTTTGATCTGGCACTAACAAACCACTTAAGTTCCTTTGGAAATTGACAAGGAGAAAAGGAAGGGCTGTCTGGGGAAAAAAACTGTTATTATAACTGCAGTAATCAGGCGCCATTGTCTCTTATGAACACAGCTGCCACTTTAACAGTGAGTGGCCACTGAATTGACAAGCGATCGCTTTAACATGTGAAATGATACCCTGTTAAACAATACAACATGCAATCTTTAAGGGTACACAAAAGGCTGGAGAAACTCAGCTGGTGCAGCAGCATCTAAGGTGCGATCTTAGATGCTGCTGCACCCGCTGAGTTTCTCCAGCCTTTTGTGTACCCTCGATTTTCCAACATCTGCAGTTCCTTCTTTAACAACATGCAGTCTTTAAGTATTTTTAGCTTGCAGTAATAAAATCACACCTGTTGATATTGAAACTTTTACTTTTGAAATATTCTGCGTAAAAAAACATTGTTATTGTTAGTTGGAAACTCAAGCAAGCCCCCAACCACCACCATCCACTTCACCAATTGACACAGTTGTTTTATAAAACGATTTTCTATAAACGCAAAGTTTCTTGGGAATATTTGCATCGTGTGCAACTATTTTATACCTAAAATGGAATTGTAATTAAGTGATCCTTTAAAATATTCATAATTGTAATTATGCATACATATACTGATGAGTGGGGTTAATTACATTTTGATTTTTTAATTGGTTGAGTTCTTGAAGTCTTAATCTGAAACATTACGTATCCATGTTCTCCAGAGATGCTGCCTGGCCTGCTGAGTTACTCCAGTACTGTGTTATGGCTTTTTTATACAAAAGCATGATTTAAAAACATGCTAGAATCAATATCTTGATACATATTAACGTATGATGTAAATTGTTATTTTCAACTGAGGAATGCAATAGCATTTTTTTTTAGCATGAAAACTATATTTTACCTAGAGTTATTACTCATCATTAACCTTGACATGTGGAAAAAGTTGTGGGTAGATCAATAACCGCACTTGTGAATATATCTTTCTGATTATATCTGATGCATAACTTCCGATGCAAGATGATGGCACTTGGGTCTGTATTCATCAAATTATTATCGCAGAAAAATATATTTTGTGGTTAATAATCTTGTCTATTAATGCCATCTCCAATAATTTTAGTTCTTCCATTTGAACCAGCTATTTGCTATTTATGCTAAAATTGTATTTGGTAATAGCACTTTTTTTTTGCCCACTTTTTAAAATCAGCTACTTTCTACTATATAATATAATTGAACATGCAAAGCACTATTTATCATAGTGCTTTGCAGTAGAATGAGATAAAATTGAATTTTGTTAAAAAAATTTAGATGGCAAACTAGTAGAGTTGCTACCTCACAGAGCCAGAGACTAACCTTGGTTGCTGTCTGTGTAGAGTTTGCACGTAATCCTTATGACTGTATGGGTTTCCTTCTGACGCTCCAGTTTCCTCCCATGTCCCAAAACCATGTGGAGTGGATGTAGAGGTGGGATAACATAAACTAGCATGAATGGTTGATCAACAGTTCGTGTGGAATCGGTGGGCCGAATGGCTTGTTTCCAAGCTGTATCTCTAAACTAACCTACAGTGCCCTCCATAACCAAGGGACAACCAAGAGTTGGCCATCAAGGCTGTGCTCCCCGATGACCACCAGCCCCTCACACTCAACCCCTACAACGTGCACATGGCACTGAGTAGGATCAATGTTCGTAAGGCTGCCGGCCCTGACGGCATCCCCGGGCCCGTCCTCAGGGCCTGTGCTGCACAGCTGACAGACGTCTGGACTGACATCTTCAACCTGTCACTTGCCCAGGCAGTTGTCCCCACATGCCTTAAAACTACCTCCATCGTGCCGGTGCCAAAACACTCCACTGCGGCGAGCCTCAGCGACTTCCGCCCAGTTGCACTCACCCCTATCATCGCCAAGTGCTTTGAAAGGCTGGTCATGGCACACCTCAAATGCTGCCTACCTCCCACTCTGGACCCCTACCAGTTTGCATATCGCAAGAACAGGAGCACGGTGGATGCCATCTCAACGGCACTCCACTCCGCCCTCTCCCACCTCGACAACAGAAACACTTATGTGAGAATGCTGTTCATCGACTACAGCTCAGCATTCAACACCATTATCCCCTCGAAATTGATCGCCAAACTCGATGACCTGGGCATCAACCCCTCCCTCTGCAATTGGTTACTGGACTTTCTAACCAACAGACCACAGTCTGTTAGGTTGGATAACCACTCCTCTTCTACCCTCACCCTGAACACTGGCGTACCCCAGGGCTGCGTGCTGAGCCCCCTCTTCAACTCCCTCTTCACCTACGACTGCATACCTGTACATGGTACCAACACCATAATCAAGTATGCAGATGACACGACGGTGATTGGCCTCATCAGCGACAATGATGAGTCGGCCTACTGGGAGGAGATTCAGCTCCTAACAGCATGGTGTGCCGACAATAACCTGGCCCTCAACTCCAAGAAGACCAAGGAGCTCATTGTGGACTTCAGGAGATCGAGAGGCTGCACGCACAACCCCATCCATATCAACGGGACGGAGGTGGAATGTGTCTCCAGCTTCAGGTTCCTGGGGGTCAACATCTCCGATGACCTCTCTTGGACCCACAACACATCCTCGCTGATCAAGAAGGCTCACCAGCGTCTCTTCTTCCTGAGGAGACTTAAGAGGGTCCACCTGTCTCCCCAGATTCTGGTGAACTTCTACCGCTGCACCATCGAGAGCATCCTTACCAACTGCATCACAGTATTCAGATTCAGATTCAGATTCCTTTATTGTCATTCAGACCTTTCGGTCTGAACGAAATTTGTTACCTTGCAGTCATAACATGTAATAAATTAAAACAAAACACACAATAAACACATATTTAACATCCACCACAGTGAGTTCACCAGGCACCTCCTCACTGTGGTGGAAGGCAAAAGTCTTAAAGTCTTTGTCTTTTTCCCCTACTTGTTCCCTCTCTGTACTGAGGCAATCCAGGCCTTCGATGTCATCGTCCACTAGGCCCGCGGCCGAGCCTCCGAAGCCAGGCCGTCACCGCCGCCGTTGCCGGAATGCCGGAACACCACCACAGCTCCCAATCAGGATCGACCACGGGAACGCTGGAGCGCCGGAGCTCTGAAGCCGGGCCGCCGCTGGAGCACCGCTGGAGAGCCGCTGGAGCGCCGAAGCCGGGCCGCTGCTGGAGCACCGCTGGAGCAACTGCTGGAGCGCCGAAGCCCCGAAGCCGGGCCGTTGCCGCCGCTGGAACACTGGAGCTCTGAACGCTCGCCACAGCTCCGAGGCCACCAGCTCCGCCATTAGGCCTCAGCACAGACGGAGACGGTGACGGGGGACACGACAAGAAAAGGTCGCATCCCCCCGAAGGGAGAGACTAAAACCTTGTTTCTCCCACCCTCCCCCCCCCCCCCACACACAAACACAGCCTAATAAACCAAAATTCTAACTAAAACAGACACAAAAAGACGAAAAAAAAGAAAAAAACAGACGGACTGCAGGTGAGCCGCAGCTGCCACGCAGCGCCGCCACTTCCGGAAGTGGTATGGTATGGTACCACTATGGTATGGTAACTGCTCTGTCACCGACCGGAAAGCTCTGCAGAGGGTGGTGAAGATCGCCCAACACATCACAGGCTCCTCACTCCCCTCCATTGAGTCTGTCCATAGTAAACGATGCCTGCGCAGGGCGCACAGCATCGCCAGGGACAGCTCACACCCCAACCATAGACTGTTTACCCTCCTCCCATCTGGGAGACGCTACAGGTCCCTCCGCTGCCGCAGCAGCAGGCGGCTCAAGAACAGCTTCTTCCCTGCGTCTGTCACACTTTTCAACGCTGCACCTCAATGACTGCCTGTCTCCACCCCTCCCCCCCCCCCCCCCCCACCCCTCCGGACTATCCAATCACCAGCAAATTGCACGGATACCACTGTATATGTATAGATGTATATACTCATACTACTGCGCAATTACTTGTTTATTTGTAAGTTCGCCCTTCGGAGATACCAACTGCATTTTGTTGTCTCTGTATTGTATACTGCACAATGACAATTAAAGATTGAATTGAATTGAATTGAATAATGTTTGGGACAAAGACCCATCATTTATCTATTTGCCTCTGTACTACACAATTTGAGATTTATAATAGAAAAAAAAATATTGTCAGATTTTATTAAAGGGTATTTTTTATACATTTTGGTTTCACCATGCAGAAATTACAGCTGTGTTTATACATAGTCCCCCTCATTTCAGGGCACCATAATGTTTGGGACACATGGCTTCACAGGTGTTTTGTAATTGCTCAGGTGTGTTTAAATGGCTCCTCAATGCAGGTATAAGAGAGCTCTCGGCACCTATTCCTTTCCTTGTGGACAGATAGACAAAGATTAACCATCTGGAGGAGAGAAGGAACTCCATCACCTTTGTGAAACACGGTGGTGGGGGTGTTTGGCCGGGGCATGTATTGCTGCCTCACTTATCATCACTGATGTACATGCAACATAATGAATGAGTATAGACACATCCTAATTGGTCCAAGATGCCCAAAAAATTCTACAGCAAGACAATGTTTTGCCAAAATCAATCTTGAAAGGCCAAGAAAGTCAAAGATTAGCCCCCAAAACAGCATAAGCATTACATGAGAGATGAAGACAAGAATACTAAACATGACTATTTCATTAACATGACATTGTGTGGCCCCGAACAGTATGGTGCCCTGAAATGTGTAAAACAAATTTCTACATCAAATGGCCACAATGTGTACTTTAACCACATATGATTTTTTTCTTTACAAATCTCAAATTATGGAGTGCAGAGGCAAATAAATAAATGATGGGTTTTTGTCCCAAACATTATGGAGGGCACTGTATCTGTAGGAAAGAACTGCAGATGCTGGTTTAAATCAAGGGTAGACAAAAAATGCTAGAGTAACTCAGTGGGACAAGCAGCATCACTGGAGAGAAGTAATAATCTGAAGACGGGTCTCGACCCGAAACGTTTACCCATTCAACGGACAATGGGCATTTAACAGAATCACTAGCGATTAATAGAAAGCAGAAGATTAGGAGCCATCAATGAACAAAATTTCCGTAGAGACCGCTCTCAGTAACTCCCTAGTCAATTCGTTCCTTCCCACACGAACCACCCCGTCTCCGGGCACTTTCCCTTGCAACCGCAGGAAATGCTACAATTGTCGCTTTACCTCCCCCCTTGTCTCCATTCAAGGACCCAAGCAGTCTTTCCAGGTGTGGCAGAGGTTCACCTGCACCTCCTCCAACCTCATCTTTTGCATCCGCTGCTCTAGATATCAGCTGCTCTACATCAGTGAGACCAAGCGTAGGCTTGGCGATCTCTTCGCCGAACACCTCCGCTCGGTTTGCAATAACCAAGCTGATCTCCCGGTGAGTCAGCTCTTCAACTCCCCCTTCCATTCCGAATACGACCTCTGTCCTGGGCCTCCTCCATTGCCAGAGTGAGTCACACCACAAATTGGACGAGCAGCACCTCATATTCCGCTTGGGCAGTTTGCACCCCAGTGGTATGAACATTGACTTCTCTCATTTCAGGTAGTCCCTACTCTCTCCTCCCCTTCCCAGCTCTCCCTCAGCCCACTGGCTCCACCTCTTCCTTTCTTCTTCCCGCCCCCCCCATCCTACCCTCACATCAGTCTGAAGAAGGGTTTCGACCTAAAAGGTTGCCTATTTCCTTCGCTCCATAGATGGTGCCTCACCCGCTGAGTTTCTCCAGCATTTTTGTCTACCTACAAATTAAATATTGATGTTTAAGATGGAACTGCAAATGCTGGAAAATCGAAGGTAGATAAAAATGCTGAAGAAGGGTTTCGGCCGAAACGTTGCCTATTTCCTTTGCTCCATAGATGCTGCCTCACCCGCTGAGTTTCTCCAGCATTTTTGTCTACCTTCGATTTTCCAGCATCTGCAGTTCCTTCTTAAACAATGAACAAAATAACAGGGGGTGAGATTATACATTATCATCAGAGACACTTTGTTTTAACAGTGTGCAAGTCATTTATTCATTCACAAGTTTTATTCCAAAAAAGTGACCAATTCTCTTTGCATGTTAAGGCTCATTTGGCATAATATTGAAACACAGTAATGAAACAACACTGGCAAATTCAAACATCAATAGGCCAACATTAGAAGCTAAGACAATCAAGAAACAATATGTTCAAGAACACGATGAAAATAATTTTTTGTTCATTAAATTTTAATGTGTTGCCATGCTTTTGCCATTTCTTGGACAATTCAAGCAGAATGAATCACAGGTTTTTTTTTACTTCACACACAGCATTCTTTAACAGACGAGATGGGAATACACATCAACAAAGTAGGCACAACAGAATAACATTTTTCAATGAAATTCATCTCATCTCATGGGATAAGCCACGAAAGATCTGGAAAAGTGCAGCTGGGTTGGAGTTGCCACATGTAACATGAATAGAAATGAATACGGATATGTTGTAAAACCCCACAGAATACTGTTTTAATTACATTAATGTATGTGAAATAAACACGTTAGCATCTTTGTGAAGTAACTGAAGAAACTTACTGACCATATTAATTCCATGTGGTACAACTATGGTGGTCTCTAAGCCAGAGATTTTCAAGCATTGCAGAAACAAGGAACTGCAGATGCTGGTTTACAACAAAAAAAGTGCTGGAGTAACTCAGCGGGTTAGGCAGCATCAATGCAAAACATGGACAGGTAATGTTTCGGGTCAGGACCTTTCTTCAGGCTGGGAAGGGTTCTGTCCCGAAACGTCACCTATCCATGTTGTCCAGAGATGCTGCCTGACCTGCTGAGTTATTCCAGCACTTTGTTGGATGATCAGCCATGATCATGTTGAATGGCGGTGCAGGCTCAAAGGGCCGAATGGCCTACTCCTGCACCTATTTTCTATGTTTCTATGTGTCTATTTTCAAGCATTGGATCTATCTAAGTGCCCTGGGGAAACAACATTTGTTATGTCAAGTGCCTGTCCCACAGTACGAGGTAATTCAAGAGCTCTCCCGAGTTTAAAAAAAATCAAACTCATGGTAAGTACGTAGAATGTACATAGTGGCTACGTCGAAGCTCGTGGATGTCTTGTAGCGGCTCGTAATGCTAACGGCAGGTACTCATGACGTTTTTTCAACACTGAAAAATGCCCACGAGAGCCCCGAGTACCTACGAACGGCTATTACCGTAATTCTCCAAGTTCGAATCAGGGGAAACTCGGGAGAACTCTTGAATTACCTCGTACAGTGGGACAGGCCCTTTAGTCCTATTTAATGCACAATATGGGACACTGGTGAGAAACTTTGATTTTAAATAACCAGAAGATTTGATTGTGCATTATTATTAACCAGAAGAGTTTATTTTCTTGTGCAGTAAGTTATTGTTCAGAAATTTCCTGCCAGCTGTAAGCTTTTTGATTGCTGTATTACCTGCAGCAGATCATAATAAACAACTGTTCTAATTCTCAAGCATGGGAATCCTGCCAATGCAAATATCTGGAAGAAATGTATTTGGATCGCCAACTAAGCTTAGCCGACTGTTAAAAGTATTGAATACACACAAGTTTCTCTGACATTCAAAATCATTGCAAAATTATTTAAAAACAAATCAAACTAGTTAGTATCAAGAAATAATAAAACATGAGAATCAATTAAAAAAATCAACAACTTAATTTATTTGAAATTGTAAAAGATAAATCTTGGTTCTCCTCTTTTTAATGAAGGAAGATACTGTTTCTGCAAAGGTCTAAATAGTGGATGTGGGAAGGATGTTTTGAGAAGTGTTTCCAGGGAGATGCTAGGACCAGGAGGCACAGTCTCAGAATAAAAAGTTGTACCTTTAGACTGGAGATAAGGAAGAATTTATTTAGAATGGAGATGAGGTGAATCTGTGGAATTCATTGCCACAAACGGCAGTGGAGGTCATGTAATTGGATATTTTTAAAGCAGAGATTGATAGGGTCTTGATTAGTAAGGGTGTGAGAGGCTACAGGGAGAAGGCAGGAGAATGGGGTTGAGAGGGAAAAATAGATCAGCCATGATTGAATAGCAGAGGAGACTTGATGGGCCAAATGGCCTAATTCTGCTCCTATGTCTTATGAACTTGGGTCTCACCTGGTATTGGTTTCTGTGGATGGATTTCCCAGTATAAGTCCATGAGTTCTCCAACATTCTCAGGCAATGGTGACAAAAGGCCAGCTGCAAGGCCTATACTAGCATTAGCACAAGCACAAACTTGTATATTTGCTGACAGCTCTCCCAAATATCTAGAACAAGAATTACTAAGGACTTGGAGTAAAAGATTCGTAAACCTTTCGTGCAGGATATTTTAATTGCATTTAATGTTTTTCTTCTGAATCACAACCTTGACTTCATCTGTATTCCAATCTATGTAATGTCTTTGTACCTTGTGTTATTTATTCAGAGGATATTCTGCACCTAATGTGATTTTGACGCTAATTTCAGTTTGTATTCAGTCGGAATTCAGCTTATATTTGTGGCATTACACATTCGTTCAATAAATTGCCATTAGAAGATTTTAATGTCGAACCATAAGAACTATATAGTTCAGAAACAGCTCCAGCCCACCTAGTTCGAACTGACAAAATACCCATTCTCCCCCCCCCCCCCCGTTTCCCCTGTATCTCACTTATTTCTCCCCTTCCTCACTATATTCCTTCCTCTACCTTCACAATATGCAACTTCTCAGTTCATGGTCTCATACCATCTTCTTCCCTGGCATTATCCACTGTACCCAACCATCAAAGGTAGACAGGGGCGGAAAACACGGGGGGGGGGGGGCAGAGGGGACACGTCCCCCCCATGTTTTGAGAGGTGGGGGACATCCCCCCCCCCCAAGTTTTTGTCATCTGGATTTTAAAATCTCCGCTTACCGCGCGACAGTGGAGGAGGGACTGCTGATCGGGGGCGCCGATTGGACGAGAGAGACGTCGGTCAGCAGGCAATGGGGGCTGGACATGATGATTCAGCGTGATGATTGGAGGAGGGAGACGGGGCACAGACCTGCGCCTCATCCGTAGCCAGGATCGATCCCGGCCGGGTCTCCGGCGCTGTCCCGTCCCCACCCGAGTGCCCCCCTCCCCCCACGGGTGGCCAGAGAGGTCGGGTGTCAGACGGGCGCGGCGTCACCAGGCCCACAGCCCACGCAGAGAAGCAGCGCTAAACCCAGATCACTCTGCCTGTCCCACCAGGTGAACCTGCCTGGGTTTGCGGGAAATATGGGCAGCGCGGAGAAGCAGCGCTGGTGTCCCGTCAGTCCAGTCAGGGCTGTAGTTAACCCAATGAGACAGCCAGAGTGGAGCTGCATTTAGCGCTGGATTGAGCCTCCAAAGCCTTCCGCATGTGTGTGTGAGTGTGCGCATGCGCGCGCAGCCGCCAAAAAATGGTGTCCCCCCTGTCCCACGGTCCCCTCCATGTTTTGATAGCGAGTTCCGTGCATGAAGGTAGACAAAGGTAGTCGATATTGAGTTATTATCCGTCAAACACAACACCTATACCTCGTGACAACTTCATCCCGACATAACCCAGTCACGTGACCCTACCCCCGACTGCCGAGGGTTCGCACGGTAAGTGGCGTAACCACCGGGTGATGCCACAGTCAAATGTGCCAGATAGAACAATTAAAATCTTATTCACAGCAGCGCACCAGAATATGTAAACACAGTACACTGTGAACAACGTAATAAGTGAGAAAAATTAGTTCAGTGTATCTATACATTGGACACAAAAAGGCAGAGAAACTCAGCGGGTGAGACAGCATCTATGGGGCGAAGGAATAGGCGACGTTTCTTCAGTCTGAAGAAGGGTCTCGATGCGAAACGTCACCTATTCCTTCGCTCCATAGATGCTGCCTCACCCGCTGAGTTTCTCCAGCATTTTTGTCTACCTTCGATTTTTCCAGCATCTGCAGTTCTTTCTTAAACATTACCCAACCATCAGGCCCCTCCAGATGATTAATGGAGATATGTATCATTTGTTCATTGGGGAGGGTGCATCCATCAAAGGGAAACAAAACAAACTAAAGTTGAAATTTGGTTTTTTGAAGAATGTGTTCGTACGCTGGTGATTGGACAAGTGGAAAGGTGGCACCAGTGAATTGGGCAGTTGGGGTGGTTTCATGGAGAAGAATAAACATAAACAGAACAAATGAATCTACAGACGCTGGGAGTGTTGACTATCCTTGGATTCACAACCTTGCCTTCAACAATAACTGGGCAAACTATTTGTAATGGTCTACAAATATAGCAATACCTAATTATAGAAATCTATAGAGATTTCAAGATGCAGAGATGGTGGTGATCCGATCTGATCCGCAGAGTTAAGGGCCTGTCCCACTTAGGAAACCTAAACAGCAACCTCTGGTGACCTTGCCTGCCACCCAAGGTTTCCATGAGGTCACAGGAGGTTTTGGTCACTCTCCCTAATGGTTGAAAGTGGTTTCCGCGTGGTCGAGGCTTCATCTAGGTTGCTGCTATTTTTTCATCATGATTTAAACCGGCCTCGACTAAACATAGGTTGCCGTTTTAAAAATCGATCATTTTTTAGTTGCAGGTCTAGTCAAAGCTAGTCGAAGGTAGTCAAGGGAGGTCGAAGGAGGTTTTCTTCACAGTCGAGGAAGGTTTTCAACATATGTGTGGGAGGTGGTAGGAGGTTGCAGTCACCTCGACCTTGATTTTGTTTTTTTGGGTGGCGGGCAAGGTCACCAGAGGTTGCTGTTTAGATCTCCTAAGTGGGACAGGCCCTTTACTCTAACTCTTCGTGTCTTTTTTAGACACTGGGTCAATTAGCCTCAAGTCTGTGCCATCGTTTACTTTTTATTTTGGAGCTATAGTGTGAAAACAGGCCGTTCGGCCCACTGATTCCATGCTGACCACCGATGGCCCGTGCACATTCTTTTTAATGTATCGTACTTTCGCATTCACTTCCAACCACACAAGGTCAGGATCGTCTTACAGAGGCCAATTTATCTACCAAATCTGCATAACTTTGCAATGTGGGAGGAAACTGGAGCACATGGAGGAAACCCACATGGTCACAGGGAGTCAGTCAGTCCGTCAATTTTATTTCTATAGCACAGTTAAAAACAACTCACGTTGACCAAAGTGCTTCACATCAGTGCAGATACTAATGTGCTACATACAGTGGTACACAGACCTAGCAATACATACATAAACTGTACTGAGAACATGCAAACTCCACACAGTGACCACCCGAGGTCAGGATCGAACCTGGCTTTCTGGCGCAGTGAGGCAGCGACTCTACCAGCTGCACCACTATGCAGCCCTTCATCAGTACTACCCTCTCAACTTATTTTAACCACTTTTGTTCTACCTGGCCTTCATAACCCTGCTAAATAAAAACACAATTATTTGCAATATTTTTTAAATAGGCTTTTGAGGAGCTCCAGATTTTAAGTGAGAGTTGGATATAGCTCATAGGACTAACGGAATTCGAGTCAAGTCAAGTCAACTTTATTTGTCACATACACACACAAGATGTGCAGTGAAATGAAAGTGGCAATGCCTGCGGATAGTGCAAAAACAACAGAACAGAACAGAATCAGTATTTACATTTTAGATTTTTTTTTTTAAAAGACACAACACAACAGTAAATTAGTCCCTGGTGAGATAAGGGTTTACAGTCCTGATGGCCTGTGGGAAGAAACTCTTGTCTCAGCCTCTCTGTTTTCACAGCGTGACAGCGGAGGCGTTTGCCTGACCGTAGCAGCTGGAACAGTCCGTTGCCGGGGTGGTAGGGGTCCCCCTTAATGTTGCTGGCTCTGGATCTGCACCTCCTGGTGTATAGGTCCTGCAGGGGGGTGAGTGTAGTTCCCATTGTGCGTTCGGCCGAAGGCACTACTCTCTGCAGAGCCTTCCTGTCCTGGTCAGAGCATTAAGGGATGTGGGGAGAAAGGCAGGAACGGGGTACTGATTGTGGATGATCAGCCATGATCACATTGAATGGCGGTGCTGGCTCGAGGGGCCGAATGGCCTACTCCTGCACCTATTGTCTATGTTTCCACAGTCCATTGACAAAAAAATGCTTCTTGAATTAAATGGGCTGTTTCTAATTTGAAGACTGTTTTACTATCTTCCACTTGAGAAGAAAATATATATCCTACCAATAATTTTTAATATTGGAAACATAGTACAAATGTATTGATCTTAGGAACGTATTTATTGATCTTAGGAACATATGCAGCAAATAAAAATCAATGTGATATCCTAATGTTATAGAAAACAAAAAACCATGTGAGTGCAACTTATATTTCAATTGATTCTAATAACCACACTGAATTATTCATACACATTTAAAAATATTGAAATGATAGTTGACAATAGTGCCATAATTTTTAGTTGATTAGCAGCTATGAGTTCAGAGATTTCCTATTCTTGAATTATCAGCTATCCTTGATTCAAATTTCACGACTGAGATCAAGTCAAGTCAAGAGAGGTTATTGTCACGTGTCCCAGATAGCACAATGAAATTCATGCTTTGCTTCAGCACAACAGAATATAGTAGGCATGAATACAGAACAGATCAGTGTGTCCGTATACCATTATATTGTATGTTTTGATTTTTGAAAAGGGTGATTTGCCCTTTGGGGGATTTTGTAGATGGTAGACAAAAGTGCTGGAGAAACTCAGCGGGTGCAGCAGCATCTATGGAGCGAAGGAAATAGGCAACGTTTTGGGTCGAAATCCTTCTTCCATAATAGTCTGGTCATCAACTTAATATCAGTGGATGATGGTCAAGAACAGATCATTGAGTTCATTGGGACTGTGCCACACTCCAAAGACATGCAGGTCTGTAGTTTAGTTTAGTTTAGAGATACAGCATGGTAACAGGCCCTTCGGCCCACCGAGTCCGCGCTGACCAGCGATCCCCGTACACTAGCACTATCATACGCACACTTGGGACAGTTTACAATGTTACCAAGCCAATTAACCTACACACCTGTATGTCTTTGGAGTGTGGGAGGAAACCGGAGGAAACCCACGCAAGTCACGGGGAGAACGTACAAACTCCATACAGACAGCACCCATAGTCAGGATCGAACCTGGGTCTGTGGCGCTGTGAGGCAGCAACTCTACCGCTGCGACATCGTAGGTTAATTTGCTTCTATACGTTGTAAACTCTCTCAAGTGTGCAGGATGGAGATAGTGTACGGGATGATCACTGGTTGGTGTGGACGTGGTGGGCCGAAGGGCCTGTTTCCACGCTGTATCTTTAACATCTAAACGTTTGTTTTTTGCTCCAGATTACAGCATCTGCAGTATCTTATGTCTGCCAACTATAGGGTTCAGCTGGTTACACTGCTGATTGCAACAGGAGCTATCCAACTCGAACGCAGTTGACATTCAGATAAGTGATTATATTGAATAGCATTACATTTCTGATGGTGTTCACCATGAATATTGATTCTAACTAACTTACAGTAAATGACACACAATGTTTCCCATGTGCTTCCTGATAAAGGGTAAAGGGCCTGTCCTACTTTCACGACTTAATCCAAAACCGCTGCCAAAAAAAAATCCAGACTTTGGTAATCTACGAACTCCTACGACCTTCCACGAATATGCGCACGAACTGGAGTGACGGAGGTCATGTGCTGATGTTGACTTAAGCTTTTTTTTCAGTCACCTTTTTTTCTCTGTCCAGCTGCCGCGCTAGGAGAACCCACGAATATCTACGAGTACCCACGACTACCTACGATTACCCTCATGGCCTACTACGGTCTGCCCACGAACTAACTACGAGTAAAACGTTGCCATTTTTTTCATCCCGACTATTTTGTTACCCGTGGCCATTTTTTTATCGGGCTGGAAAAAACGTCCCGACTTACCTGATGCCCCGGGTACCGACGGCTGGCTTAACGAGCCGCTACGATATATCTACGAACTCCGAAGGACTTGTTACGAACATTCTGCGAGTTTGAATCAGGGGAAAACGTGGGAGAATTCGTGAATTACCTCGTGAAAGTGGGACAGGCCCTTAACCTGTGAGATATAGGAAAAGAGGAGATGCAACGAGACCTGGGTGTCATGGTACACCAGTCATTGAAAGTAGGCATGCAGGTGCAGCAGGCAGTGAAGAAAGCAAATGGTATGTTAGCATTCATAGCGAAAGGATTTGAGTACAGGAGCAGGGAGGTTCTACTGCAGTTGTAGAGGATTTTGGTGAGACCACACCTGGAGTATTGCGTACAGTTTTGGTCTGCAAATCTGAGGAAAGACATAGAGGGGGTTCAGAGAAGGTTCACCAGACTGATTCCTGGGATGTCAGGACTTTCATATGAAGAAAGACTGGATAGACTCGGCTTGTACTCACTGGAATTTAGAAGATTGAGGGGGGATCTTATAGAAACTTACAAAATTCTTAAGGGGTTGGACAGGCTAGATGCAGGAAGATTGTTCCCGATGTTGGGGAAGTCCAGAACAAGGGGTCACAGTTTAAGGATAAGGGGGAATTCCTTTAGGACCGAGATGAGGAAAACATTCCTTACACAGAGAGTGGTGAATCTGTGGAATTCTCTGCCACAGAAGGTAGTTGAGGCCAGTTCATTGGCTATATTCAAGAGGGAGTTGGATGTGGCCCTTGTGGCTAAAGGGATCAGGGGGTATGGAGAGAAGGCAGGTACAGGATACTGAGTTGGATGATCAGCCATGATCATATTGAATGGCGGTGCTGGCTCGAAGGGCCGAATGGCCTACTCCTGCACCTATTTTTCTATGTTTCTATGTTTCTATATATTAGTACTTTAATTAATTATACTTTAGAGTTTGAGGCTGTCAATATCATCTTTCAAAGCACATAAAGTTACTCTAAAATACTCAATTATGAATTTGAAAAGTATTTCAATGAGATGAAGAAAAGAAACTGATGCATTACAATGCTGAGAACTATATTCCCCACTCTGTACCTTCCCCTTTACTCGGTCTATTGGAACTTGCATTTGATTGTATCTATGTAGGTATTAAAAAAAACTGCAGATGCTGGTATATCCTAAGAAATCATATGTATAAATTAATTTGCAGGATAAATGACTCTAAAAATGTAATTATTGTGGCCTTGTCAAACATAAGGTTTAGCACTACATGCTACCAATCCCAGTTGTGGACACATTTTTATTTTTTCATTCCCCATGTATTATGTATGCAATTTATGAAGAGACTAAGATTTTATATGTACTTATGAAGTTTATAATATGCATCACTGTCGTATTATTGACTAAAGAGGACACAAAACTGGAGTTTAACTTAGATATTTTTTCATTCTGGATTTTAATATCATGGTATTATGTTTTTTTTTTAATAAATAGGTGCAGGGGGAGGCCATTCGGCCCTTCGAGCCAGCACCGCCATTCATTGTGATCATGGCTGATCGTCCCGCTATCAATAACCCGTGCCTGCCTTCTCCCCATATCCCTTGATTCCACTAGCCCCTAGAGCTCTATCCAACTCTCTTAAATCCATCCAGTGATTTGGCCTCCACTGCCCTCTGTGGCAGGGAATTCCATAAATTCACAACTCTCTGGGTAAAAAAGTTTTTTCTACATAGAAACGTATCCCCCACTGTAGCATCCAGCAGCATGGTTCTAAGTCTAACAAATGATTTTGAATTATATTGCCATTGTAATCTCTTCCTCATATACGCTACATTCATTTTTCGTTCATTTAATCGGGTTTTAGTCCTCTGCTCCTCATTTAATTAAAATTCAACCATTTTGCTGATGTACATCTCACTGGTAGATCCCCTGTGATTTAGATAATCTACTTTTGGGATTAGAATATACCATGAGCCTCAGTGCTGACGGCCTGTTGCTGTAAGGCCGGTGTTTAAACAGGCATACCTCGCTAATCATGGCTCTCCAACCAAATCTACACTGAAATCCTCACCTCCATTGTTTTCCCTATTTTAGATTTAACAGATAAAATGCGTTTTCAATCCAATTTTGGATCAATTAAGTTTCAATTCGGGTCATTAACAGTGAACATCAGCAGCTGTGTAGCCTTTTTTACTCCAATGTTCATTCATAAGTTGGATTTAAATACTGACCTTCATTACGTCAGCATATCAAAAAGTGTTATGTAATACACATCAACATCTGCTGTGTAATGTGAAGAGAGGCACGGTGGTGCAGCGGTAGAGTTGTTGCTTACAGAGCTTGCAACGCCAGAGACCCGGGTTCAATCCTGGCTACGGGCGCTGTCTGCACGTGGTTTGTACATTGTCCCCGTGGCCCGCGTGGGTTTTCTCCGAGATCTTCGGTTCCCTCCCACACTCCAGAGACGTGCAGGTTTGTAGGTTAATTGGCTTGGTATAAATGTCAATTGTCCCTAGTGTGTGTAGGATAGTTAGTGTGTGGGGATCGCGGGTCGGTGCGGACTCGGTGGGCCGAAGGGCCTGTTTCCGTGCTGTACCTCTAAACTAAGCTAATAGAGAGAGAGAGAGAGAGAGAGAGCATGGAAACATGCCCTTTGGCACTGTCAGTCATCCCATTTACACAAATCCTACACTAATCTAATCCAGAGAAAAACACAAAATGCTGGACTAACTCATCAGGTCAGACAGTATCTCTGGAGGACACGGACAGGTAAAGTTTCAAGGTGGGACCCTTATCCAGACTAACCTTGTCCAATTTTATTCTCTGCATATTGTTATCAATTCCCCTCAATTTTTGCTCATCAGATGAGGGGCAATTTACAGCAGATAATTAACACGCCAACTCGCTCATCCTTGGGATGTGGAGGGAGACCGGCGCACTTGGAGGAAACCCATACGGTCACAGTGAGAACATGCAAACTCCACACAGATAGCACCAGAGGTCAGGTTTGAACCCGGTCTCTGCCATCTGAGCGTTTTTGAAGTGTGGTTCCTTGCAATATAGCTATGTCTCCATTATGTTTATGAAAAAAAAACGTTTCACAATAGTCTGTTGACAAAAGTGCTGGAGATACTCAGCGGGTGAGGCAACATCAATGGAGCGAATGAAATAGGCAACGTTTTGGGTCGAAATCCTTCTTCCATAATAGTCTGGTCATCAACTTAATATCAGTGGATGATGGTCAAGAACAGATCATTGAGTTCATTAGGACTGCCGTTATTCAGTAAAATCATGACTGATTTGACACATCTTCAGTTGCCTGCTTTTTTTACCCCATTTCCATCAATCTCTGATTTCAAATTAACAATTGACCCAGTCTTAATTGCCATTTTGAGGAAAAAAAACATGAAATATTTCCACAATTTCAAGAAAGGCTTGTAGATCTCGCTCCTCAACCAGCGATGATCATTCCTGTTTTTATTCTATTGGTTACTTTAGAATATTAAATGTCAATCAAATCAATTGCGTTCAGTTGTGGGCACAGTGTTATAGGAAAGATGTTGTCAAGCTGGAAAGGTTACAGAGAAGATTTACGAGGATGTTGCTAGGACTAGAGGGTCTGAGCTCTTGAGAGTGCTTGAGTAGGCTGGGATTCTATTCCTTGGAGCGCAGGAGGATGAGGGGTGTATAAGATCATGAGAGGAATAGATCGGGTAGATGCACAGAGTCTCTTGCCCAGAGTAGGGGAATCGAGGACCAGAGGACATTGGTTTAAGGTGAGGCCCAAGATTTAATACAAAACTTTTATCACTCTACATGGGTGGTGGGTAAATGGATTGAGCTACCGGAGGAGGTAGTTGTGGCAGAAACAATAACAATATTTAAGATGCAGTGGGACAGGTACGGATAGGAGAGGTTTTGAGGGAAATGGACCAAATGCGGGGAAATGGGACTAGCTGTGATGGGGCATCTTGCTTGGCATGTTCCAGTTGGACTGAACGCCCTGATTCCATGCTGTATGACCCTATTACAAGACACAAGGGAGCAGATATAGTACTGAACCCTGTACAATTCCACTCATTGCAACTCTATGGACATAAAAATACCCATCAACTGTTATCCTTTGAGGTATTTCAAAGATGCTTTCTTGATTACGGTCTAAGATCAGCAAAAAAACGTATACTTAAAGTTTGGAAAAAGCCAACAGTCCCCTCAGTGAAGATGTGGATCACGGAAATGACAGAGACACTACATTAGAAAAAATTAGGTTTGTCTTGACTGACTAACCAGATCAATTCTTAAAAATATGGTCTCCTTTTATTGAATTTCTTGAACAACACAATGGTTGAACACAAACTCAAAACTGATTGTAAGATTGGGTGAGCGGGCGCGGGGGTGGGTCGACCGATATATCTCCTCTTCTTTCTCCTTTTCATCATCCTCTTTCCTTTCTTATATCTTTTTTCTTATTTCAATTTAATATTCTGTTTGTAAAATGTTAAAATTGAAGCTGTGGTAGAGTTGTAGAACTGTTAAGTCATTCTTTTTTGTACAATTGCTTCCAATAAAAATATAAATTAAAAAAATAAAAACTGCTATCCTTTGCATTCTGCGGCTGAGTTAATTTTGGATCTAATTTTGCCATTTTCCCAGGATTTGGATTCTTACTTTAGAAACAGTATATAACTGTCTCATTAGAAACATGCAATTGACATTCTACAATCATTACTGAAGTTTTGTCTTGTAATTCATTGCTATCTTCTAAACAAAATAAGTATTTGCAACGCTTTGCCCCTCAACATTTCCAAATTTACACATTATGCTTTTTTTATAAACCTTGTTTTTTTTTTGTTTTTCTTTAACAGAAAACAAAAGAAATAAAGGACAGAGATGAGAAGTTAAAAGATTGAAAGAAAAGGAAAAAGTTAAAAAAAAGAGAGATTAGGAGAGATCTACCTATCTCATATTTTTACCCATCCGTCACCCAGTTCTAAACCATTTAATTTCTAAGCATATGTTGCACCATATGCTTGTAAAAAGTTGATAAACGGAGACCAAATCTTTAAGGATTGGTCTACTTTGCCTAGTAAGAGGAATCTCATTTCTTCAAGATGAAGGGTTTCAGACATCTTTAAACCTTGTTAATATGTACTCAGACCAGTCGCAGACCCAACACTAATCCTTGTATACCTACTTCACTATTTTCAACTTATTCCTCTCACTATTTACAAATTTACACATTATGCTTCTCCATAATCCTTTAAATTCTGAGCAGCAGTGGGCGCAACACTAATCCATGTCCCTACTTTGCACCTCTGTCGCTCCCATTAACTATCCTCTTTGCTTTCTCTCTTGAGGCTGGCTAACAATCTATGTAGGAAGGAACTGCAGATTACACCAAAGATAGACACAAAATGCTAGAGTAACAGCAGGTCAGGCAGCATCCCTGGAGAACATGGATAGGTAACCTTTTTGGATTGGGATCCTTCTTCAAAGTATTGTGCCTTGGTCCCTGATTCCACATTGTCTTACCCTTGCATCCATCTATTATGTAGCACTTTATTAAAGGAATTGCATTGTCCTATCTGGGACACATGGCAATTTCCTTCGCTCCTTAGATGCTGCTGCACCCGCTGAGTTTCTCCAGCTTTTTGTGTACCCCCACATGACAATAAACTCACTTGACTTGAGACAAGTCTTCTTGACTTGACTTGTCTTGGAAATCTAGATACATTTCTTCAACTCTCTAGCCCATACTTGGAATACACTGAGATTGGTCATTAGACAATAGGTGCAGGAGCAGGCCATTCGGCCCTTCGAACCAACACCGCCATTCAATGTGATCATGGCTGATCATCCCCAATCAGTACCCGGTTCCTGCTTTCTCCCCATATCCTCGGACTCCGCTATCTTTCAGAGCCCTATCTAGCTCTCTCTTGAAAGTATCCAGAGAACCGGCCTCCACCGCCCTCGGAGGCAGAGAATTCCATAGACTCACCACTCTCAGTGTGAAAAAGTGTTTCCTCGTCTCCGTTCTAAATGGCTTACCCCTTATTCTTAAACTGTGGCCCCTGGTTCTGGACTCCCCCAACATCGGGAACATGTTTCCTGCCTCTAGCGTGTCCAAGCCCTTACTAATCTTATATGTTTCAATAAGATTCCCTCTCATCCTTCTCAACTCCAGTGTACAAGCCCAGCCGCTCCATTCTCTCAGCATATGACAGTCCCGCCATCCCGGGAATTAACCTTGTAAACCTACGCTGCACTCCCTCAATAGCAAGAATGTCCTTCCTCAAATTAGGGGACCAAAACTGCACACAATACTCCAGGTGTGGTCTCACTAGGGCTCTGTACAACTGCAGAAGGACCTCTTTGCTCCTATACTTGACTCCTCTCATTATGGTCAAACGAGACTTTCTCTTTTGGAATCGAATTGTTTTAGAATCTTAAACTTCAATCAAGTTAATCACTGACTTTCTAAATTGCATGTGACCCTCCATTCCCTGCATATCCATGTGCCGATCTAAAAGCTTCTTAAAGGCCACTGTTGTATCAGCCTCCACCCCCACCCCTGGCAGCACGTTCCAGGCACCCACCACCCTCTGTATAAAAACCCTTCCCCGCACATCTCCTGTCAACGTTGTCCCTCTCACCTTTAAGCTGTGCTGCCAGGCCAAAACCGAGAAGCCGGAAAAGCAAAAAACTTGTAAAAAAAAAGACAACTAAAAATCTAGAAAAAAGCAGGATGTCGGGCAGCATTCATGAGGAGAGAAACAGGGTTAGGTTTCAGGCTTTTATTTTAGTTTCGAGATGCAGCGTGGAAACAGGCCCTTCAGTCCACACCGACCAGTGATCCCTGCACTAATACTATCCTACAGGCCCTTCAGCCCACCGAGTCCGCACTGACCCGCGATCCCCACACACTAACACTATCCTACACACACTAGGGACAATTGACATTTATACCAAGCCAATTAACCTACAATCCTACGTCTTTGGAGTGGGGATGGAGACCGGAGATCCTGGATAAAACCCAGGCAGGTCACGGGGAGAACGTACAAACTCCACACAGTCAGGATCTAACCCAGGTCTCTGGTGCTGTGAAAGGCAGTAAATCTGCCACTGTGTCACTATGCTGCCCTCACTATTTGAAGCATTTTAAATGGCTTACTGCACCATAGTAATCTGGCTTCTTAAAACTACTGTGTGGGTGTGCTCCAATTCCCTAATATGAATATTTAAACATATTAGTGATATAATTCTTAGCTTTATGATAATTCAGCTCCTTCCTTAGTCAAGTGCACGGTACAGCCTTTAGTATAACATTCATTGTTAAGTTAATTAAAAATTGTTCTTTAAATTCCGACAACTGTCGGGTTCTCTGCGGACTTCCTCAAGGCTTTCAAATAAGGTTCTACATAATAGATGAATGTATTGGCGAGAGAATGTGGAATCAGAGCTCATATAACAGAATGGATAGCTGGCTACCCTCAAGACAAGATTCTTGAAATGCGGCTGTGCGTTCAGCTGCTTTACGGACATCGGACTTGGTTGGTGCCAGAGATCTTTCTGAGCATAAGTTCATAAGTGATAGGAGCAGAATGAGGTAATTTGGTGCAACAAGTCTACTCTGCCATTCAATCATGGCTGATCTATCTCTCCCTCCAAACCCCATTCTCCTGCCTTCTCCCCATAACCCCTGACACCCGTACATATCAAGAATCTATATCTCTGCATTAAAAACATCCATTCACTTGGCCTCCACAGCCTTCTCTGGCAATGAATTCCACAGATTCACCACCCTCTGACTAAAGAGTCAGCTATCTCTGCAGCAAGGATTTTCTTGTTCTGATAACTGTTGCTCTTGAATGTGTCCTGGATAGAGTGGATGTGGAGAGGATGTTTCCACTAGTGGGAGAGTCTAGGACCGGAGGTCACAGCCTCAGAATTAAAGGACGGTGTTTTAGGAAAGAGATGAGGAGGAATTTCTTGAGTTAGACGTTACTTGGATTGGTATGTGTAAATTTGTCCCAAGTGTGAGTAGGATGGTTTCGTTTTTAGTTTAGTTTAGAGATGCAGTGCGGAAACAGGCCCTTTGACCCACGCCCACTAGCGATCCCCGCACCATGAACACTCTCGTAGGCGCTGTAAGGCAGCGACTCTGCCGCTGCGCCATCATGCCGCCCGTAATACGTTGCAACTTTATCGACGCCAGATACATGACGACTCTTGCCGTACTTTGTGCGTTGTATGCAAAAACAAAGCCTTCCACAGTACCTAGGTATATGCAACAATGAAGAGTCATTGAATCATACTCTCTGGACTTCAATTGCAATTAAAGGGCCTGTCCCACTTTCCCGAGCTGCTCACGAATTCTCCCGAGTTTTCCCCTTCATTCAAACTCGGAGAATGTTCCTAACGGCCGTAGGAGTCCGTAGATATATCGTAGCGGCTCGCTATGTCAGTCGTAGGTACTCGGGGCATCAGGTAAGTCGGGACGTTTTTTCCAGCCTGATAAAAAATTTCCACGAGTAAAAAGATAGTCAGGAGGAGAACAATTGCAACATTTAATGCCCCGAGTACCTACAGCTGACATAACGAGTCACTACGATATATCTACGGCCTCCTAACGACCCGTTACGAACATTCTCTGAGTTTGAATCAAGGGGAAAACTCGGGAGAATTCGTGAGCAGCTCGGGAAGGTGGGACAGGCCCTTAATGCTCCTCATTTCCTCTGTAAACCACCTTGAAGAGGACGTTCCAGCTCCCCAAAATGGTTGCTCCTCTGTACTCACTGGGATACGGTGTGCATGCCTTTACAGCCACTTCCAGACACAGTAAATACATAACCGTGCATTTCTTCTCATTCCACGCCTGCCGCGCGAGTTCTCGATTCCAGGGGCTCTCGAAGTCCTGTGGAGTGAACACAAGGATACTAAGTACGTGAAAGCCCAACCTGCTGATAATGTTTAATCACAGCAAGATCATCATCCGGCCAACCGACCAACACTTACCACAGAATACAGCTCTTTTGTAGTAATACAAAGTTAAGACGGAGTAGAAACCTAATTCGTTGACTTTCAGCTCCACTTGTTTAACTCCAACCAGCGATCCCAAAACTCAGGACATTTGAACACCTTGTGGCCACCATGATGAAGAAAGAATAAAACAAGGATGCTTCTAACACTAACCCTGGTCCCATTGGAAGAGTTGGGGCGAAGGGCAGGACACGCCAAAAACATGCTTTTAAACTTGCAGTCGAAATTCCATTATTTACAAAGTGATAGACACTTCACCGAGGTTGACCTATCCCTTCCAACTCCATTGTCTGGGTTTTGTAAGCAAATTCATTCAAGCACTTAGATAGATTTAACATTTTATACATTTGACTCTTACGAAGGCAGTTACAAAGCGTCCAAACATTTTTTGTTTGTACAGATGCATGCAGACATTTCACAACTGTACATTCTCTGTGTGTTTATATATATGCAACTATACATCGGAAAGACATTTATAGTTTTTGAACTTCTGGTCGCCCCAGAACACATTATAACCAATTCCATTCTTTAAATCTTTAAATCTGCAAGCATCCAGAAACAGTGATCACATTAAAAAAAATTGTTGTTTTCTCTTTGTGATGTTGACCGAGCGATCAGTATTTGTCGAGACGCGGAGATATTACTGTGCTTTTTTCTTCAAGATAACACTACTGAATCTGTATGTCTGCCCGATAAGGCAGATGGAATCTTGATTGAACTTCTCAACAAAAGGTAACTTCTCTGGCAGTGTTGTATTCCCTAAGCATCTCACTCAGTCAGTCGAGATCCTTTACATAAATTCAGACGCAAATAACTCAGGTAGAATTCCATCGATCTCGACTGCTTATGCTTGTTCGAATAGTTCTTTCAGTGTTTGTATCCTAAAAACAGCGGGTAAACATTGAACAGTAGTGATTTCGTCTGTGCTGTTACAATTGTCAAATCCTTAACAAATAATATTGTGCTACTCCCAATCTGTTATGAGCGATGGGAGCAGGCAAAGTGCGTTCAAATATAATTGTTCCGTCTCTCACTTTGGTAAGATTAAGAAGAGGCTCATCTTTGCAAAAGAATCCTTGGTCTTCCCTTTTGTATTCTTCCGTTTATCTTCTTTTGACAACATTTTCATCTTCTGTCCTACCATTGTAAGGATTTTCTTTCATCATGATTAGTCCAAATCTACTAAGATTATACTAAAAGTCCAGGTCAATATAGATCTGCAATCACTTATCTAAAGTATAAATAGTAACGTTTTGGAATGTATTTTTTTTTTTTTCAGTGAGGCAATCTAATCTGGACACTAGAAGGAGAAAGCAAGACAATTTTGTAAATTACTTGCGAGTTTAGCGACTTTAAAAAATGAAGTTTACCACAGGAAAAGTTGGCATGACTTTGGATTCTGCACTAATCTTAGAAAAAGTGGGCAAATGTGGATGTCCATTATACACGCAAACTTATTATCAGGATGCAACTTGCACACCAAGCTTTACAGCAAGACAAAAATACACCTATCTTACAGTACACATGTAATAAATACACACCTCGTGGTAAGGTGCAGATTTTCACCCATTATTTTATGACCCAGTCACCATTTACCTTTCTGCTATTCAAGTTAAACATACAGGTACCGGATCAGCTTATTCAGTGAGATGAATTATCACAACCATACAAGTAAAAACACTTAGATATCGTGGACCAAAGCTTCTTCTACACAATGCTAACACATTATCTTCAATGGCTGATTATTTCTCAACATTCAGAATGTAGCAAGCTCAGTTCAGAGATGTAAAAAAATGTTTTGGGTCCATTGGAATAAAAAAAATGACTTCAGGTGGTTTCTTGATGTATAGACTGTTGGTTACAGCCCTCTTTAGAGCCTTTTGGTAAGGCAAAAAAAAAAACTCAACAGATAGATATTTGCCTCTCCAATTTTTGGCTGTAAGTATCTGGTTTTGTGATGAGAATGCACCTTCTCTGGGGTTTGGAATATGTCAAGGCTGCCTCTTGAACTCTTCAGCAGCTCGGGCAGAAGCTCATTCTTTTGCAGGCAAAAGAACGTGCCCCCCACCCCCTTGGTTTAGAACCCCTTAATGTGGCAATAGGCTTCCAGGGCTGAGAAAACAACATACACCAACCAAAGGCTGATGAAGATGGCGCAAGTAATGAGCTTGCCACGGCGAGTGCCCCCCAGTTCACCACCTATGTGCGGCCGCCTTCTGTACAGGAGCACGCTGATCGTGACGAAGGCAAAGATGGTGAAAAGTGTGACGGAGAAAGCCAGCGAGCCAGGATGCACCCGAAACTCCTGGCCCTTGGAAGCCCAGTAGATGGCGGCAACAGACCAGGCCAAGCCAATTCCCAGGAACACATTCACGGCGTTGCTTCCAGTCACATTCCCGATGGAGGCGTCCGCATACTGGTCTTGCAGTGCAGCAACCTTGCTGGCAAAAGTATCTGGGAAAACACCAAAGAGACAGCCCCGTTATATTTCCACAGACGTTAAATTATATTTATTCTATTTGATTAAGAAGGAACTGCAGATGCTGGAACCCTAATCATCCCCAACCAGTACCCTAACACCCATACTAATCAAGAATCTGTGAATCACCGCCTGAAAAATATTACTTTTTCCTAATAAATGACTATTTCATAATTGACATGAAATCACAAACAAAATTTTTAAGGAGGAACTGCAGATGCTGGAAAATCGAAGGTAGACAAAAATGCTGGAGAAACTCAGCAGGTGAGGCAGCATCTATGGAGCGAAGGAAATAGGCAACGTTTCAGGTCGAGACCCAAAACGTTGACTATTTCCTTCGCTCCATAGATGCTGCCTCACCCGCTGAGATTTTCCAGCATTTTTCTCTACCTTCGATTTTCCAGCATCTGCAGTTCCTTCTTAAATATTTAGTTTGCGATTCATTTCAATTATGAAATAGTAATTTATAGGGAAAAAGTTATCTTTTTAAGGCAGAGATTGACAGATTCTCGATTAGTATGGGTGTTAGGGGGTTATGGGGAGAAGGTTAGAGAATGGGGAAAGATAGATTAGCCAAGATTGAACGGGGGAGTAGACTTGATGGGCTGAATGTCCTAATCTGTTTAATTCTGTTCTGGAGTTTCGAAGGATGAGAGGGGATCTCATTGAAACATATAAGATTGTTAAGGGTTTGGACACGATAGAGGCAGGAAACAAGTTCCCGATGTTGGGGGAGTCCAGAACCAGGGGCCACAGTTTAAGAATAAGGAGTAAGCCATTTAGAACGGAGATGAGTAAACACTTTTTCTCACAGAGAGTGGTGAGTCTGTGGAATTCACTGACTCAGAGGGCGGTGGAGGCAGGTTCTCTGGATGCTTTCAAGAGAGAGCTAGATAGGGCTCTTAAAGATAGCGGAGTCAGGGGATATGGGGAGAAGGCAGGAACGGGGTACTGATTGGGGATGATCAGCCATGATCACATTGAATGGAGGTGCTGGCTCAAAGGGCCGAATGGCCTACTCCTGCACCTATTGTCTATTATCATATGTGAACCTGATAAATCTCTCAAATGTACTGAATGTTTAACATAAATACCAAATGCATTTGCATAACTAAAACTAATCTCATTATTGGTATCGTTCTCTCCTTGTAGGGCACTGATCTTTCTTTCTATTCTGGGTTTTAAATCATGCATTGTGTTTTTGTATATAATTTATGATGCTCTTATAAGTAATTTACTAGGCTATTATATGTATTTTATGGTGTTTTTACATGTAATGTATTTTGTGTAATGTCGTCTCTTGTCTGGACCTTGAGTCTGAAATAAAGTTCAATAATATTATTCCAGGGATGAGGGGGAATCTTTCCATAGCCAATAGACAATAGGTGCAGGAGTAGGCCATTCAGCCCTTCGAGCCAGCACTGCCATTCAATGTGATCATGGCTGATCATCCCCAATCAGTACCCCGTTCCTGCCTTCTCCCCTTATCCCCTGACTCCACTATCTTTAAGACTCCTATCTAGCTCTCTCTTGAACCTGCCTCCACCGCCCTCTGAGGCAGAGAATTCCACAGACTCACCACTCTCTGTGAGAAAAAGTGTTTCCTCGTCTCCGTTCTAAATACCCGCTATTCTTAATAACGTGGCCCCTGGTTCTGGACTCCCCCAACATTGGGAACATGTTTCAATAGACAATAGACAATAGACAATAGGTGCAGGAGTAGGCCATTTGGCCCTTCGAGCCAGCACCGCCATTCAATGTAACCCTTGCATGCCCCTCTCTCCATTCCTCTCCCATCCAAAAGTCTCACTAGCTTCAAGGTCATAGAAACATAGAAACATAGAAACAAAGAAATTAGGTGCAGGAGTAGGCCATTCAGCCCTTCGAGCCTGCACCGCCATTCAATATGATCATGGCTGATCATCCAACTCAGTATCCCGTACCTGCCTTCTCTCCATACCCCCTGATCCCCTTAGCCACAAGGGCCACATCCAACTCACTAGCTTCAAGGTCATCTTGTTGACTTTCATTGTCTGTAACTTGTTTTCACCTAGCACACCGTTAACAATGGCTCGTTTCCTTTATCATCTTTACTTTTTGCATATCTTTCATTCATTTCTTCCACAACTATTTATATCACCATCCATATCTCTCGTTTCCCTTTCCCATGTCTCTCAGTCTGAAGAAGGGTCTCGACCCGAAACGTCGCCCATTCCCTTTCATCCAGAGATGCTGCCTGTCCCGCTGAGTTACTCCAGCTTTTTGTGTCTAACTTCAGATTAGACCTGCCGCAATATTTACCACTGGTGATACGGCCTTTGCCGTTCCGTTGATTACCTGGTATAGAGGTGCCGAGCGCCACAAAAATCACAGCTGTGACAGAATCCTTCAGGCCCACTGTGCAGCCGAAGTGCGAAGCCAGATCGTTGATGAAAGCCGTAAGTATACCGATCACAAACATGCAGGTGAGGAAGCAGGCCCAGCCGTTCCAATACTCCGTGGGAGGGACGAAGGCAAACAGAACCTTCCAGAACACGGTCAGAAAATGCATGACATAGTCAAAGCAAGAAGGAAGCTTCTCCTCCCGGGCATCATCATCTTCATCACCATCACCTGCCAAAAGAAAACAGACCATATTTTCAACCTACGTCAGGAGTAGGCCATTCGGCCTTTCGAGCCAACACCGCCATTCAATGTGATCATGGCTGATCGTCCCCAATCAGTACCCCGATACTACCTTCTCCCCATAGGGATTAAAATATAAAATTATAAAAGGACTGGACAAGCTAGATGCAGGAAAAATGTTCCTAATGTTGGAACCAGGGGCCACAGTCTTAGAATAAAGGGGAGGCCATTTAAGACTGAGGTGAGAAAAAAACTTTTTCGCCCAGAGAGTTGTGAATTTGTGGAATTCCCTGCCACAGAGGGCAGTGGAGGCCAAATTACCGGATGGGTTTAAGAGAGAATTAGATAGAGCTCTAGGGGCTAGTTGAATCAAAGGATATGGGGAGAAGGCAGACACGGGTTATTGATAGGGGACGATCAGCCACGATCACAATGAATAGCGGTGCTGGCTCGAAGGGCCGAATTGCCTCCACCTGCACCTATTTTCTATGTTTCTATGTTAAAGTTTTTAGGGACAGTTGAACAAAGCAATGAGAAGTAGGACAGCACGGTGGCACTGGCTCACAGCGTCAGAGACCTGGGTTCGATCCTGACCGTGGGTGCTGTCTGTGCAGAGTTTGCACGTTTTCCCCGTGCCCGTGGGGGTTTTCTCCTGTTTCCGCCCACATGCCACGGACATATAGGTCTGTAGTTTAATTGGCTTTGATAAAATGTGCCCGTTGTGTGGGATCGTGCTAGTGTACAGAGTGATCGCTGGTCAGCATGGACTCAGTGGGTCGAAGGGCCTGTATCCACTCTGTATCTCTAACGACTAATGTGTGAGATAGATTACTAAGGCATGAAATGGAGAACTGCTCAGGCATAAAGTAGTACAGCCCTTCAGCCCAACTCACTGACCAGGAGGCACCCCCTAAACTAGTCCCCATATACTCATGTTTGGCCTAACCTTTCCTATCCATGTAACTGTCCAAGTATCCTGTTAGAGTATCTGCCTCAACTATCTCCACTGGCAGTTGGTTCCATATACCCACCCACCATATGCTGAGAGAATGGAGCGGCTGGGCTTGTACACTCTGGAGTTTAGAAGGATGAGAGGATATCTTATTGAAACATATAAGATTGTTAAGGGTTTGGACACGCTAGAGGCAAAAAACATGTTCCCGATGTTGGGGGAGTCCAGAACCAGGGGCCACAGTTTAAGAATAAGGAGTAAGCCATTTAGAACGGAGACGAGGAACCACTTTTTCTCACAGAGAGTGGTGAGTCTGGGAATTCTCTGCCTCAGAGGGTGGTGGAGGCCGGTCCTCTGGATACTTTCAAGAGAGAGCTAGATAGGGCTCTTTAAGATAGCGGAGTCAGGGGATATGCGGAGAAGGCAGGGACGGGGTACTGATTGGGGATGATCAGCCATGATCATATTGAATGGCGGTGCTGGCTCTAAGGGCTGAATGGCCTACTCCTGCACCTATTGTCTATTGTGTATTGTCTACCCTCTGAGTGAAATAGATGTCTCTTAAATCTTGCCTGTTCACCTTAAACCTAATATACTGTATGTTTTGCTATGAAAATAGCTGGCATTTTGCTAGTTCTCTGACTAATCAGCTATTTCTTGAGTACATTTGAAAGCATCTGACAGCGTTGATTTAAATCAGTCTACGTGGATGGAATTAACTTGGCATAGCAATATGTGCAAATTGTCAGAATTTCCATTGGATATATTGCTCTCAAGTTGCGGGTGAAAAACTAAAGTGTCATCTTACCAGCACTGACTGTAATGGCCTCCATAAACTGCTCCCGCCATGAGTGGGTACCTATCACCAGAGCCAGGTTTGTCTTCTTTATCAGTTTATCCACAGTACTCTGACAAGCAGAACAACAGATGTATAACATTATCTCCCATTCACATCAGAGGTTTCACAAATTGAAGAGGATCAACTTTCAGGAATGATAAATCTAACAATTGAACAATATCACTTAGAAACAAAAGGAACTGCAGATGCTGGTTTACACCGAAGATAGTCACAAAATGCTGGAGTAACTCAGCGGGACAGGCAGCCTCTCTGGAGAGAAGGAATGGGTGACGTCACGGGTCTGAAGAAGGGTCTCAGCCCCAAACGTCACCCATTCCTTCTCTCCAGAGATGCTGCCTGTCCCGTTGTGTTACTCCAGCTTTTGTGTCTATTTGCACTTGGAAACATCCTTGGAGAGTCATAGAGTGATACAGTGTGCAAACAGACCCAACTCACCCACACAATCTCCCAGCAACTTTAGTCCCACTTGCCTGCGCTTGGTTCATATCCCCCCAAACCTGTCCTATCCATGTACCTGTCTAACTGTTTCTTAAATGATGGGACAGTCCCAGCCTCAACTACCTCCTCTGGCAGCTTGTTCCATACACCCACCACCCTTTATGTGAAAAAGTTACCCCTCGGATTCCTATTAAATCTTTTCCCCTTCACCTTAAACCTATGTCCTCTGGTCCTCGATTCCCCAACTCTGGACAAGAAACTCTGTACATCTACCCGATCTATTCCTCTCTTGATTTTATACACCTCTATAAGATCACCTCTCATCCTCCTGCGCTCCATGGAATAGAGACCCAGACTGCTCAACCTCTCCCAATAGCTCACACCCTCTAGTCCCGGCAACATCCTCGTAAATCTTTTCTGAACCCTTTCAAGCTTGACAATATCTTTCCCATAACACGGTGCCCAGGACTGAACACAATATTCTAAATGTGGTCTCACCAACGTCTTACACAACTGCAACATGAACCCCCCAACTTCTATACTCAATAGACTGAATATAATTTTTAAAAGTAGATAGACAAGCTGGAGATCGGTTGTGGCTTTGCCAAGTTAGTTGACTTTAAATTTCATGCTACTTTAATGAATTGTTACATTTTCATTGATTACTATACGGAGACACTCTAATGAGAGAACATAATGCTGCTTTTAACAGCGTTTAAGAGGCTTTCAGATTGGCACTTGGATATGCAGGGAATGATGGAGGGTGGATTACATGCAGGCAGATGAGATTAGTTTGGCTTAGCATTGTGTTCAGCACACCCATTGTGGACCGAAGGGCCTGTTAAGGACCTGTCCCACTTGGACGACCTAATCCACCAGTTTAGAACACCCTTGACGAGTTGAAAAAAATGTCAAGGTCGTGTTGACTCGCCGAAGTAAAAGACCTCCTACGTCTATGTCTACGACCTCCTACGCCTATGTCTACGACCTCCTACGTCTATGTCTACGACCTCCTACGCCTATGTCTATGACCTCCTACGACTATGTCTACGACCTCCTACGACTATGTCTACAACCTCCTACGTCTATGTCTACGACCTCCTACGCCTATGTCTACAACCTCCTACGTCTATGTCTACGACCTCCTACGCCTATGAATATGACCTCCTACGACTACGTCTACGACCTCCTACGACTATGTCTATGACCTCCTACGACTATGTCTACGACCTCCTACGTCTATGTCTACGACCTCCTACGACTATGTCTATGACCTCCTACGACTATGTCTACGACCTCCTACGTCTATGTCTACGACCTCCTACGTCTATGTCTACGACCTCCTACGTCTGTGTGTACGACCTCCTACGTCTATGTCTACGACCTCCTACGTCTATGTCTACGACCTCCTACGTCTATGTCTACGACCTCCTACGTCTGTGTGTACGACCTCCTACGTCTATGTCTACGACCTCCTACGTCTATGTCTACGACCTCCTACGTCTATGTGTACGACCTCCTACGTCTATGTCTACGACCTCCTACGACCCCCCCTCGACCTCAGACTTCCACACCTACGACCAACTACGACTGGCTACGAGTGGAAAATGATCACATGATAAAATTATGTCATGTTTGCATTTTTTTCTCGGGCCAGTTACCGACGCACGACGACCCACGACCTACCTACGAGTAAAAAGTATCGATTGTTTCCATGCCGACCTTTTTTTTTTACTTGTGGACATTTTTGATCAGGCTGGAAAAAACGCCGCCACCTACTTGAGGCCACGAGTACGCGGAGACCACTCACGAGCACGAGGAAGAGTTACAAAGACCTCCTACGACCTCGCGACGACCATGCTGCGAGTATGAGTCAAGGGCAAACTCGGCAGAGGTCGTGAAAGTGGGACAGGAGCTTTACTGTGCCGTTCTATTCAATGCCGTATCAGAGTCACCAAATTCTTCCTCCCAAGTATCCTGTGACTACACAGGCATGTGAACGATGAAAAGGGGACCAGTAAGTTTACGTGTAACAGGTGAACAAGAACAGGTGATCTTATTGAAACTTACTGGGTAATGAAAGGCCTAAACAGAGTGGATGTGGAAAGGAAGGTAGACAAAAATGCTGGAGAAACTCAGCGGGTGAGGCAGCATCTATGGAGCGATGGAATAGGCAACGTTTCGGGCCGAGACCCTTCTTATCAGTGGGAGAGTCCATAACCAGAGGGCAGAGCCTCAGAATAAGAGGATGTACATTTAGAATTATGATGAGGAAGAATTTCTTTAGCAAGAGGGTGGTGAATCTGTGGAATTCGTTGCCACAGACGGCTGTGGAGGCCGCCATTGAGTATTTTTAAAGCAGAGATTGATAGGTTGTTGATTTGTAAGGGCTACAGACATTAGAGATGCAGCACGTAAACAGGCCCTACGGCACATCGCGTCCTCGCCAACCAGCGATCACCCCGTACACTAACACTATCCTACACACTAGGGACGATTTACAATTTTAACAAAGCCAATTAACCTACTAACCCTACGTGTTTGGAGTGTGGGAGGAAACCAGAGCTCCCGGAGAAAACCCACGTGGTCACAGGGAGGGAAAAATAGATCGGCCACGATTGAACGGCAGAGTAGACCTGATGGGCTGATTGTCCAAATTCTGATCCTGTGTCTTATGGAGTTGCTTGGATGAGATAGGATGATGCACAGAGTCTGTCACCCAGGGAAGGGGGGAATCAAGAACCAGAGCACATGGGTGAGAGGGTGAAGATTTAATGGGAACCCAAAGGGCAAATGTTTCACCCAGAGGGAGGTGGGTGATGGAACGAGCTGCCCGAGGAGGTAGTTGAAGTATTCTGTTCCTGTGATTTATGGTCTTATGTTTTAGAAGGAACAGCAGATGCTGGAAAAATTGAAGGTAGATAGAAATGGTAGAGAAACACAGCGGGTGAGGCAGCATCTACGGAGCGAAGGAATAGGTGACGTTTCGGGTCGGAAATGAGCAGAACAAATATTTCATGCACCATTGTCATTTGGGATGGGGAGAAGCTGAAGAGAACAGTTTAGTTTCGTTTAGACATACAGCGCGGAAACAGGCCCATTGAGTCCGCACTGGCCAACGATCCCCGCACAGTTACACCAGCCTACACACACTAGGGATAAACTACACTATACCAAGCCAATTAACCTACAAACCTTTGGAGTGTGGGAGGAAACCGAAGATCTCGGAGAAAAAACCCCCACAGGTCACGGGGAGAACGTACAAACTCCGTACAGACAGCACCCGTAGCCGGGATCGAACCACTTAGGAGACCTAAACAGCAACCTCTGGTGACCTTGCCCGCCACCCAAGGTTTCCATGAGGTCACCGGAGGTTTTGGTCACTCTCCCTAATGGTCGAAAGTGGTTTCCGCGTGGTCGAGGCTACTTCGAGGTTGCTGCTATTTTTTCATCATGATCAAAACCGGCCTCGACTAAAAATAGGTTGCCGTTTTAAAAATCGATCATTTTTTAGTCGCAGGTCTAGTCGAAGCCGGTTTTCTTCATAGTTGAGGAAGGTTTTCAACATATGCGTGGGAGGTGGTAGGAGGTTGCAGGTCACCTCGACCTTGATTTTTTTTTTGGGTGGCGGGCAAGGTCACCACAGGTTGCTGTTTAGGTCTCCTAAGTGGGGCGGGGGGTTAAGGCAGCAACTCTACCTTAATTAACCTTGTAAACCTACGCTGCACTCCCTCAATAGCAAGAATGTCCTTCCTCAAATTAGGGGACCAAAACTGCTCACAATACTCCAGGTGTGGTCTCACTAGGACCCTGTACAACTGCAGAAGGGCCTCTTCGCTCCTATACTCAACTGGAAGTTGCACACTTCAGGGCGTGAAGTCTACGAGCAAATTCCAAGGCCAACGGCTTGAGAATTTGGAAAGGATATTTTATCCCATAGGATTCCATTAGATTCAAAGGATTGGGGATCTCGGTGGTAGATTGAGACAATCGCCTGAAAGGCAAGAACGGGCGAGTAAACGAGCGGAGGCCAAACCACACAGAGTGGGACCTCTTTTATGGTGTAACCATCATGATTACTTATTGTTGATGTCCATGGCGAGGACATCATGATCAAAGCACCAGACACATATCATTCATTCATCCATTCATTCATTCATCATCGTTGAAAACATTCGCGCCGCAGTGGCGCTGGTTTCCGACGGGAACGGTGACGGACGCACCACACATCTCCGTCCTCCAGTTCCTGCAGACGTCCGCCGCTGGAAGTCTAGGACTTTGGTGTGTGTGTGTTTTATCATCGTTCCTTACAATGCTGTGTACCACAGTGATCGCAACTTCTACTGAAGTGTGGATGGCCGTCGGCTCGCTAGGGGGCTCATCCGCCCTTTGACAGGTCTAGTGCTTGGTCCACAGCCCCCTCCCTCACCTCAAACCAGGGGGAGACGGTTTAGTCACCAACTATCCGACCATGGAGCAGGTAGCACGGGATTACATGGGAACTAACCCCGACCTGATCTGACATATATGGAAGGAAGAAAAACTAGCATTTTAGCCAATTTTCAAACCTCATATTGTCCGTAAGCACTTTACCATAAGCAGCCAATGGAGTACTTTTGAGGCAACGCCATCATTTTAAAAAGACTCAAATTTCTGGAATACCTTAAGGGGCCAGACAACTTCTCTGGGGAACATGAATAGGTGGCATTTCAGTTCTTCAGACTGATCGTGGTGAGATGGGAAAAAGCTGGATGGGAGGTGGGAATGGGCCAAAGCCTGGCTAGTGAAAGAATGGACCTACTGATACTGGTTAAAGCACATGATAGACACAAAATGCCGGAGTAACTCAGCGGGTCAGGCAACATTTCTGGAAATAGGAGACGTTTCGGGTCGGAACCCTTCTTTAGACTGGAATATTTTTGAGATGCATGTGGTGCTACGGGCAATATGGCCACTTTCCGGGACTGCTGCTGCATCTTAGATCAGAATAAGTTCATGTTCATAGGTGATAGGGGCAGAATTTGGCCATTCGGCCCATCAAGTCTTCTCCACCATTCAACCATGGCTGATCTATCTCTCCCTCCTAACCCCATTCCCCTGCCTTCTCCCCATAACCTCTGACACCCGCACTAATCAAGAATCTATCTATCTCTGCCTTTAAACTATCCACTGACTTGGCCTCCACGGCCTTCTGTGGCAAAGAATTCCACGGATTCACCGCCCTCTGACTGAAGAAATTCCTCCTCATCTTCCTTCCAAAAGGAACATCCTTTAATTCTGAGGCCGTGACCTCTGGTCCTAGACTCTCCCATGAGTGGAAACATCCTCTCCACATCCACTATCCTTTCACTATTCGCTATGTTTCCTTGAGGTCCCCTCTCATCCTTCTAAATTCCTACGAGTACAGGCCCAGTACCGTCAAACTATAGGATTTTGCTTTAATACTTGCTCATATATATATTTTTTTTAACAAATTGATGTTTCCTTAGAATAGTGCAGCTTAGATTTCCGTGCAAAATCATTTTTATCTTGTAATAAACTTATTTTTGTAAAAAAAAAATTATATCTTTGAGAAATAAAATGCACCACATCCACTAGTTTAGTGTCACCCTGCTGGCTCGACAAAAAACTCATTACAAATTTGTCAAATGAGTTATTTTTCAATCCAGACAAAACAATATGAAAAGAGCAGCAGGCTTCATGAAAAAAAATGATTAAAGTCTTTACGGGTGTGCAAAAAGATTAGCCAAAGTCTAACGTGATAAATGCCAAGGGCAGATCAGTCTGCGGTCTGATTTTCTGTGCACCTTTTTCCTTAATTCTTACATACAATTCTTACATATGTTTGTTTGCTTCTGTTTAGTTTATTGTCACGTGTACAGAGGTACAATGACAGACTTTTGTTGCGAGCTGTTAAAGAAGGAACTGTAGATGCTGGAAAATCGAGGGTACACAAAATGCTGGAGAAACTCAGCGGGTGCAGCAGCATCTATGGAGCGAAGGAAATAGACAACGTTTTGGGCCGAAACCCTTCTTCAGACTGATGGGGGGAGGCGGGGGGAAGAAAGGAAAAAGGAGGAGCCCGAGGGCTGAGGGAGAGGTAGGAAGGGGAGGAGACAGCAAGGGTTAACAGAATTGAGAGAATTCGATGTTCATGCCAAGAGGATGCAGACTCCCCAAGCGGAATATGAGGTGCTGTTCCTCCAATTTGTGGTGTTGCTCACTCTGGCCGTGGAGGAGGCCCAGGACAGAGAGGTCGGATACGGAATGGGAGGGGGAGTTGAAGTGCTGAGCCACCGGGAGGTCGGGTTGGTTATTGCGGACCGAGTGGAGGTGTTCGGCGAAACGATCGCCAAGCCTCCACTTGGTCTCACCGATATAGATCAGCTGGTGTCTAGAGCAGCGGATGCAGTAGATGAGGTTGGAGGAGGTGCAGGTGAACCTCTGTCGGACCTGGAACGACTGCTGGGTCCTTGAATAGAGTGGAGGGGGGAGGTAAAGCGACAAGTGTAGCATCTCTTGTGGTTGCAAGGGAAAGTGCCCGGGGAAGGGGTAGAGCGGGAGGGAAGGGAAGAATTGACAAAGGAGTTGCGGAGGGAGCGGTCTTTGCGGAAGGCAGACGGGGGGGGAGATGGGAAGATGTGGCGAGTGGTGGGGTCATGTTGGAGGTGGCGAAACTGGCGGAGGACTATGTGTTTGTTGCGAGCTATCCAGTCAGCTGGAAGACAATACGTGATTACAATCGAGCCATTTACAGTGTATAGACCCAAAATGGTGGAGTAACTCAGCGGGACAGGCAGCATCTCTGGAGAGAAGGGATGCGTGACGTTTCGGGTTGAGATCCTTCTTCAATCTCGACCCAAAACGTCACCCATTCCTTCTTTCCAAAGATGCTGCCTGACCCGCTGAGTTACTCCAGCATTGTGTGTCTATCTTCGATTTAAACCAGCATCTGCAGTTCCCTCTTACAGTGTATAGATACATGATAACGAAATAATGTTCAGTACAAGGTAAAGCCAGTAAAATCCGATCAAGGATAGTCCGAGGGTCACCAATGAGGTAGATAGTAGTTCCAGACTGCTCTTTGGTTGTGGTAGGATGGTTCAGTTGCCTGATAACAGCTGGGAAGAAACTGTCCCTGAATCTGGAGGTGTGCACACTTTTCACACTTCTATCCTTCTTGTTTTTCTCTCTGGTAATCTATTTTCTCTTCTCTCCCTCCTTTCTTGAGCAACATGATTAATAAAGGATTACTACAGATCAGAAAAGAGAACTTCCATCCACAGACACCATTCGAAATCCTAGGAAAACCCAGGAAGATTAAATCCAAAAGATCTTTTGTTTCTGCAACCACCTATTTTAAACGGTTACAAGGTTAATTCCCGGGATGGCGGGACTGTCATACGCTGAGAGAATGGAGCAGCTGGGCTTGTACGCTCTGGGGTTTAGAAGGATGAGAGGAGATCTCATTGAAACATATACGACTGTTAAGGGCTTGGACACACTAGAGGCAGGAAACATGTTCCCGATGTTGGGGGAGTCCAGAACCAGGGGTCACAGTTTAAGAATAAGGAGTAAGCCATTTAGAACGGCGACAAGGAAACACTTTTTCTCAGAGAGTGGTGAGTCTGTGGAATTCTCTGCCTCAGAGGGCGGTGGAGGCTGGTTCTCTGGATGCTTTCAAGAGAGAGCTAGATAGGGCTCTTAAAGATAGCGGAGTCAGGGGATATGGGGAGAAGGCAGGAACGGGGTACTGATTGGGGATGATCAGCCATGATCACATTGAATGGCGATGCTGGCTCGAAGGGCCGAATGGCCTTCTTTTTCTTGCGTGTGGCGTGCGCAGCCTAAAGTTGTCGGACAACTTGTTCTATTTGATCTTATTTGATTGTGCACGCCGGGTTGATTGCATTTGTCGAAACAGGGCGGACCACGTGAAGGTTGCAGTCTCCCACCCCAGCCGAATGGCCTACTCCTGCACCCATTGTCTATTGTCTAAACCCCAGATAGACACAAAGTGCTGGAGTAACTCAGCGCTTCAGAGAGCATCTCTGGTGAAAACGGATGGGTGACATTTCGGGTCAGGACCCTTCTTCAGATCCCTAGCTTGTTAGCCATCAGTCCCAGGGAATTTGTTACGTTTTAAAGATTCCATCTTCACCAGTATCGTTCCATCACTATACTTGTTAAGTGCGCCTATCTACCTTTACCCTAGAAGTACAGGTTCACCACCAATTTTCCAGCACCCTTGGTTCCAGCTTTGGCTTTCTGGGTTATCCATCTATTGTCACTTAACCAACTAAGGTACAGTGAAGTTTGAGTTAGCTGGAAGACAACAGATCATATCCACAGAGGCCATGGACTCTGAGAGGAGTCCAACAGTACTGGAACGGTCCGCCTCCGCCACTCAGCGGCCGAGATACTGGCCCGCAAAGCCGGCCGTGGAAGTCGGCTAAGGGAACGGATCTGCCGGCACCGGCCGGGCGGGAGTTCCAGGGCCCCGGCCGCAAGGGGGCAAATCTGACCCGCCAATCGGTACGGAAGTCCGATGAGGTCGAGATCGGCCGCCTTAGCCGGGCTAGGCACCACATTTTCGGGGGGACCTCCGATGGGTATTTCAAGCGCGATCTCGTAATTTTGTCCGGATTAATGAAATTGCCGGGAAAATCGGTGGTGGGACCTGCATTCAGGTTCTGCTTCCACTGCCATTTAAGTTCCAAAGACTCGTGGCCCTCTGAAATAAATAATTTCTCAGACTCTCTATCTTAGATCAAGAAGCAAGACTGTTTAATTGTCATATTTATGGACAACAGAACAATTAAATTCTTACTTGCATCACCATAACAGGCCTGTGAACACAATCCACGTAGATAATATATTATAAAAAATACATCAATAAATTAATAATCCTAATACTAGTGGAAGTGTTGAGTATAGGAGCAAAGAGGTCCTTCTGCAGTTGTACAGAGCCCTAGTGAGACCACACCTGGAGTATTGTGTGCAGTTTTGGTCCCCTAATTTGAGGAAGGACATTCTTGCTATTGAGGGAGTGCAGAGTAGGTTTACAAGGTTAATTCCCGGGATGGCGGGACTGTCATATGCTGAGAGAATGGAGCGGCTGGGCTTGTATATTTTGGAGTTTAAAAGGATGAGAGGGGATCTTATTGAAACACATAAAATTATTGAGGGGTTGGACACGCTAGAGGCAGGAAACATGTTCCCGATGTTGGGGGAGTCCAGAACCAGGGGCCACAGTTTAGGAATAAGGGGTAGGCCATTTAGAAGGAGATGAGGAAACACTGTTTCACACAGAGAGTGGTGAGTCTGTGGAATCTCTGCCTCAGAGGGCGGTGGGAGCCAGTCCTCTGGATACTTTCAAGAGAGAGCGAAATAGGGCTCTTAAAGATAGCGGAGTCAGGGGATATGGGGAGAAGGCAGGAACGGGGTACTGATTGGGGATGATCAGGAATCCGTGATTTATCGATCTCTAATTCTACATTCTTCCTATCCACAGCGCTCCCCCTTCTGAGAATTTGCACAAAGGGTGGTTGGCGTATGGAAAGAGCTGCCAGAGAAGGTAGTTGAGGCAGGGACTATCCCAACATTTAAGAAACAGATAGGTCTGTGGATAGGACAGGTTTGGAGCGATATGGACCCAACGTGAGCAGGTGGGACTAGTGTAGCTGGGACATGTTGGGCGGTGTGGGCAAGTCGGGCCGGAGGGCCTGTTTCCACACTGTATCACTCTGTGACTCTGACTAATTACTGTTTCCTTCGAGCAATATTATAGCACTCATTCTTTCATGAAAAGTCTTTTGAATAGGAATGTTGGAGCCATTTATCCCGTGTCCCTTTTAGACCTCGCATCGTGATACATTCTGGTACTTCTGTGCACACACAGAGGGTGGCTGGTGTATGGAACGAGCTGCCAGAGGAGGTACAGTCATTGTCACAGGGATTATCACAACATTTAAGAAACAGTTGGACAGGTACGTGGATAGGACAGGTTTGGGGGATATGGACCAAACGCGGGAAGGCGGGACCAGTGAATCTGGGACATGTTGACCGGTGTGGGCCTGTATCCATGCTGTGTGACTCTATAAAGCGAGATTAAAAACTAAATTGAAGAACCTGCTGGCATTGATTCATTCAAGTGGAAATTAGATTTCTTTCAGAAAATTATAATTTGGGAAAAGATGTGCGGCATGACACATCAAGGGGAGCGACTTAGGGAAGAAAGGATATTAAACAAGGCTCAAGGTGTTAAGCACGAACAAGGGATTTGGTTGTAGAAATGTATCTGGTTAATTAAAAACTTTATCGGTGTTATAATTTGCAACTATCGGGACGGTAGAGTTCAATTTATTGCGTCATACAGTTCAGTTGAGTTTAGTTTAGTGTCACGTGTATCGAGGTACAGTGAAAAGCTTTTGTTGCGTGCTAACCAGTCAGCAGAAAGTGTGTGTAGGATGGTGTTAATGTGTGGGGATCGCTGGTCGGGGCGGTCTCGGTGGGCTGAAGGGCCTGTTTCCGCGTAGTATCGCTACACTAAACTAAACTAGTGTGAACGGGTGATCAATGGTCGGGGTGGGCTCGGTGGGCCGAAGGGCCTGTTTCCGTGCTGTACCTCTAAACTAAACTAAACTAATCTGCACCTGTGGATCCAGTAAGCTCACCCATCAAGACATGCTCCAGGTTCCCCTCCAGGCAATGCACCGTCCTCACATGAGCTGGAGACACAAGCGTCCTTGACCCAAACCATTAACGAATCCTTTCCTCCCCCAGATGCAGCTCGACCCACTGCTGACATTGATCCTGACTTTGGGTGCTGTCTGTGTGGAGTTTGCACGTTCCCCCTGTGACCAGGTGGGTTTCCTCCGGGCGCTCCGGTTTCCTCCCACATCCCAAAGACATGCGGGTTTGTAGGTTAATCGGCCCCTCTGTAAATTACTCCTAGTGTGTAGGGAGTGCATGAGAAAGTGAGGCAACATCGAACTGTAGGTTATGTAGAACATAGAATTGGTTTGGTATAAAATTGTCCCTGAGGTGTATGGGGTGGTGTTAATGTGCGGGGATCGCTGGTCGGTGCGGACTGGGTGGGCCGAAGGACCTGTTTCCGCGCTGCATCTCTAAACTAAACTAAACTAAACTAGTGTGAATGGGTAGATAAAAATGATGGAGAAACAGCGGGTGAGGCAGCATCTATGGAGCGAAGGAAATAGGCGACTTTTCGCGTCAAAACCCTTCTTCGAAACCCTTTCTCCACATATGATAATCTCCCACAGAATTAAATAGAAGTTGTACAGAATTCCAAGGAAACATTTCATATCCTTGGAAGTAGGAGCAGGCAGAAACTATTATTTCTGCAAATCCACACACAAGGGAAATCTAAAATATATTAAATGAATTTATTAGTACCAATGATGTCCATTGCATAATTATTATTCAGACGGGCACAGAATATGCAGCGGCAGCATACTTAAATTGACTTTAACACACAATGATAAATTTGAACTACTTGTAAAATTTTATATATCGAACATTAATTAATTCTATGTTTCTATGTTTTATTATCTTATATTGTATTCCTTAACTCTGAAGTTAGTGTCGGATATGAATCTTGATCACAAATATTTTTACTCCTTGAATAAACTTGGTAAAACCATTTCTAAGCTAGAAAGTATTGATTTGGTTTAGAGTTTGGAGATAGAGTTGCGAGTTTGCGGAAACAGGCCCTTCGGCCCATCGAGTACATGCCAACCACTGATCACTAGCCTATTTGGTATCCACTTTGGTATCAAAAACAGGAAGGCAGATTACTATCTAAATGGCGTCAAGTTGGGAAAAGGGGAAGTACAACGGGATCTGGGGGTCCTTGTTCATCAGTCTATGAAAGGTACCGCAGGCAGTGAAGAAAGCGAATGGCATGTTTTAACAAGAGGAGTCGAGTATAGGAGCAAAGAGGTCCTTCTGCAGTTGTACAGAGCCCTAGTGAGACCACACCTGGAGTATTGTGTGCAGTTTTGGTCCCCTCATTTGAGGAAGAACATTCTTGCTATTGAGGGAGTGCAGCGTAGGTTTACAAGGTTAATTCCCGGGATGGCGGGACTGCCATATTCTGAGAGAATGGAGTGGCTGGGCTTGTATATTTTGGAATTTAGAAGGATGAGAGGGGATCTTATTGAAACATGTAAGATTATTAAGGGTTTGGACACGCTAGAAATAGAAAACATGTTCCCGATGTTGGGAGAGTCCAGGACCAGGGGCCACAGTTTAAGAATAAGGGGTAAGACATGAAGAACGGAGATGAGGAAACACTTTTTCTCACCGAGAGTGGTGGCTCTGTAGAGGGCGGTGGAGGCCGGTTCTCTGGATACTTTCAAGAGAGAGCTAGATAGGGCTCTTAAAGATAGCAGAGTCAGGGGATATGGGGAGAAGGCAGGAACGGGGTACTGATTGGGGATGATCAGCCATGATCACATTGAATGGGGGTGCTGGCTCGAAGGGCCGAAAGGCCTACTCCTGCACCTATTGTCCATTGTCTATTGTCTATTTCTATCCTACATACGAGGGGCATTTTTTACAGAAGCCAATTAACCTGCAAACCTGCACATCTTGGGAGTGTGGAAGGAAACAAGAGCACCCGGAGAAAACCCACGCAGTCACAGGGAGTACGGGCAAACTCCACACAGACAGCATCCAAGGTCAGGATTGAACCCAGGTTTGAGCCAGCAACTCTACTGTGGCCCCACTGTGCCGCTCCGCATTTAGGTTTCGGTTGACACAAAAATCTGGAGTAACTCAGCGGGCGGGACAGGCAGCATCTCTGGAGAGGAATGGGTGACTTTTCAGGTCGAGATCCTTCTTCAGTTTAAGATTCGGTTTACTATTATCAAGTGTAGTGAGGTACAGTGTATAGATTTGTTTGCATGCTGTCCACTCTGATCAGACAACACCATACGTAAATGCAAACAGGCCAAACTCCAAACAGTGGGTGGAGCAAAGGGGAAGATACAGAGTGCAGAAAACTGGTTCAGGAAAGTATATTGAAAAGAATGTTTACGGTATACTACTTAGCTCTAACCAATGTGTTTCCTCAAAAGAAATGTTCATAACCGGCCTGAGGTTGGCGACGCATTTGATTCTTTGAACAGAAATAGTACTGAAAGTGGGAACCATTCTGACCACAGTTAATATCTGTGTACGGGATTAACAGAGTCAATAGACAATAGACAATAGACAATAAGTGCAGGAGGAGGCCATTTAGCCCTTCGAGCCAGCACCGCCATTCAATGTGATCATGGCTGATCATCCCCAATCAGTACCCCGTTCCTGCCTTCTCCCCATATCCCCTGACTCCGCTATTTTTAAGAGCCCTATCTAGCTCTCTCTTGAAAGCATCCAGAGAACCCGCTCCACCGCCCTCCGAGGCAGAGAATTCCACAGACTCACCACTCTCTGTGAGAAAAAGTGTTTCCTCGTCTCTGTTCTAAATGGCTTACTCCTTATTCTTAATCTGTGGCCCCTGGTTCTGGACTCCCCCAACATCGGGAACATGTTTCCTGCCTCTAGCGTGTCCAAGCCCTTAACAATCTTATATGTTTCAATGAGATGCCCTCTCATTCTTCTAAACTCCAGAGTGTACAAGCCCAGCCGCTCCATTCTCTCAGCGTATGACAGTCCCGCCATCCCGGGAATTAACCTTGAATGTGACGTGCCTTAAATTACTTAGCAAAGCTATTCTAGCAGGCAATCCAGAAGGGCTTAAATGCACATAGAAGCATTAAAAAAAATTGTTTTTAACTTTATATTTGGTTTTCAAGTTATTAACACAAATCTACACAGAACACCAACAAACAGCACAGGACAGTGCAAAACATATATATCCCTCTGCCCATCCGCAAGGCTCCAAAAAGAGAAAGAGAAAAAAATAATAGTAATAATTAAAAAATAAAAAATAATAAAAATAAAAAAAGTCTTTGTGTTCAAGAGAAACATTTTGAAGGAGGATTGAGGACTAAGTTGAAATATGAAGAACTGGAATGGTGAAACAAAACATTAAATGCACATCAAAAGGGCTGCAGATGCTACAGTAAGCCAGACTATAATGTTACCTCACAGACTGTATAACATTCTGCAGTCTATCCCTTATAAAAACATTACACCAAGATGTCAACTGCCCCTTTAACACCACATTATTTCTACCCCTCAGGGTATTTCCCTTCGTTCCATCGTTCCCTCGCCCACTTTAGGTAGAGTTGCTGCCTCACAGCGCCAGAGACCCGGGTTCGATCCTGACTACGGTGCTGTCTGTACGGAGTTTGTACGTTCTCCCCGTGACCTGCGTGGGTTTTCTCCGGGATCTCCCACATTCTAAAGACGTGTAGGTTTCTAAGTCAATTGCCTTCAGCAAAATGTTTAAGAAAGAACTGTAGATGCTGGAAAAATCGAAAGTAGACATAAATGCTGGAGAAACTCAGCGGGTGAGACAGTATCTATGGAGCGAAGGAATAGGTGACGTTTCGGGTCGAGACCCTTCTTTCGTCTTCAGCAAAGTAGTAAATTGTCCTGTGTGTGTGTGTGTGTGTGTGTGTGTGTGTGTGTGTGTGTGTGTGTGTGTGTGTGTGTGTGTGTGTGTGTGTGTGTGTGTAGAGTAGTGTTAGTGCGCGGGGATCGACGGGTCAGCACGGGCTCGGTGGGCCGAAGGGCCTGTTTCCGTGCTGTATGTGCAAACTAAGCTAAAGGTGCTGTGTGGAGTTCCTCCACTACACGGAATGCTGACGGAAAGCATAGTCATAGAGTGATACAGTCTGGCAACAGGCCCTTCTGCCCAACTTGCCCACACTGGCCAATATGTCCCACCTGCCAGCGTTTGGTCCATATTCCTCCAAACCTGTCCTATCCATGTACCTATCCAACTGTTTCTTAAATGTTGGGATAGTCCCAGCCTCAACTACCTCCTCTGGCAGCTCGTTCCATACACCCACCACCCTTAGTGTGGAAAGGTTACCCCTCAGATCCCTATTAAATCTTTGCCCCTTCACCTTGAACCTATGTCCTCTGGTCCTCGATTCCTTTACTCTGGGCAAAAGACTCTGTCCATCTACCCGATCTATTCCTTTCATGATTTTGTACACTTCTATAAGATCACCCCTCATCCCCCTGTGCTCCAAGGAATAGAGTCCCAGCCTACTCAACCTCTCCCTATAGCTCACACCCTTTAGTCCTGGCAACATCCTCATAATCATAGATTACTCATAGCATTTTTTAGAGAGTACCTTAAATTCGTACGATTCTTCAATGACGACTTCCAACTTGGAATGTTCCCCAAGGATCGGCTTTCCCATCTCCGCAATGCGACGAGCTTCCTCCTCCTCTGCCGACAGTTTTTTATTGTCTTCGTCTGCGTGTTAGGAAACGGGTAGTTAGACCTTTCACTTGGTGGCAGTTCTACAGATGTGCCGTAGAAAGCATTTTATCTGGATGCATCGCAGCTCGGTTTGGGAACAGCTCCACCCAGGACCGCGAGGAATTGCAGCGAATTGTGGACGCAGCCCAGACCATCAGACAAACCAACCTCCCTTCCCATTGGCTCCATCTACACCTCACGCTGCCTCGGCAAGGCCAGCAGCATCATCAAGGACCAGTCTCACCCCGGCCACTCCCTCTTCTCCCCTCTCCCATCGGGAAAAATTTCATTGTCCTATCTGGGACACATGACAATAAACTCTCTTGAATCTTGAATCTTGAATCTTGAATCTTGAAGTGTGAAAACGCACACCTCCAGATTCAGAGTCAGTTTCTTCCCAGCTTTTATCAGGGAATTGAACCATCCTACCACAACCAGAGAACAGTGCTGAACTGCTATCTACCTCATTGGAGACCCTCGGACTATCTTTAATTGAACTTTACTGGATTATATCTTTGCACTAAACATTATTCCCTTCATCTTATATCTGTACATTACGGACGGCTTCATGCGTAGTCTCGCCACTGACCGCAAGGAAAACTTTTCACTGTACCTCGGTAATAGTGACAATAAACTGAACTAAAAACTAAAGTAATGCAGCCGCATCAGGCCAAGAAATTTGACGTGGCCTTTGTGGACAAGAGGATGTTGGGCATCCTCCATTTTGATATTGACAGAACATAGAAGAGTACAGCACAGACATGGGGCCCTTCAGCCCACAATGTGGCCACAAAGCACTGAACAGACAGCCACACATAGCAATATAATAAAATCATTAGCGACCAATTCATAAAATCATAAGAGATAGGAAAAGAATTAGGCCATTCGGCCCATCAAGTCTACTCCGCCATTCAATCATGGCTGATCTACCTCTCCCTGCAACCTCCATTCTCCTGCCACATAACCCCTGACCCCTTTAATTAATCTGATTTTTTTTTAAATGTTAATTGAATTATAAATATTATCCATGAGCTCCTTATCTTTCATTTCCACTGTGCCATGAGGTATTCTACATTGAGCATGGAACAGTACAGCACGGGGACAGGCCATTCGGCCCACAATGTGCGTGCCGAGCACAGTGCCAAGTTAAAGTGAGCTCATCTGATCCACATCCCTCTAATCCCAGCATTTCCATGTGCCCATCTAAAAGCCTCTTAAATGCCACTATCGAATCTGCTACAACCACCCCTGGCAACGAGTTCCAAGCCCTCACACCCGTCTGTGTGAAAAACGTGCCCTGCACATCGCCATTTCCCCCTCTCACCTCATAAAACTTGGAAGAGTCCTGCACAAGAACAGGCCTTTCGGCCCACTATGTCTATGCTGAACATGACGCCAAACCAAGACCATATGATGTCAGCTGATCTACATCGGTCAGACCAAGTGTAGGCTTGGCGATCGTTTCGCCGAACACCTCCGCTCGGTCCGCATTAACCGACCTGATCTCACTGTGGCTAACCACTTCAACTATCCCTCGCATTCCAAATCCGACCTCAGCCCTCTGGCTCCTCTTCTTCCTTTCTCCTTCCCAACCCCTCCCCCCCACCCTACATTAGTCTGAAGAAGGGTTTCGGCCCGAAACGTTGCCCATTTCCTTCGCTCCATAGATGCTGCCTAACCCGTTGAGTTTCTCCAGCACTTTTGTCTACCTTCGATTTTCCAGCATCTGCAGTTCCTTCTTAAACGATTTGATATCTGCCTGCACAAAATTCACATCCTTCCATATCCATGTGCCTATCCAAAAGTCTGTTAAATATTCAATCTGAAATTGATACTAGATACGGCAAAATCAACCTTGGTTAATTTTACAATTTATTCTTAATGGAGCAGACTCTTAACTAATGATTGCCAAAGCCTATTTCTGAAAAGTTAATTAGCTTGTAGCTCCATGTAAAATTAATCTCAGTTGTAATATCTCACTTAATCTTCATACCAATTAGGATGAGGTCACTTGATCCCTCAGGCAGTCTCCATGCTTAATAAGATTATGACTGAATTATCTTCATTCCTCACAATCCCTTGCCAAACATTTTAATCCTGGCATATTATGTACCCAGCTACAGTACAATACCTCTACCTTGAAAATATTCAAAGTCCTTGCTTTCAATGCCCTTTCTGGAAGAGCATTCTTAAGTTCATGAAGAAGGATCTGAAGAAGGGTTTCGACCCGAAACGTTGCCTATTTCCTTCGCTCCATAGATGCTGCCGCACCCACTGACTTTCTCCAGCATTTTTGTCTACCATTCTTAAGTTCATGTTCATAATTAGGCCATTCGGCCCATCAAGTCTATTCCGCCATTCAACCATGGCTGATCTATCTCTACCTCCTAATCCCATTATCCCTGCCTTCTCCCCAAAACCCCTGACACCTTTATTAATCAAGAATCTATCTATCTCTGCCTTAAAAATATCCATTAACTTTGCCTCCACAGCCTTCCGTGGCAATGAATTCCATAAATTCACCAACCTCTGACTAACAAAATTCCTCCTCCCTTTCTAAAAGAACGTCCTTTAATTCTGAGGATAAGACCTCTGGTCCTAGACTCTCCCACTTGTGGAAACATCCTCTCCACATCCACTCTATCCAGGCCTTTCACTAATCGGTAAGTTTCGTCAATCGGCAAAGTTAATGGATATTTTTAAGGCAGAGATAGATAGATTCTTGATTCATTCTGTATACTTACCCAAGCAACCTACTAGATGACCTTTACGAAGGGCCACAGACACTCGCCCTCCCCGGGGCCTGCACTGTCAATCGCCTCAATCAATATTGAAGGCTTCTCCAGATGCAAGGCAGACATACTAGCGACAGCGGCCATAGTGGGCATGCAGGAAACCCACACCGGCCCTACACAACACCGACCAGCCATCCCTGGAATGAAGCTGGTGGCCGAGATCCGACACAGACAGTGTGGGTCAGCTGTATTCAGCAGACCAAACCTCGTGATCGACGAGGTCTGCACCACACTACCGAAGGGCAAATGGAAACCATCACAGTTGCCCTCCCAAACATCTCTGTCACATCAGTGTATAAACCCCCCCCCCAAGGTCCGTTCCTCCACTCTGAACTGCCAGACAGATGCAAGAGGAAATACCGCATTAGCATTGGGGACTTCAATGCCCATAGCTCATTGTGGGGCTATGAAGTGAACAATCAAGATGGAGATGAAGTCGAAACCTGGTTCGAGTCGAAACACCTGACCCTGATCCATGACGCCAAACTGCCAAAATCTTTCCACAGTGCCAGATGGAAACGAGGATATAACCCAGACCTTGTTTGTGTGAGCAGCGAACTATCATCCAGAGCTGTGAAAGAGGTCCTGGACCCTATCCCCCATACGCAACACCGGCCAATCACCATAACCATCCGATCCGCTCTCCAAGCAACAACAACCTTCCACAGAAGGTTCAATCTGCGGAAGGCCGACTGGCTGTCATTCCAACAGGAGATCGCAGACTCCATCCCCAGCATTCCATCACACCCCAACAACTACACCATGTTCACAGAACTGCTGAAAAGGTCAGCCAGGCGACATATACCAAGAGGATGCCAGACCGAGTACATCCCCGGGCTGTCGGAAACATCCAGCGATCTACTGAAAGCCTACCACAGGGCATACCACGAGGACCCTTTCTCCTCCACCACCATGGAACTCGGAGAGATCCTGTTGAACACAGTCGGGGAGGACCGAAGGCAAGTCTGGAAGGAGTTGATAGAAAACACCAACATGACCATTAACAGCAGGAAGGCATGGGCCACAACCCGCCGCCTCGGTGAAGACCATACCACACCGCCCACGCTCACAACAGTCACGGCAAACTCAGTTGCTGCACAGCTGGTGGCAAACGGTCGTAGCCAAAACCGGCGCAGACCCACAGGAGAATACCGCCGGACAGCGGTAACAGACCGCCTACAACCAGCCAGCGCTCTCACCAAGCCCTTCGACCTAGAAGAACTCGAAGCTGCAATGAGCATGCTGAAACCTGGGAAAGCAGCAGGAATCGATGATGCACTGACGGAAATGATACAGCACCTGGGACCTAAAGCAAAGACCTGGCTCCTAGCAATGCTGAACTCATGCATGGCACAGAAAACAACCCCACCTGTGTGGAGAAAGGCCAAGACTGTCGCAATTCCCAAACCTGGAAAGGACCCATCATCCCCAAAGAGCTACAGACCCATTTCCCTCCTCTGCATCACCTACAAGCTCTACGAGAGGCTACTACTCCAGCACCTTATGCCACTTATAGACTCCAAGCTTACTAAAGATCAAGCTGGCTGCCACCCTGGCCGCTCCTGTGCCGGGCAGCTACTGAACCTCACCCAACACACTGAGGACGGTTTTGAGTGCAAACTCATCACCGGAGCAGCTTTCATAGACCTCACCGCTGCCTACGACACTGTCCAGCACCGCACCATGATCAGGAAACTCTTTGACATGACTGGTGCCAAGTCATCAAAAGCCTTCTCAACAACAGGTGCTTCTCCGTTCAACTACACGACAAGAAGAGCAAATGGAAAGCCCAAAAGAATGGCCCACCACAAGGCAGCGTACTGGCCCCCCTCCTCTTCAACATCTACACCAACGACCAACCACTTCCCCCACAATGCCGCCGCTCCATCTATGCTGATGACCTCTGCATCACCACCCAACAGGAGAACTTCCAGAAGATCGAGTCTGTCCTGGAAAGCGCCCTCCAAGAGATGACAACCTACTACAATAACAACCACCTGAAACCCAACCCATCAAAAAACCCAACTATGCAGCTTCCACCTTAAAAATCGAGATGCAGGAAAACAACTGAGCGTCTCATGGGATGGCCACAAACTCTCCAACCACTCCCACCCCGTGTACCTCGGAGTCACACTCGACAGGACACTCTCTTTCAAAACCCACCTTCAGAACACCAAAGCCAAGGTCAACACTCGCAACAACATCCTGCGCAAACTGGTAAACTCAAAGTGGGGCGCTGATCCACCAACCATCCACGCAACTGCCCTAGCCCTGTGCTTCTCCACAGCTGAATACGCGTGCTCAAGCTGGAGCCGCTCCCACCACACCAAACTGGTTGACACAGCCCTCAAACCACACCTGCCGCATTATCACGGGATGCATAAAGACAACGCCAGTCCCGTGCCTCTACGCCCTAGCTGGTATTGCCCCCCCCCCCCCCCCCCATATCAGACGATCCATCATCACCCAAGACGAGCGGAGAGCACAGGAGATCGATACCAGGCACCCCCTGCACGGACACACAGCACCTCCACCCCGACTGAAATCCAGAGCCAGTTTCTTGCAGACTGTCCCACCTCTCCAGACAACCAAAGAAACAGCAAGGACCAACATCTGGAAAGATGAATGGAACCAGCTCAACACACGAGCCCACGACTGGATGGAGGGAGGAATCACTCCGACTGAATGCCTCGCCAGCGGGCACGACCTCCCATGGCCAACCTGGAAGACCCTCAACAGATTATGAGTGGAGCAGGGGAGGTGCAAAGCACTTATGAAAGCATGGAACTACCAGGCAGAAGACACATGCAGCTGTGGAGCAGTACAGACAATGTCCCACCTACTGGAGTGTGACGACGCCCCCCAGTGCAGCCCCCAGGACCTGGCTGAACCGACCCGACCAGCTGTGACCTGCGCCAGATACTGGCAGAACGACATCTGGGATTGCAACGGACTCGAAGAAGAAGTTTCAATGAGGTCCCCCCTACTGAACTCCAGCGAGTACAGGCCCAGCGCCGACAAACGCTCATCATAGGTTAACCCGCACATCCCTGGGATCATTCTCGTAAACCTCCTCTGGACCCTCCCCAGAGCCGGCACATCCTTCCTCAGATATGGGGCCCAAAATTGCTCACAATATTCCAAATGCGGCCTGACCAGCGCCTTCTCGAGCCTCAGGATTACACCCCTGTTTTTGTACACAAGCCCTCTTGAAATAAACGCTACCATTAAGGCCCACACCCGTCTAAAACAACATTCATCTAACGCTTTTGAGTTTAATTTGAATTTGCGTTTAATTTTTTTGTCACCTGTACTGGGTTACAGTGAAAAGCTTTTATTGGAGCATTACCTAAATGGGTTTTTTAACACTGCTCCCTTGAATTCTCTCCACAACATGTGGCCTAGTTTAGTATAGTTTACAAATACTGCATGGAAACCGGCCCTTCGGCCTACCCAGTACATTCCAACCAATGATCCCCCGTACAGTAGTTCTATCCCACACACACTCGGGACAACTTACAGAGGGCAAATCAACCCACACACTGGCATGTCTTTGGAAAGCAGGAGGAAACTGGAGCAGCTGGAGAAAACCGTATCAGCCAGAGAAAACCTACACGGCCACGGGGAGAACCATATAACCAAATAACAATTACAGCTCAGAAACAGGCCATCTCGGCCCTTCTAGTCCGTGCCGAACACTTACTCTCACCTGGTCCCATCTACCTGCACTCAGACCATAACCCTCCATTCCTTTCCCGTCCATATACCTATCCAATTTATTTTTAAATGATAAAATCAAACCTGCCTCCACCACTTCCACTGGAAGCTCATTCCACACAGCCACCCCCTAAAGAAGTTCCCCCTCATGTTACCCCTAAACTTTTGTCCCTTCATTCTCAAATCATGTCCTCTTGTTTGAATAGAACGTGCAAACTCAGTACAGACAGCACCCGTAGTCAGGATCGAACCAGGGTCTCTGGCGCTGTGAGGCAGCAACTCTACCCCTGCACCACTGTGCCACCCTATTAAACCCTTTTGTGATATCATATCTATCCTAATTTGAGGAAGGACATTCTTGCTATTGAGGGAGTGCGGTGTAGGTTCACGAGGTTAGTTCCCGGGATGGAGGGACTGTCTTATGATGAAAGAATGGAGCGACTGGGCTTGTATTTACTGGAATTTAGAAGGATGAGAGGGAATCATAGAAACATTTAAATTATTATGGGATTGGACAGGCTAGATGCAGGAAACATGTTCCCCAGATAGAGCTCTTAGGGCTGACGGAATCAAGGGATATGGGGAGAAGGCAGGAACGGGGTACTGATTGGGGATGATCAGCCATGATCGCATTGAATGGTGGTGCTGGCTCAAAGGGCTGAATGGCCTACTCCTACACCTATTGTCTCTGTGTCTATGTATCTATGTAATCAAGAATCTTTCTATCTCTGTATTAAAAATATCCACTGACCTGGCCTCCACAGCCTTCTGTGGCAATGAATTCCACAGGTTCACCACGCTTTGACTAAAGAAAGTTCTCCTCATCTCCTTCCTAAAGGAACGTCCTTTAATTCTGAGGCTATGGCCTCTGGTCTTAAAATCCCCCACTAGCGGAAACATCCTCCCCACATCCACTCTATACAGGCCAAACATTATTCCCTTAAAGCCCTGTCCCATTATACGAGGTCATTCCAAGAGCTCTCCCGAGTTTTAAACCGAGTGGTAAGCACGGAGAATGAACGTAGCGGGTACGTCGGAGCTCGGGGACGTCTCTTAGCGGCTCGTAACGCTAACGGCAGGTACTCGGGAAGACTCGCTAACGGCGGGTAAGCACGGGAAGACTCGTGAAGATTTTTCAACGTGATTGAAAAATGTCCACGAGAGCCCCGAGTGCCGACGAGCGGCCATTACCGTAAATCTCCGAGTTCGAATCAGGGCAAACTCGGGAGAGCTCTTGGAATGAACTCGTACCGTGGGACGGGGGTTTTAGCACATACCTGCACACCGTGAACGACTCGACTGTAATCACATGTAGTCTTTCCGCTGACTGGATAGCACGCAACAAAAGCTTTTCACCCTACCGCGGTACATGTGATAATAAACTAGACTCAACTCAACTCAACTCAACTAAACATCTAATACTAAATGTGGGAAGGAAGCATATTTGAGTGCCAAAGGACACATTCATAATGAACAAGGCTAGAAGTCCCAGTAAACATCAGGGATTTCAATTAATCAAAATAATTGCCACTAATGCACAAACGCAGCGCGTTAATTAAAGAAATAGAGTGAAGAATGCTTGGGGTGGAGGTCGGACAAAGGGGATGACAGAATTGGAATGGGAACCAACTCATTTGTACTCTGCAGTCCAATTTTACCGCCTGACCCGCTGTCTTTGTTCAAATCCTGTGCGTTTGTGAATCGCTGAAATTATGCGTAAAGCAGGAGGATTTGAGTATAGGAGCAAGGAGGTCCTACTGCAGTTGTACAGGGCCCTGGTTAGACCACACCTGGAGTATTGTGTGCAGTTTTGGTCCCCTAATTTGAGGAAGGACATTCTTGCTATTGAGGGAGCACAGCGTAGGTTCACCAGGTTAATTCCCGGGATTCCAGGAACTGACATGTGATGAAAGAATGAGCTTGTATTCACTGGAATTTAGAAGGATGAGAGGATATCTTATAAAAACATATAAAATTCTTAAGGGATTGGACAGGCAAGATGCAGGAAAAATGTTCCCGATGTTGTGGGAGTCCAGAACCAGGGGGTCATGGTTTAAGAAGAAGGGGTCGGCAATTTAGGACAGAGATGAGGAAAAACTTATTCACCCAGAGAGTTGTGAATCTGTGGAATTCTCTGCCACAGAAGGCTGCGGAGGCCAATTCGAACTCGAAGGGCCGGATGGCCTACTCCTGCACCTACTTTCTATGTTTCAATATTTCGAAAGGACGTTGAGTGGTTCTCCATCGAAACGATAGAGTCATGTTTAGGGATGGAATGATTAGGACTGCGCCACCCTGCCCCCCCTATTACTCCAGCACTTTGTGCACTTTTCTGTAAACCCAGATCTGCAATTCCTTCTTCCTACTATGGTCTTTGTATAGTTTTATTTTAGATGTACAGCATGGAAACAGGCTCTTTGGCCCACCAAGTCCGCACATTAACACTATCCTACAAAAACTAGGGACAATTGTGTGCATACACCAAGCCAATTAACCTATAAACCTGTACGTCTTTGGAGTGTGGGAGGAAACCGAAGATCTCGGAGAAAACCCACGCAGGTCACGGGGAAAAGGTACAAACTCCGTACAGAGAGCGCCCGTAGTTGGGATCGAACCCGGTTCTCCGGTACTGCAAGCGCTGTAGGTTTTGCGAGGTACTTTGATTTGCACTATTATGGTCTGATTACCAACACAGCACGGTGGCGCAGCGGTAGAGTTGCTGCCTCACAGCGCCAGAGACCCATTTTCGATCCTGACTACGGGTGCTGTCTGTATGGAGTTTGCACGTTCTTCCCGTAACTGCGTTTGTTTCCCCCAGGGCGCTCCGGTTTCCTCCCACACTCCAAAAGACGTGCAGGTTTGTAGGTTCATTGGCTTAGTTAAAAATTGCAAATTGTCCCCAGTGTGTGTAGGATAGTGCTCGTGTACGGGATGACCGGTGGTTGGCGCGGACTTGGTGGGCCGAAGGGCCTGTTTCCGAGCTGTATCTCTGACCTAAACCTAGCATTGTATCTCTGAACTAAACCTAAAAATCTGGAGTAAGTCAGCGGGACAGGCAGCGTCTCTGGAGAGAAGGAATGGGTGACGTTTCGGTGTCGAGACCATTAGACTCATTTATAGTATTACTGTTTATTTATGTTTTGTGTTGTTGCTTTAATGTGGCTATATCTTTGCAGCAAGTCAGAATGTCATTGTTCCAGTTCCGGCTCATGTGACAATTAAACCCGTGACTCAAGTTTCAAAGACGTCATTCATTGTTGTCAGGAAAACATTGAGCAAATCGATTTTTAAGCTATCTAAAGGGCCTGTCCCACTTACACGTTTGTTTTTGCCGACTTGCCGGTACCCGTCATAGTCGCAGCAGGCGGCCGAAAATTCTCAACGTTGAAAATCCAGCGGCGACCAGAAAAAGGTACGACTCTTTGGGCGACTACTCACTGCCACACAGGCGTCACGTGTCGACATGTCGCGGGGTGACGCCTGGTTGGTCGTGAGTAGTCGCCCAAAGAGTCGCACCTTTTTCTGGTCGCCGCTGGATTTTCAACATGTTGAAAATATTCAGCGACCGGCTGCGACTAATGACGGGTGCCGGCAAGTCGCCAAAAAAAAGTCTCGTAAGTGGGACAGGCCCTTTAGTCTCTCAGACAAGCAACAAACCGTATTCACGAAAAAGTAGGAGCACTAGAAACACGTTAACTTGGCAGTTTTAATTAATTAGAATCTCATCAATCAGGAGCGTTAGACAATAGTCCATTTTACTCAATTGAGACACAGAATAATGCAAAAACATTATGCCTTTTTCTGATAAACTTTTATGATAGGCTGGTCCCTCAAGGCTTGGGCGATGTTAATCAAACTGCCCGCCGGAAACCAGCACCACTGCTGCGCGAATGTTTTCATCGATTTCACAAATAAATGAAATAAAATGATCATTTAAAACAATAAAAAGGGCGGCACGGTAGTGTTGCTGCCTCACAGCGCCAGAGACTTGGGTTCGAGCCAGACTAGGGGTGCTTTCTGTAAGGAGTTTGCACGTTCTCCCCGTGACTGGCTGGGGTTTCTCCGGTTTCTTCCCGCACTCCAAAGACGTTCAGGTTCGTTGATTAATTGGCTTCGGTAAAGATTGTAAATTGTCCCCAGTGTGTGTAGGATAGTGCTAGTGTGCGGGGTCGGCAAGGACCCGGTGGGCCGGAGACCCTGTTTCCGCACCGTGTCTCTAAACCCAACTACAGTAAAGTCTGAAGAAGGGTCTCGACCTGAAACGTCACCTATTCCTTTTTTCCACAGACGCTTTTTTGTGCCTCTCTAAAGTTAACCAAACTCTGCGTGTTTGGTGCATCCTGAACGCACACTGTCGGAGAGGCCACCGATCGGAGGACACGGTTGCCCACAGTGGATGGAATAACAGCAGTAACAAAATGAGAGCTTACCATCGTCAGTCAGCAAGAGAGCTGCGGGGAAAGAGGAAAAAAAAAATGAAATATTATGCAACGGCAGCTGAAAATATATTTATACCACAGCATGAAATAAGCCCTATCCGATCTGGAATCTCGCCTTTGCATGACCAAACTTTTTTTTTTGCAGTTTGTAAGAAAATGTAATCATACTGAAATGAAGGTGATTTGACAGGTAGTTGAAACAGACCACCAACCATTGGTCACTATTCTGAACAAACCCGTCCCACGCGCGCGTACGGTACAGACGTGGGAATCGAACCCACGCCTCCAATCGGAGGGAGACGCGGATCTGTATTGGTTCAGAATGGTGACTCTTTCAACCGTCGCAGACTTGCCAAAATTAAAGTCCTTGAATTTGGTGCGGGCAAAAACCACGGTGAGTAATTCCTTTTGGATCTGGGCGTAACATTGTTCGGTCTCGGACAGGATACGGTAGGCGTAAGCAATAGGTTGGTTAGTGATTAAAGTAACCAATCTACAGTAGTGAAAAGGGACCTGGTGCAGGATTCCTCAAAGGTTAGTCTTTGGGTTGAATTAGAAGTAAAGAGCGCAAATGCAATGCTAGCATTAATATCGAGAGGACTAGAATATGACAGCGGGGATATAACGCTGAGACTCTATAAGGCATTGGTCAGGCTACATTTGGGGTATTGTGAGCAGTGTTGGGGCTATATCTGAGGAGGGATGCGTTGGCGTTGGAGAGGGTCTGGAGAAGGTTTACAAGAATGATCCCAGGGACGATTGGGTTGATCTTTGAGGAGCGTTTATCGGCACTGGGCCTGTACTCGCTGGAGTTGAGAAGGATGAGGGGGGGGACCTCATTGAAGCGTACCGAATGGTGAAAGGCCTGGATAGAGTGGATGTGGAGAGGGTGTTTCCGCTGGTGGGGGTTTAATTGTAGCTGACCTCCCCAGACTTCAGCTCAGGTCAAAAGTTGGTGTATGCCAGAGATAGACACGAATAGCTTGAGTAATTCAGCGGGTCTGACAACATCTCTAGAGAAAAGGAATAGGTGAGTGACGTTTCAGGTCTACAGTCTGAAGAAGGTTCTCGAGCCAAAATGTCACCTATTCTTTTTCTCTACAGATGCTGTCTGACCCGCTGAGTTACTCCAGCTTCTTGTGTCCAATGTATGTGTACACTGAACTAATTTTTCTCGCTTATTATGTTGTTCCCAGCGTACTGTGTTTACATATTCTGGTGCGCTGCTGTGAAGAAGATTTTAATTGTTCTATCTGGGACATATGACTGTGGCGCCACCCGGTGGTTACGCCACTTACCGTGCGAACCCTCGGCAGTTGCGGGTTGGGTCACGTGACTGGGTTATGCCGGGACGGAGTTGGCACGAGGTGTAGGTGTTGCGTCTGACGGATAATAACTCAATATCGACTCGCGTTGTACCGTGTCAGTAAGTGCGTTTATTCAAGCCAAGATGGCTCCGTGACTGATTCTGAGAAAAACATCGGAGTTTTCATCAGAGCCCCCTTGTGGTGACTGTAAGGACAGTCTTACATAGACACACAATGGGGGTGTGCCCTGGTATAAATAGTGAGCCCGGGTCAACTTTCCCCCATTTGGGTGTGTGCTGCTCTCTTTGCTTTGGCAATAAAGATCTCTTCGATTCACCACGTGTGGCTTGCTTAAGGGGCTGTCCCACTGCGGCAACCTAATTGGCAAGTTTAGAAGAGCTTAGGAGGGTTTGGAAAAATGTCATGTTGAAGACCTCCTTCGACTATGTTGAAGACTAGCTTTGACCAGCCGAGAAAATTGGACACCGAATAGTGGAGAGTGAAGGCGACCTCCTTCGACCTCCTTCGACTGTGATGAAGACTATCTACGACTACCTTTGACTACCCTCGATTACCTACGACTAACGTGCCGACCTACTACGACCTACTACGAGTTTAAAAAAATCGATCTTTTTCCCAGGGCGACCTTTTTTAACTCGTGGGCATTTTTCAGCATGTTGAAAAATACGCCGCGACCTAGCTGAGGCCTCGAGTACGCGGGGACTACTCTCGAGCATGAAGGAGAGTTACAAAGACCTCCTAGGACCTCGTGTTGACCGTGCTGCGAGTACGAGTCGATGGCAAACTCGCCAGAACTGGCGGATTAGGTCGCCGCAGTGGGACAGCCCCTTTGTTCACCCACCATACGACCATAAAACACTCTTGACTCTTGAGTTCTGCACGAACCTGAAATTCCACGTTTCATCCATCGTGGCTTCTCCAGGACGACAAAGAAGTTCTCCTGCTTTTCATACTCCTCATCGTCCACGATTTTCACCTGGATTGCCTTCCTGGAGTGGGGAGAAGACAAACAGTCGGCTAAGTATTTGAGTAGCTTTACGACTGACAGCAGCAACAAGTGGAAGACCAACATGGCCAACCTTCTTCCAGCTGCAGTCCAACGGTGCAGGTTACCAAAGGAAGTTCAGGAGCGAGTGAAACAATATATACACCTTAGTTTGAGTATAGTTAGAGATACAGCGCGGATACAGGCCCTTCGGACCACTGATCTACCTTTCTCTCTCTATCCCATTCTCCTGCCTTCTCCCCATAACCCCTGACACCCATCCTAATCCATAAACCATACCCATCCCAGGGATGTGTGGGTTAACATATGATGAGCATGGGTGCGCACTGGGCCTGTACTCGCTGCAGTTTAGAAGAATGAGTGGGGACCTCATTGAAACGTACAGAATAGTGAAAGGCCTGGATAGAGTGGATGTGGAGAGGATGTTTCCACTAGTGGGAGAGTCTAGGATCAGAGGTCACAGCCTCAGAATTAAATGACGTTCGTTTTGGAAGGCGACAAGGAGGAATTTCTTTAATCAGAAGGTGGTGAATCTGTGGAATTCTTTGCCACAGATGGCTGTGGAGGCCAAATCAGTGGATATATTTATGGCAGAGATAGATAGATTCTTGATTAGTACGGGTGTCTGAGGTTATGGGGAGAAGGCAGGAGAATGGGGTTGAGAGGGAAAGATAGATCAGCCATGACTGAATTGCATTACTTATGTAACTCCCATTACTTATGATCTGATGATGTGAAACTCCACACAGACAGCACCTGTTGGTGGACTCGAACCGGGGCCTCAGCCGCTGCAAGGCCGCAACTCTACCGCAGTGTCATTGCGCCAATTGTAAAGTGGCGGCCAGGACTGCATGTAATGGAGAAATTAACAGCAATTGTCGAAGGAGAAGTTTTGGTGGGGAGGTTAACCCCCTGTCCCACTTAGGAGACCTAAACAGCAACCTCTGGTGACCTTGCCCGCCACCCAAGGTTTCCATGAGGTCACCGGAGGTTTTGGTCACTCTCCCTAATGGTCGAAAGTGGTTTCCGCGTGGTCGAGGCTTCATCTAGGTTGCTGCTATTTTTTCATCATGATTAAAACCGGCCTCGACTAAAAATAGGTTCGCCGTTTTAAAAATCGATCATTTTTAATCGCAGGTCTAGTTGAAGCCGGTTTTCTTCATAGTCGAGGAAGGTTTTCAACATATGCGTGGGAGGTGGTAGGAGGTTGCAGGTCACCTCGACCTTGATTTTTTTTTTGGGTGGCGGGCAAGGTCACCAGAGGTTGCTGTTTAGGTCTCCTAAGTGGGACAGGGGCAGCGCCAGAGACCCGGGTTCGATCCTGACTATGGGTGCTGTCTGTACAGAGTTTGTACGTTCTCCCCGTGACCCGCGTGGGTTTTCTCCGAGATCTTAAATTTCGTCCCACACTCCAAAGATGTACAGGTTTGTAGGTTAATTGGCTTGGTGTAAAATTAAATTTTCTCGAGAGTGCATGGGATAGATAGTGTTTGTGTCGGGGATCGCAGGTCGGCGCGGACTCCGTGGGCCGAAGGGCCTGTTTCCACGCTGTATCTCTAAACTAGACTAAACCACTGCATTTTTCTTTCTCCCTCTGTATACTGTAAGCGAGACTGTCATATGAGGAAAGATTGAAAAGAATAGGCTTGTATTCATAGAAACATAGAAACTTAGAAATTAGGTGCAGGAGCAGGCCATTCGGCCCTTCGAGCCTGCACCACCATTCAATATGATCATGGCTGATCATCCAACTCAGTATCCTGTACCTGCCTTCTCTCCATACCCCCTGATCCCTTTAGCCACAAGGGCCACATCCAACTCCCTCTTAAATATGGCCAACGAACTGGCCTCAACTACCTTCTGTGGCAGAGAATTCCACAGATTCACCACTCACTGTGTGAAAAACGATTTTCTCATTCACTGAAGTTTAGAAGGATGAGGGGGAATCTTATAGAAACATATAAAATTATAAAAGGACTGTACAAGCTAGATGCAGGAAAAATGTTCCTAATTTTGGGCGAGTCCAGAACCAGGGGCCACAGTCATAGAATAAAGGGGAGGCCATGTAAGACTGAGGTGAGAAAAAAAAATTTCACCCAGAGAGTTGTGAATTTGTGGAATTCCCTGCCACAGAGGGCAGTGGAGGTCAAATCACTGGATGGATTTAAGAGAGAGTTAGACAGAGCTCTAGGGGCTAGTGGAATCAAGGGATATGGGGAGAAGGCAGGCACGGGTTACTGAATGGGGATGATCAGCCATGATTACATTAAATGGAGGTGCTGGCTCGAAGGGCCGAATGGCCTCCTCCTGCACCTATTTTCTATGTTTCTATGTATAAGAAATTGTGAACAAAATCCAAACTGTACACAGTTTGCAGGTGTCTTTAGAAGCACATAACACTACTTTAACAATAGATAAATCGCTAAAAGTCCTACTCCTACACACACTGCAGAATCTGTGGTTTGACATCATTTTTCTCCAATTCCTCTAAAATTAGTCCTCGTAGTGATGTATCTGCGGAACCTTGGTTTTATCCAAACATAACCAGTGATTTGTGGATACAGTAGATTGAGAGATACATATCTTTAGGACATGTTCCCGATGTTGGGGGAGTCCAGAACCAGGGGCCACACACAGTTTAAGAATAAGGGGTAAGCCATTTAGAACGGAGATGAGGAAACACTTTTTCACACAGAGACTTGTGAGTCTGTGGAATTCTCTGCCTCAGAGGGCGGTGGAGGCCAGTTCTCTGGATGCTTTCACGAGAGAGCTAGATAGGAGCCTTAAAAATAGCGGAGTCAGGGGATACGGGGAGAAGGCAGGAACGGGGTACTGATTGGGGATGATCAGCCATGATCACATTGAATGGCGGTGCTGGCTCGAAGGGCCGAATGGCCTACTCCTGCACCTATTGTCTGTTGTCTATGAGGAGATTTTAGCGATACAGCACGGAAACAGGCCCTTGGCTCACCAACTCCGCACTGACCAGCGATCACCTCATACTACTATCCTACTAATTAGCGACAATTTACAGAAGCCAATTAACCAACAGACAGCACCCGCAGTCGGGATCGAACCCATGTTCTCTGGTACTTTAAGCTCTTAAAGGGCCTGTCCCACTTTCACGACCTAATTCGTGACCTTTTTTACTCGTGGACATGTTTCATCAGGCTAGAAAAACGTCGCGACCTACTTGATGCCACGAGTACCTACGACTATCATTACGGCCTGCTCCGACCGACCTACGACCTCCTACGACCTCGTGATGGCCAGGCTGAGAGTGTGAGTCAAGGGCAAACTCGGCAGAGGTGGTGAATTGGGTCGTGAAAGTGGGACAGGCCCTTTGGGAACCAACTCTACCACCGCGCCTCCATGCCGCCTTTGAGTGAAAGGTAGAGCACGGGACCAGGCCGTCTTAAGCCCACCGAGTCCATTCAGCCCATCACGTCAATGCCAGCCCACTGAGGCTCCATTGACCCATTCCCTCTTCCATTTTTTACACCCCTACAGGGAATTTGTGGGACTCGCATTTACCATATTTAAGGAAAAAAAAAGCTTAAGCAAAACAAGACACAGCCCAGAGAATTATCCGAGGCACTGTTTTTGTGGTATTTTTAAAGCAGAATTTTTTTTTGAGACGATGTGGTTCTCCATTTAAAAAAAAAACATGGCAGAAGGTCTAGAAGCACCTGTGGAGTAGAAATAGAGTTGGCATTTCACCAGAAGGTCATGATGGGAGGCACGGTGGCGCAGTGGTAGAGTTGCTGCCTCACAGCGCCAGAGACCCGGGTTCCATCCCGACTACGAGTTCTGTCAGTACATAGAAACATGGAAAATAGGTGCAGGAGGAGGCCATTCGGCCCTTCGAGCCAGCACCGCCATTCATTGTGATCATGGCTGATCATCTACTAGGCCCTAGAGCTCTATCTAACTCTCTCTTAAATCCATCCAGTGATTTGGCCTCCACTGCCCTCCGTGGCAGGGAATTCCATAAATTCACAACTCTCTGGGTGAAAATGTTTTTTTCTCACCTCAGTCTTAAATGACCTCCCCTTTATTCTAAGACTGTGGCCCCTGGTTCTGGACTCGCCCAACATTGGGAACATTTTTCCTGCATCTAGCTTGTCCTGTCCTTTTATAATTTTATATGTTTCTATAAGATCCCCCTCCCCCCCCCTCTCCATCCTTCTAAACTCCAGTGAATACAAGCCTAGTCTTTTCAGTCTTTCCTCAAATGACAGTCCCGCCATCCCAGGGATCAATCTCGTGAACCTACGCTGCACTGCCTCAACAAGGCAGCTGTACACACAGAGTTTGTAAGTTCTCTCCGTGACCTGCCTGGGTTTTCTTAGAGATCTTCGGTTTCCTCCCACACTCCAAAGACGTACAGGTTTGTAGGCTAATTGGCTTGGTATAAATATATTGTCCCTAGTGTATGTAGGATAGTGTTAATGTGCAGGGATCAATAGACAATAGACAATGGACAATAGGTGCAGGACTGGGCCATTCGGCCCTTCGAGCCAGCTCCGCCATTCAATGTGATCATGGCTGATCATTCAAAAGCTGAGTTACTTCAGCTTTTGGCCCGCATCTTTGGTTTAAACCAGTATCTGCAGTTCCTCCCGACACATGGGAATAGACAATAGATATTAGACAATAGGTGCAGGAGTAGGCCATTCAGCCCTTCGAGCCAGCACCGCCATTCAATGTGATCATGAATCATCTCCAATCAGTACCCTGTTCCTGCCTTCTCCCCATATCCCCTGACTCTGCTATTTTTAAGAGCCCTATCTAGTTCTCCCTTGAAAGTATCCAGAGAACCTGCCTCCACTGCCCTCTGAGGCAGAGAATTCCACAGACTCACCACTCTCTGTGAGAAAAAGTGTTTCCTCGTCTCCGTTCTAAGGATCACTGGTCGGTGTGGACTTGGTGGGCCAAAAGGGCCTGCTTTCACGCTGCATCTCGAAACTAAAATAAAAACCTGAAACATAACCCTGTTTCTCTCCTCATGAATGCTGCCCGACATGCTGCTCCTTTCTAGATTTTTAGTTTTCTGATTTTTACCAGTTTTTTTGCTTTTCCGGCTTCTCGGTTTTGGCCTGACAGCACAGCTTAAAGGTGAGAGGGACAACGTTGACAGGAGATGTGCGGGGAAGGGTTTTTATACAGAGGGTGGTGGGTGCCTGGAACGTGCTGCCAGGGGTGGGGGTGGAGGCTGATACAACAGTGGCCTTTTAGAAGCTTTTAGATCGGCACATGGATATGCAGGGAATGGAGGGATATGGATTGCGTGCTGGCACATGAGATGAGTTTAGTTTGGCATCATATTTGGCACGGATATTGTGGGCTGAAGGGCCAGATCCTGTGCTGTATTCTCAGTTTAAGAATACGGGGTAAGCCATTTAGAACGCAGGCGAGGAAACACTTTTTCACACAGAGAGTTGCGAGTCTGTGGAATTCTCTGCCTCAGAGGGCGGTGGAGGCCGGCTCTCTGGATACTTTCACGAGAGAGCTAGATAGGGCTCTTAAAGATAGCGGAGTCAGGGGGATATGGGGAGAAGGCAGGAACGGGGTACTGATTGGGGATGATCAGCCACGATCACATTGAATGGCGGTGCTGGCTCGAAGGGCCGAATGGCCTACTCCTGCACCTATTGTCTACTGTCTATTCCCATGTGTAGGGAGGAACTGCAGATGCTGGTTTAAACCAAAGATATGCGCCAAAAGCTGGAGTAACTCAGCGGGTCAGGCAGCAACTCTGGAGAGAAGGAATGGGTGATGTTTCAGGTCGTGTCTGAAGAAGGGTCTCGACCCAAAACGTCACCCATTCCTTCTCTCCAGAGTTGCTGCCTGACCCGCTGAGTTACTCCAGCTTTTGGTGTCCACCTGTATGTTCCTATGTTCTATGTTCCATTTGCAGCCATTATTTGTCATACCTGTTTACAAGCACGCGTGACGTGTAATACAGTGGCTCCGCTGCATATTAAGAGTTTGTCAGCGCGCAGTTTGCAGCCAATTCGCAATTTTGTCTCATGTCTTTAAATAATAGTTTTGCCTTCATTAAGATGCCGTCCTTCTTCCCAGAGCAGTTTCCATGCCGCCCACGCAGGTTTTTGATGGATGCGTTCACCGGTGCCTGTTGCAACAGGGGCTGGCCTGGTACCTAATACTTCACAAACTGCCACCATAAACACTCAGTTTTGACATGTATTAGATTAGCTCGCAGTACAGATAGTCTGAGGGAGCCTGAGTCTTTATGCTCAAACACAGCAATCTTAACTGAAGACAATTTCCACCACAGTTCTCCTGACAGTTCCCTGCAAAGTCATCAGATGAACTGCAGAGGAAGAGAGAGGGAGGGGGAGAGAGAGAGAGAGAGACAGAGAGAGACAGAGAGACAGAGAGACAGAGAGACAGAGAGACAGAGAGAGAGAGACAGACCGAGAGAGACAGAGAGAGAGAGACAGACCGAGAGAGACAGACCGAGAGAGACAGAGACATAGAGGGAGAGAAGAGAGAGAGACAGAGAGAGACAGAGAGACAGAGAAAGGCAGAGAGAGACAAAGAGAGAGAGAGAGATAGAGAGAGAAAAGAGAGAGGGAGAGAGAGAGAGGTACAAAGAGAGACAGAGAAAGACAGAGACAAAGAGAGAGAGAGAGAGAGAGAAACTGAGAGAGAGAGAGAGAGAGAGAGAGAGAGAGAGAGAGAGAGAGAGAGAGAGAGACAGGGAGAGAGACAGAGAGAGAGACAGAGAGAGACAATGAGAGGGAGAGAGAGAGAGAGAGAGAAAGAGAGACGGAGAGACAGAGAGACAGACACAGAGAGACAAAAAGACAGAGAGAGAGAGAGAGAGAAGGAGGTGGGAGTGAGAGGGAGATAAAGTGAGAAAAAGAGAGAGAAAAACAGAGGGAGAGCGACAGAAGAGAGAGAGAAAGGGAAAAACAAAGAAAGAGTGCAAAACAGAGCTTGAGCGAAAGTGAAAAAGAGAGAGAGAGAGAGAGAGAGAGAGGGAGAGAGAGAGAGAGAGGGAGAGAGGGAGAGGGAGAGGGAGAAAGAGAGAGAGTAACAGAGAATGAGAGATATAAAGAGAGGCAGAGAGGAAAGACTGAGACTGACAAAATTACAGCGCAGAAATTCAATCTTATTTTACCAATAAATTTGTTCCGTTTGTTGAAGCACGCACGGCTAGAAACACAGGCAGATAATTTTCGTTCAGGCCCCATCAACTCCAGCTTACATCGAATGCAATAAATCTGTCCAGGTGCATAATTATGCTGCCTCGTTAATAAGGTTCTATCTGCGGAAAACGACTCAGTGGCAATATTATTTGCTTGAACATAACATAGAACCATAGAAAATAGGTGCAGGAGGAGGCCATTCGGCCCTTCAGACCCGAAACGTCACCTGTTCCCTCACTCCGTAGATGCTGCCTCACCCGCTGAGTTTCTCCAGCATTTCTATCTAGTGTAGATGGGACATCAAGTTGGGCGAGTGGGGCTGAAGGGCCTGTTTCCATGCTGGATCACCCTATGACTCTATATACTAGGAACTGCGGATGCAAGTTTATTAAAAAAAGGACCCAAGTGCTGGAGTAGCTCAGCGGGTCAGACGGCTGCCTGACCCACTCCATTACTTCAACAAGTGGTCTTTTGTTCAGATGTCAGAGTGACCAGGTCAGACACTTACCTTTAAGTCAAGTGTAAAACATTACAGATCAAAAGGTCAAGAAAAACTATGCTTGCAAATTAGTTCAGTTTAGTTTATTATCCCGTGTGCCTAGGTGCAGTGAAAAGCCTTTGTTGCGTGATAACCAGTCAGCGGAACGACAATACAGGATTACATTCGACCCGTCAACAGTGCATAAGTGATAGGAGCAGAATTAGGCCATTCAGCCCGTCTGCCCGGCGCGGCTTTAACGGCCGCGGGACTTGCCAGCGCCCGCCGGGGGTTCCAACATCAAGACCCGGAGCCCGGCCTTGCATCGCCCGGCGCGGCCTTAATGGCCGCCGGACGTACCATCGCTCGCCGGGGGCTTTAACATCGGCAGAAGAATGGAGAGCAGGAGAGAGGCAAGACTTTGCCTTCCATCACAGTGAGGAGGAGATTCACTGTGATGGATGTTTGTGTGAATTGTGTTAATTGTGTGTCTTGGTTCTTTTCTTGTTGTGTGACTGCAGAAACCAAATTTCGTTTGAACTTAATTTGAGGTTCATATGACAATAAACGGTATTGTATTGTAGTGTATTGTAATCTTGGCTGATCTATCTCCCCCTCCTAATCCCATTTTCCTGCCTTCTCCCCATAACCCCTGACACCCGTACTAATCAATAATCTATCTATCTCTGCCTTACAAATATCAGTATCAAAAATATCATATTAGTGCAATTAAAGTCCAGTAAAGTCTGATTAAAGATAGTCAGAGGGTCTCCAATGAGGTAGATATTAGCTCAGGACCATTCTTCAGTTGCTAATAAGATGGTTCAGTAACGAATGGTGAAATAAATCTTCAAGTGTGATTTCTCCCCACGTCAAGCCACTTCAAGAACATACACAGTACAACACAGGAACAGGCCCTTCAGCCCACCTGCATATCTATATTCCTATCCAAAAGCCTCTTAAATGTAACAACTGTACCTGCCTCCAACACCACCCCTGGCAGTGCATTCCAGGCACCGACCACTGCTCCTTGCACCTTAAAGCTATGTCTTCTATTATTTGACATTTCCACCCTGGGGAAAAAGGTTCTGACTGTCTACCGTATCTCTGCCTCTCATCATTTTATGCTCCATCAGGTCTCTCCTCAACCCCCGGCGTTCCAGAGAAAGCCATCCAAGTTTGTCCAGCCTCTCCTTGTAGCGAATACCCCCCCTAATCCAGGCAACAATCCGAAGAAGGGTCCCGACCCAACACGTCACCTGTTCCTTCTCTCCGGAGATGCTGCCTGACCCGCTGAGTTACTCCAGCATTTTGTGTCTGTCTTCGGTTTAACAGAACATGCAGTTTCTCTCAGGTAAAGGGCCTGTCCCACTTGGACGACCAAATCCGTGAGTTTAGAAGACCCTAGACGAGTTGAAAAAAATGTCAAGGTTGCGTTGACTCGCTGAAGTAAAAGACCTTCTACAGTACGACCTCCTACGACTGTGTCTACGACCCCCATCGACCTCAGTCTTCCACACCTAAGACCATCTACGACTAGCTACGAGTGGAAAATGATCACATGATAAAATGACGTCATGTTTGCATTTTTTTCTCGGGCCAGTTACCGACCTACTTGGGGCCACGAGCACGCGGAGGCCACTCACGGGCACGAGGAAGAGTTACGGAGACTTCCTACGACCTCGTGACGACCATGCTGCGAGTATGAGTCAAGGGCAAACTCGGCAGAGTCGTGAATTAGGTCGTGAAAGTGGGACGGGGGCTTTACTCCACTTCTGTGTCTCTCTTCAGTTTAAACAGCACCCGCAGTTCCTCCCAGGTGAACCTCTCTTGCACTCTCTGCAAAGCCTCCACATCCTTCCTGTAATGGAGGCAAACAAACCCTCTAAGCTCAGCTTCAAAGTTCTCCAGCTTTAGATTGTGTTCCGTTTTTATCCGAGCCCCCGCCAACAGACGGAGACAGCAGGCAGGGAAATCATTAACTTTCATAGTCATATCTGAGAGATCACAATTAAATACCGCTTGAGTTTAATTTACATTGCGACTGTCGTCGCTTTAATTGGAAACCGGAGATTGATTTGACATCGTGACTACATCGAGGCTAATAGTTGAATTAAGAGAACAAACAATAAGAAGCAGTTTGAAGGTTGCATTAATAAATGGGTGGCGTTGGGGACAGCACGGTGGCGCAGCGGTAGAGTTGCTGCCTCACAGCGCCGGAGACCCGGGTTCGATCCCGACTACGGGCGCTGTCTGTACGGAGTTTGTACGCTCTCCCCGTGACCTGCGCGGGGTTTCTCCGAGATCCTCGGTTTCCTCCCACACTCCAAACACGTACAGGTTTGCAGGTTAACCGGTATAAGTGTCACTTATCCCCAGTGAGTGTAGGATAGTGTTAGTGTGCGGGCATCGCTGGTCAGTGCGGACTCGATGGGCCGAAGGGCCTGTTTCCACGCTCTATCTCTAGACTAAACTGAAGTAAAATAAACTAAAGCTCTCGACTCTCCAGAGATCTATTTTATACACAGGAACTAATATCGGGGTCTGGTATCCCAGAATAAGGGGGAGGCCATTTTAGGACTGAGATGAGGAAAAACGTTTTCACCCAGAGAGTTGTGAATCTGCGGAATTCGCTGCCACAGAAGGCAGTGGAGGCCAATTGATTGACTGGATGTTTTCATGAGAGTTAGATATAGCTCTTAGGGCTAATGAAATCAAGGGACATGGGGAGAAGGCAATGATCAGCCATGATCATATTGAATGGCGGTGCTGGCTCGAAGGGCTGAATGGCCTCCTCCTGCACCTATTGTCTATGATACTGACTGTGATCAAGAACTCCACTTGTCTGCACGGCAGCAGCAGAATAGACCAGTGGAGGACTCCATCCACTTGGACAGAAATGTATTGGTTATAAAACTACATAACTATTTCACCCCGAAGATGCGTTCACACGAAGATAGACACAAAATGCTGGAGTTACTCGGCGGGACAGGCAGCATCTCTGGAGAGAAGGAATGGGTGACTTTTCGGGTCAAGACCCTTCTTTGGACTGGTTCTATATTGGTCAAAACCAGCGCAGGGCAGTGCAGCGTAGGTTCACGAGATTGATCCCTGGGATGGCGGGACTGTCATATGAGGAAAGATTGTAAACACTAGGCTTGTATTCACTGGAGTTTAGAAGGATGAGGGAGGAATTCGCTGCCACAGAGGGCAGTGGAGACAAAATCACTGGATGGATTTAAGAGAGAGTTAGATAGAGCTCTCAGGGCTAGGGGAATCAAGGGTTATGGGGAGAAGGCAGGCACGGGTCATTGATTGGGGACGATCAGCCATGATCATATTGAATGGCAGTGCTGGCTCAAAGGGCTGAATGGCCTCTTCCTGCACCTATTTTCTATGTTTCTATGTTTCTATGTTTCTATGTAACAGTTGGGGCGGCCCGGTTGCGCACCTGCTGCCTCACAGCGCCATAGACCCGGGTTCAATCCTGTCTACGGACGCTGTCTGCACGGAGTTTGCACGTTCTCCCGATAACCCCATGTGTTTTCTGCGGGTGCTCCGGTTTCCTCCCACATCCCAAAGACGTGCAGGTTTGTAAGTTAATCGGCTTCTGTAAATTGCCCCCAGTGTGTGGGATGCGGAAGTGGCCGAACATGGAACTAGTGTATGGGTCATCGATGGTCGGTGTGAGATGAAGGGCCGGTTTCCACACTGTTATCTCTCATCTCCAAAACACAAAGTGCTGGAGGAACTCAACGGGCCAGGCAACGGGAGGAAATGGACAGACGATGTTTCAGCTTGGGAATCTTCCTCAGACTGATTTTAACAGGGGAAGAAATGAAGGGTCCTGACCCGAAATATTGCCTGTCCAATCCCTCCACAGATGCTGCCTGACCCGTTGAGTTCCTCCGGCACTTTGGGTGTGTTTTGCTCAAGATATTATTGCGTTTGCCCAGCCAATTTTAACCTTGTCTTTCTATTCTTTAAACCCCCGTCCCACGGTACGAGTTCATTCCAAGAGCTCTCCCGAGTTTGCCCTGATTCAAACTCGGAGATTTACGGTAATGGCCGCTCGTCGGTACTCGGGGCTCTCGTGGACAATTTTCAACAAGTTGAAAAATCTTCACGAGTCTTCCCGTGCTTACCTGCCGTTAGCGAGTCTTCCCGAGTACCTGCCGTTAGCGCGAAGAGACGTCCCCGAGCTCCGACGTACCCGCTACGTTCATCCTCCGTGCTTACCGCGAGTTTGATTTTCTTTAAACTCGGGCGAGCTCTTGGAATGAACTCGTACCGTGGGACAGGGCTATTACTCCCTGAAGTTGACGATCTTAGTTCTAACATGGAAAACCACACCGATGTCCCTGCCGATGGAACTTGGCAATCTTAAGGGCCTGTCCCACTTGGCGATTTTGACAATGTCATATCAGTGTCACCAAAAGATTTTGAACATTTGAAAATCCAGCGGCAACAAAAAAAACACTACGCATCATAAATCATCACGCCACATCATACGTCGTCACGCCACATATTTGCCAGTGACCTGATACATCAGTCGCTGAATAAAATCACCAAATGGGACAGGCCCTCGACAACCAAGCATAATATCAAGGCAATATCTATAGCATGGACAATGCAATGTGTCAAAGATGCCTTCCAGGAAGAAACAGCTGCATTTATGTTTACTTTCGCTTAGTTTCGAGGCACAGTGCGGAAACAGACCCTTCAGCCCATCGACCGACCAGCGATCCCCCCCCCTACACTAACACTAGAGTCATGTTGCCAGCCCTTTGGCCCACCGAGTCCGCACCGATCAGCGATCCCCGCATATTCAACACTATCCTACACACACTAACGGGCCCGTCCCACTTGGGCCTCGTTTGCGCGTCACGCAGATGGCGCGCGACGATTTTGTACATCCCAAAATCACGGGGGGTGCCGGGCGCGACCGCACGTCACTGCCCATGTCACCACACACCGTGCGCGCAGCACGTTGCCGTCACGATGTGCGCGCCGTGCGTCGTGACGCGTAAATGATGTCGCGCAAACGTCGCGCAAATGGCGCCCAAGCTGGACAGGCCCTTAAGGGACAATTTACATTTATACCAAGCCACTTATATAATCATAGAATCATAGAAAATAGGTGCAGGAGTAGGCCATTCGGCCCTTCGAGCCTGCACCGCCATTCAATATGATCATGGCTGATCGTCCAACTCAGTATCCCGTACCTGCCTTCTCTCCATACCCCCTGATCCCTTTAGCCACAAGGGCCAATCTAACTCCCTCTTAAATATAGCCAATGAACTGGCCTCAACTACCTTCTGTGGCAGAGAATTCCACAGACTCACCACTCTCTGTGTAAAAAATGATTTTCTCATCTCGGTCCTAAAAGACTTCCCCCTTATCCTTAAATTGTGACCCCTTGTTCTGGACTTCCCCAACATCGGGAACAATCTTCCTGCATCTAGCCTGTCCAACCCGTTAAGAATTTTGTAAGTCTCTATAAGACCCCCCCAATCTCCTAAATTCCAGCGAGTACAAGCCGAGTCTATCCAGTCTTTCTTCATATGAAAGTCCCGCCATCCCAGGAATCAGTCTGGTGAACCTTCTCTGTACTCCCTCTATGGCAAGAATGTCTTTATAACCTACAGACCTGTGTGTCTTTGGAGTGTGGGAGGAAACCGAAGATCTCGGAGAAAGCCCACACAGGTCACTGGGAGAACGTACAAACTCCGTACAGACAGCGCCCGTGGACGGGATCGAACCCTGGCTCCCTGGCGCTGTGAGGCAGCAACTCTACCGCTGCGCCACCGTGCCACCCAGAGATGCTGCATGACCCGCTGAGTGACCCCAGCTCTTTGTGTTCATCTTCAAGTTAGCTTTGTTATTGCACCAAAAGGGTGTGAGTCTCGCTCACGAAGGAGGCATTTAATGTCGTAACATGGTAAATATGCATCTGCAATGGTGTGGGAAGGTGTTCCTGGATTTTAATTTAGCGACAATTAAAAAATGATCGGGTCCAAGCCAATGTCGGTGTTATTAACATGGGGGGCGATTGTGATCAGCACTGCTGAAGTCAATAAGAGAGATGGACATCCAACAGTACAGCACAGAAACAGGCCCTTCAGCCCGCAATGTCTGATGCCAAGTTAAACTGACCCCGACGTGATCCAGTGTAGCGGAGTCTCACAGGAGCCCAGCCAAAATCGAGGTTGTGTGCGTGAGACATACTTTATTCTGTGCAGTACAGGCCCTGTCCCACTTGGGCGTCATTTGCGCATCATTTACGCGACATAATTTACGCGTCACGACGCACGCCGCGCATCGTGACGCGGGCAGGGCCTCGGGAATTTTGGGATTCACAAAATCTTCGCCCGCCACCTGCGTGACGCGCAAACGACGCCCAAGTGGGACAGGCCCTTACAGCTCCCTGCTCCTCTCTGGTCACGGGAGTTGCCCGGCCTTAAATACCCACTCAGGTAAAAGAGCGCCTCCCGCACCGAGACGCCTCCCTCCGGGGCCGAGGGTTCCTTGTGCCCGTGGCTTGCCACCAGGTGGCGCCACAACCCGCCGGATTCAGAGACAGTTTCTTCCCCGCTGTCATCAGGCAACTGAACCATCCTACCACAACCAGAGAGCGATCCTGATATACTATCTACCTCATTGGTGACCCTCGATCGGACTTTGCTGGCTTTACCTTGCACTAAACGTTATTCCCTTATCATGTATCTGTACACTGTAAACGGTTCGATTGTAATCATGTATTGTCTTCCCGCTGACTGGTTAGCGCGCAACAAAAGTTTTTCACTATATCTCGGTACACGTGACAATAAACTGAAATGAACTAAACTAAGTCGTCTGAAGAACAATTCTGGGGATTGAGCTTCTCAAATCCCCTTCCTCACTCCTTGAATCATCTCTGTGGATTGTCGCTGTCAGAGGCCTGACGGTCGGTCCAGGGCCTCAAACAGATAAAGCTGCAAGATCTTTGTGAAGAGGGTTGCCGTAGCAACACAATTATCAGTTATTCACCACGGATGATGCTGAAAAGAAAATCAATTACCTGCAGACCAAGTAGCACTTAATTACCAAGCAACAGAGGAAAGCCTTCAAACACACTGAGCCCAGCACTACTGTACACCCCAAAGTCTGCAGATACCTGTGTGTGTGTGTGTGTGTGTGTGTGTGTGTGTGTGTGTGTGTGTGTGTGTGTGTGTGTGTCTCTGTGTGTGTGTGTGTGTGTGTGTGTGTGTGTGTGTGTGTGTGTGTGTGTGTGTGTGTGTGTGTGTGTGTGTGTGTGTGTGTGTGTGTGTGTGTGTGTGTGTGTGTGTGTGTGTGTGTGTGTGTGTGTGTGTGTGTGTGTGTGTGTGTGTGTGTGTGTGTGTGTGTGTGTGTGTGTGTGTGTGTGTGTGTGTGTGTGTGTGTGTGTGTGTGTGTGTGTGTGTGTGTGTGTGTGTGTGTGTGTGTGTGTCCGTGTGGGGGGGGAGTCCAGAACCCGGGTCACAGTTTAAGAATAAAGGGTAAGAGAAGAGGAACCACTTTTTCACACGGAGAGTTGTGCGTCTGTGGAATTCTCTGCATCAGAGGGCGGTGGAGGCCGATTCTCTAGATACTTTCGGAGAGAGAGCTTTCCTTAGTAATGTAGTAGATCCAATTCTATTTGAATAGACATCTCAAACTGGTTTGTCATCTTGAATGAATGTATGAATGAATAAGTTTATTGGCCAAGTATTCACATACAAGGAATTTGCCTTTGTGCTCCACCCACAAGTGACAAAATGACATACAGTGACAGTTACGATGACACATAAAACACTAAACATTAATAATAAAATACCATTGATCAAACATGTGAACCAAACAAAATACCAGAGCAAAAGGAGGCTACAGATTTTTGGTTATTGAGTAGAGCTACTACTCGTGGATAAAAGCCGTTTTTATGTCCGGCTGTGGCGGCTTTGACAGTCGCCTTCCAGAGGGAAGTGATTCAAAGAGATTGTGGCCAGGGTGAGAGGAGTTCTTCGGTTTCCTCCCACACTCCAAAGACGTACAGGTTTGTAGGTTAATTGGCATAAATGTAAACTGCCCCTAGTGTGTGTAGGGTAATGTTAGCTTGCGGGGATCGCGGGTCGGTGCGGACTCAGTGGGGAAAAGGGCCTCTTTCTGTGTTGTATCTCTAAATAAAGAAATGTCATTCGATTCCCTGTACTAAATGTTGTAGAGCCCTTTTCACCAAATATATATGTGCAAATCTAGAGTATTAATATTGATGGGAATGATTGGTAGGCATAATACCAGTATGGGAGAGACTGCATCTGACTTCCTCTCATTGTAAAAAATAACTGCTTGCCAACACTCTCAGCTTTTCATCAGTTTTATATCCGGGCTACTCTTTAGTAGCTCGTTTTCCACCGAGATTTATTGTGTGGTATTTTGCGAATGTTTTTTTGCAAAGTCCATGTAGCAGTAACAATCCCTCTCCTCTCACAAGCCCTCTCCTCTTCCAAAGCCAGACATAAAAACAACTATTTATCCCCACGAGCAGTAGCTCTACTCAATAACCAAAAGTCTGTGGGTGGACAAAAATGCCGGAGGAACTCAGCGGGCGAGGCAGCATCTATGGAGCGAAGGAAATAGGCGACGTTGCGGGCCTAATCTGAAGAAGGGTTTCGGCCCGAAACGTTGCCCATTTCCTTCGCTCCATAGATGCTGGAACTCAGCGGGTGAGGCAACAACTATAATAGGTGACGTTTCGGGTCGAGACTCTTCTTGGAAGGAATAGGTGACGTTTCGGGTCTCGACCCAAAACATCACCTATTCCTTCGCTCCATAGATGCTGCCTCACCCGCTGAGTTCCTCCAGCATTTTTGTCTGCCTTCAATTTTCCAGCATCTGCAGTTCCCTCTTAAACAAAAGTCTGTTGCCTCCTTTTGTGCTGGTATTTTATTTATTTCACATGTTTAAACTAAAATGTTATATCCTTAATATTTTAATGCTTTATGTTTTACTCTCAATTGTTTACTGTATGTCGTGTTGTTACTTGCGGGCGGAGCACCAGGGCAAATTCCTTGTATGTGTACATACTTGGCCAATAAACGTATTCATTCATTCAACGTTTCATCCATGTGCTCAGGCCACTTGGACAAGGTACAATTGGCCTAAGACAAATTTACACTCTGTTTTTAATAAGCTCATGCTCTAACGAATGCTGATTAACTGCAATTAAGGGAAACTAATTCTGAAGCTGACAGAACATAAAATCGGTTGCTCAACACTTTAATGCCCCTGTCCCACTTAGGAAACCTGAACGGAAGACTCTGGAGACTTTGCGCCCCACCCAAGGTTTCCGTGCGGTTCCCGGAGGTTTTTGTCCTCCGGCAACCACCTTCAACTAGCATCGCAACCGGCTTCGACTAAAAAAAATTACCGATTTTTAAAATGGAAAACACTTTCGACCATTAGGGAGACTGACAAAAACCTGCGGGAAACGCACGGAAACCTTGGGTGGGGCGCAAAGTCTCCAGAGGTTTATGTTCAGGTTTCCTAAGTGGGACAGGTTTCCTAAGTACTCCCCCTCCCATTCCACACTGATCATTCTGTCCAGGGCCTCCTCCACTGTCAGAGCAAGGCCCGGTGCAAATTGGAGGAACACAACCTCATATTTCTCTTGGGCAGCTCACACCCCAGCGGTATGAACATTGATCTCTAACGTCAAGTGGCCCTTGCTTTCCCTATTTCTCTCTCCATCCCTCCCCCGTCCCAGTTCTCCCACCACTTACTGTCTCCGACTACATTCTATCTCTGTCCCGCCCACTCCCCTGACATCAGTCTGAAGATGGGGTGGGAGATTGCAACCTTCACGTGGTCCGCCCTGTTTCAACGAACGCAATCAACCTGGTGTGCACAATCAAATAAGATCAAATAGAACAGGTTATCCTACAACTTTAGGCTGTGCACGCCATACGCAAGAAGTCTGAATAAGGGTCTCGACCCGAAACGTCACCCACTCCTTCTCTCCAGAGATGCTGCCTGTCCCGCTGAGTTACTCCAGCATTTTGTGTCTATCTTCGATTAAAACCAGCACCTGCAGTTCCTTCCTACGCACATATACATAAAGTATTCAGACCCCTTCACTTTCTCCACATTTTGTCACGTTACAGCCTTATTCTAAAATGGATTAAATTATTTTTTTTGTCATCATTCTACACACAGTACCCCAGAATAAAAAAGCAAAAACAGGTGTTTAGACATTTTGGCAAAGTAATTAAAAATAAATAACTGAAATATCACATTGACATAAATATTCACACCCTTTACTCAGTACTTTGTTGAGGCTCCTTTGGCAGCGATTACAGCCTCAAGCCTTCTTGGGTATGACGCTACAAGCTTGCCACACCTGTATTTGGGTAATTTCTCCCATTCTTCTCTGCAGATCCTCTCAAGCTCGGTCAGGTTGGATGGGGAGCGTCGATGTACAGCTATTTTCCAGGTCCCTCCAGAGATGTTCGATCGGGTTCAAGTCCGGGCTCTGGCTGGGCCACTCAAGGACATTCACAGACTTGTCACAAAGCCACTCCTGCGTTGTCTTGGCTGTGTGCTTAGGGTCGTTGTCCTGTTGGAAGGTGAACCTCCGCCCCAGTCTGAGGTCCAGAACGCTCTGGAGCAGGTTTTCATCAAGGATCTCTCTGTACTTTGCTCCGTTCATCTTTCCCTCGATCCTGACTAGTCTCCCAGTTCCTGCCGCTGAAAAACATCCCCCCAGCATGATGCTGCCACCACCATGCTTCACCGTAGGTCTGGTATTGGCCAGGTGATGAGCGGTGCCTGGTTTCCTCCAGATGTGACGCTTGGCATTCAGGCCAAAGAGTTCAATCTTGGTTTCATCAGACCAGAGAATCTTGTTTCTCATGGTCTGAGAGTCCTTTAGGTGCCTTTTGGCAAACTCCAAGCGGGCTGTCATGTGCCTTTTACTGAGGAGTGGCTTCCGTCTGGCCACTCTACCATAAAGGCCTGATTGGTGGAGTGCTGCAGATATAGTTATCCTTCTGGAAGGTTCTCCATCTCCACACAGGAACTCTGGAGCTCTGTCAGAGTGACCATCGGGTTCTTGGTCACCTCCCTGACCAAGGCCCTTCTCCCCCGATTGCTCAGTTTGGCCGGGCGGCCAGCTCTATGAAGAGTCCTGGTGGTCCCAAAGTTAAGAATGACGGAGGCCACCGTGCTCTTCGGGACCTGCAATGCTGCAGAAATTGTTTTATACCCTTCCCCAGATCCGTGTCTCCACACAATCCCGTCTCGGAGGTCTACGGCCAATTCCTTCGTCTTCATGGCTTGGTTTTTGCTCTGACACGCACTGCCAACTGTGGGACCTTATATAGACAGGGGTGTGCCTTCCCAAATCATGTCCAATCAATTTAATTTACCACTGGTGGACTCCAATCAAGTTGTAGAAACATCTCAAGGATAATCAATGGAAACAGGATGAACCTAGGCTCAATTTGGAGTGTCATAGCCAAGGGTCTGAATATTTATGTCAATGTGGATATTTCAATGATTTCTTTTTAATTACTTTGCAAAAATGTTGAAATTTTTGCAAAGAAGCAGAAGCTTCTTCCTCTGCACCACCGTGCCTTATCGTCCATATCCCTCGCAAACTAGCCACTACTTCAAGTGGTAGATTCTACAAAGAGTTAGCAAATTCTCGGGGAGTTGACCCATGTCTTATAGATCTGACGGCAGTGTAAGATAATTCATGAAAGCAGGGATAGTCGTTGCGATTTGGCTTTTAACAAACAGCAGGCGAGATGGCACGCTCTTATCAGATTGCGTATCGGTCGTGTAATCTGTCCCTTACCTATGTACCGCTTATTGCAAAGCCTCACAATTATAACTCAGCAATAGAAGTTGACAGAATTGAAAAGACTAATACCCACTGTCATAATCCTCCAGTCAGTATTTCAATAAGCAAACAGCTTCCAAAGAAACATAGAAACATAGAAAATTTACAGAGGGCTAGCGAACCCACAAACCCGCACGTCTTTGGGATGCGGGAGGAAACCGGAGCGCCCGGAGGGTAGGCCAGCAGTATAATCAAGGACCAGTCACTCTTCTCTCCTCTTCTCCCCTCTCCCAACAGGCAAGAGGTACAGAGCTGAACAGAAGAACTCCACACAGACAGTTCCCAAGGTCAGGATCGAACCAGGGTCTCTGGCCCTGTGAGACAGCAGCTCTACAAAGTTATTGGTGGCTGGTGCTTGATTACACTGTCCATAACTCGATCTATTACGTTTAGAAACATAGAAACATAGAAAATAGGTGCAGGAGGAGGCCATTCGGCCCCTCGAGCCAGCACCGCCATTCATTGTGATCATGGCTGATCGTCCCCAATCAATAA